>JTDE01000104.1:229518-260293 GCA_014338405.1 Paragonimus skrjabini miyazakii | reverse complement strand
CGTAACTGCCGGAAAGTATATGCAGTTCTGTGCTGTGAGGATAAAAGTCTAATGAGTTATAACATATAAAATTTGTGAAAAATTGGAGGGACAGTGACTGTTCAACCGCATTCTCCATTAAAATTGTGCCGTGTACTGCCATGGTTCTATCAACCTGTCATCATTCGTGAACAGAATCAACATATTGTGAGGAGCAGAAATGAAAAATGCTATGATGCTGCAATATCATGTTTGAACTATGAAAATGAAACTAATTGTCGTTTGTTTGAACCTTCCGTCCTGGGCATTTCAGCTTCCTAGTCTGTCATGTTTAGAGAAACCCAATGAGGCCTGTAGTATTTATCCTGAACACGTTTTAAATTACGTTAAACTAGTTAGGAAAAACTATGAAATTTGAAAGAGTTTAGAAACATTATATAAATTCTTAGTGTATATGAAGCCGAATCCTGTTGGGCAAAATCAGTCAAGCTGTCTAAGATGTCCGTTGGCATGTATCGTTGTGTCAAACAGAGATCAGTGGTCCTTTGAAACCAAACATATTAGGTGGGCTGATCATTACGGAAATAGAAAGTACCTACATTCACGAAATCATCATACTGGTACACATCATTTCAACCGCTGGTCACGACTGGAGGTATCGATCTACTTAACGGTTTTATTCGCGAGAAACGTCAGTAGCCACCACATTAACACTCTATGGCCTTCCTCTCATAGGTTACTACGTGTGTACATCTATCAGAATGCTGTTTAGTTTTGGTTACATGTTCCATATTAACATGACACCACAGTAGTGGACATTTCAATTCTCTGCTCATTTACCTTAACGGAGGCATCCTTTATTTGTATTAAGCCACTAAAAACATCTGATGAAATCATCCCCCCCAATGTAATAACCTTCATGAAAAAATGAAAGACGTTCATTTGAATGACTAACGTTCATTTGGGGGTTGATTCAAAACGACTGAGGTAAGCAAACCATTGAACGAGGCTATTGATATCCCTCGTTCAGTTTGTTCTACTGGCAGTCTGGCGCGACTATTGCTGAAACAAACTCACGCTTTCCACAACTCGTTTCGCTGCTTTAAAATCCGGAATTTAGTAAAGAGACTCAAAACATCTAATCATTCATGCGGCTGTACATTTGCTATTGGACACATCTCAGAAGTTTGTCGTACGCCTCAAAGTTTTACCCCATCGCCTATCAGTCGCAACTGCTAATTCAAAGGAAATGTGCTTTCGTTTTTTGGATCGGTACAATTCTTCCTGCTGTAACACAAGCGATTTGACAAAATGGTCCAACGTAATCAAGACATCCGCCTGACGCAGAACAATCTTTTCGGGTACTTATTTTACAAACCTTCACCCAATGAATAAGTGGTCTCTTATTCGACACTGTTCGCTCTGATTGACGACTGATCATCAAACTGGAGTGTATTATAGGACCTAGAAGTAAATAAGGTAGTATAGGTTGGGGCCCTGACAAATGTGAGGATACAGATATCCCATGGTTAGACCAGTGATAAATAGTTGGATTTCGGGTGGTAAAAAACATAAAGCATAAAGGAGGACACTTCAATCAATGCACTCAAAATAATGCGGATGAAATGCTCATGCAACCTTTTAAATACACGGTTGAAGTGATCAGTCTCTTAGCTGCACACAGTAGGTGAATTCGCAGGATTGCCTCAGGGCTTAACTGGATAAAACCAAACTGAAAACTCCTTCTTCTGAGTGAAATATATTTCTTTTTAAAAACTGTATGGTCATATTACACTGTTGTTTGGTAGATTTTCATGTGCTTATTTAATGAGCGGTAGCTTGTGTTGCTAGTTTCACTTCAATGATGTCATCGGTTACATTTAACGATGTATCGATCTCATAAATGATTGGATACCATAATTTTACTTCCTTAAGTTTTTTACATGAAATCTGAAAAGCAAGACACAGAGAAAATATTCAAACTCTTGAAATTGAGCTAAATAAGGGTCAAAATAGTTAGAATTTTGTGGTCGGCGTGAAGTTGTATATTTTTGGGGGATAAACGTTAATAGTTAATTTAGTTAAAGACATAGCCAGGATAGGCTAATTATCACTTCACTTCAGTTTCTATAGCGCATGCATTCCTGAATGTAAGACTATCCCGAAAGTCAGAAGTAACCATTAACACGGTACAAATTATCATGAAACAGCTTGCATCCTTAATGGTATTCATAGCAAACAAATACCGATAGCCCTCTTCTGACTAGATATGTAAAGACGACTTCCGAGTACAATTAATCATAGACAGGAACCTAAAACAGTTTGCGAGAATTTATCCTTTCGAGACGGATAGAGCTAATAACATGAAATATAATCCATGTATTCCACTGATCAAACTCACAAACATCTTGAAAGAGAGTCAACAAATCACACCAAATCAATGCGAAATAGAATTAATTGTGAATGACTACTTGTCAAACGAGTTATTTTCCAAAAGCGGCTTGCCGTTAAAGTGCATCCTGATCTCCCTGTTGTCAACATATAGTTTGCCACTGAAGCACCCGTAACTGCCGGAAAGTATATGCAGTTCTGTGCTGTGAGGATAAAAGTCTAATGAGTTATAACATATAAAATTTGTGAAAAATTGGAGGGACAGTTCTAAATTCTAGCTCAACTTTTGTGGATAACACTGAGGTGTTTGGTAAGTATGTACAGCAGTTGTTCTCTTCCGGTTGTCTAAATCACACATGTTGATGAGCTATATGTAATACGCGTGAACCACTGCTTTCTCTAATGCAATGTTTGTAAGACAAAGGATACGTAATTCTTGTTTAAGCACCCGTACGCAAAACATAGTTTTTAATACTCTCATATAGTGATTACCTTTACATAGGAGGACGTGAATGTTCCGAAACAGTTAACTGTTAATCATTCGGATGGTGTTATTCTACCAGCGAGAAAAAAATTAGACTGGATGTTTAAATTTCCCGTTGCCATCTCTGCATTATTTTCAGTTACGTATATGATACACATTGGTTACCTCAAAATTGAACTTAAGCAACTCAGTAGACGAACGTCGAACTGATACCACATGCTCCTTCTATTGACACGTGTCTCCATTTCTGTAAGTATGTGCATAATAAACTTGCAATACACAAACACAGGCAGGCAGACAGGAACGGCAAATACACCATATACACAAATGTCTCAATTGACAGCCTATATAACATTCAGTCCTGATGCTACATGCAGTGCATGCATGGGGCTGCCAGATCATATCATTGCTGTATTATTGAAATGTCTTATGCGATGGAATGTAAATATCCTTAGGTTGTGTGCTTAGCCCTGAAGTTACGAGTTTGATCAACCCGTTGGTTAGTTCACCAGCCTGATCTAGCAACCGCAGTTAGCGCTCAACATGAAACTTAAAATAACCACATAATGAGCATTGCAGAAGTTGCTGCTATTCTATAATTCAAACCAGTATCACATTAGAGAAAGGGAGTTATTAGTGCACATTCTTGTTCCCATTTACAACCTCTATTCATGCACCGGTAACTGACCGCTTTCCAAAGTTAACTCATCTAACTACCACATTTCCTAAATTTTATACTGCACCATTTCCACATGATTTTCTATACACGCAAGGCTGAGTATTATAAATAACTCTTAACAGATATTTCGGTTTTAGTCTTTGAAGTTGACTGAACGGTAGTGCTTGTGGTTCTGAGATCTATGACTTATAAACCAGACTCACTAATAATTTTGTCTTTTTCTCCAATCACTGGGAAGGATCTAAGGCGGAGAAAATATGGGATGATTGTCCATGAAGGACCGGCTTTGAGTCCTTGGGTACCGAGTTAGGTAAACAGTTTAAACTCCAACATTTTAGTTTTTCTCATTGTGAAAATTTCCCTCCCTATGTTGGCCAGTAAACGGATTGTTCTACACATTACCATGTCATTGCGTGCAATTGCTAAGTTGTTAACATCAAGACGGTGATTAAATGTTATGCGAGTTTATTGTTGAGTGAAGATAACTTGGTCGAACGAAACATGTCATGTGCAAACGTTGGACGAAAAAAAGACATTTTTCGATCTGCGGTGGGAAAACTTCAAATTCTGCATCCATCTGCAATAAACCCATTAAATACATCCATGTTAAAATGCAAAATATTATTCGCAGACCACAACTAACAAAATTAAATACATCAGAATCACAAATACTCAAGTAGAATAAATTATCTGAAGGTCCTCAAATGTGCACCTAACAAAATACGGTGAAAATAACATCGAAAAGTCACAAGGTAGTGTTTATAAGGAGTGGAGATGAATGCTGCTCCAGGCGTCATGACACCTATCTCACGTTGCTTCAGTGTTTTGACTGGTATTGGAGGTGTAGACGGCCAATAGCATGTACTGGAACCTTTGGGGAATCATATGCAATCTTTATACCGTAGTCAAGTGATTGATCAGTGAAACCGGTCTGCCTCATAAAATTAGTTGTCAGTATTGAAAACATCTCGGTTGGACGAAATTCAGACACCTAGCAAATGGCAGAGCGAAAACTGTTGAGCACTCTGTAATATTATTTCGGGATGTACAGACTTCTTTTAATTCGGTCGTCAGACACGCCCCCAGGGGCCGTATAGATCGTGCGGAATTCGCAGGGGAGTGTTCAGGTGTTGCTGAAGTGATTGTATCCAAGCTCTGATTGCAGGATTCATATTCCTGGACATCTTCACTCCACATTCTCCATGTCCAAAGACGTTTGACAAGAGTGTCCGATCTATCCACTTCTTTTTAATTTTGTGATGAACAAAATTCTGGAAGCATCACTCAGAGGTTTCAAAGGTCTCAAAGTGAAGCTTTTATCAGGTAGTAAGCTGACCGGATGAAATTTATTCACCAAAATTTTTTGCGAAGAATACAGAAGTTACGCTGAAGCTGTTAACTGATGTGACTGGTCTATATGGTATGTACACAAAACTTACAGGTTGTACAGTGTTGCTATAAGACTGGTCTGGTACTAACACTGTAATTATCCTTGCTGACAGAAAGCTAAAGACTGGTGATCTTTGCATCCATTTTGTTAACCTTCTTTCATCATTGGGAAACATTGATGACGGCATGTCCATGAGGATAACGAAAACAGTGCATTTGCTCATCGTCGTCATATACTTCGTTGAAAAGAATCCATTTGTGAACTGAAGGCATCGTTTAGGATGCATTTCTTGTTCAGTTTTGTTCTACAGTTCAGATACCTGGCTAATTTGTGGGAGAAGTGCATCAAGTCTCGCGGGATTAAGCCGACGCTGTCCTCCTTACTTAGCCAGTGTCGAGTAGGCTGACCGCTAGAACAATGCGATACTCCGTAAGTAGTATGCGACCGATGACGGACATAGTGAAAATGCGGTATTTGCTGCGGTACATCTGACTCACCGCGCATTGTTCAGCGTGGCTGCTAATCCTTATGAGAAACCGCAAAGCATCCTGTCATTGACGTGATCATTCACTATGAAAGCCTTGTTCAGCTCACCGAATACAATCGATTGGTGCTATCCACTCTGTTGGGGGAGATCTTAAGCATCTATACCATTGAATGGAAGGGCTTTCAAACATGGTAGCACGTCGCAATCAACAAAAAGCCTGCTTTTGTTAGGTTGTTATATGTGTTTCTTCTCTTTCCTGAAGCTCCGTTGACTTCGTTCTCTTTCTGTTCCTCACTTAACTTCACCATGTGCAACTATTAGAACGTACAAGCCATTATACAGCTCGAAGCTGAAAATGATTATAAGGACGATCATGTTATGTTCTTCAAGGTGAAAATGACGTTTGAAAAATGGGTTGCAGTTTAATAACGTTGTCAATTACATAACGCAAAACGGTTTAATACGTTGAGTAACTGAACGATTTCTTTATCATTCATGTAGCAGTTTTTTGTGAACTCACGTATTATAGAGCACTGAGCAATAGTTTGACGTTCTTTCACTCTGACCATTAGGTAGCCACCTGTCCCAATATTGTATTGTTGGAGTTGTGCTAGAAACTAGCCGTTCGTATAGGAAGGCAATGTATCAGTGCTCAACGAAGCTAACTAATACATACATGGAACATTAATGCTTTACAATCCTGTCGTTTATTTCTCTAAATTTGTGACGTAGCAATGCCGTTTAAGTGGTTGATTGCATTTCAACAATGTAATACTAATGAGTAGTCGGGGATTTGGTTAATTTCAAGTTGAACATCACCCACAATTGATCGCAGATGTCGCATCCCCATAGACTTTCCAGTCGGCTCCTTCCGAAAAGAAGCACTAGACTCGAGTTTCGCTCTCATTAGAGCTCATCAGTAGTGCATATCATCGCCACTGCCGGGACTTGTACCACGGACATGCTGTTCATGAGGCAACCGTGTTTACCACTGCGCCATTGACCTCACGTTAGGCACGACCAAAGTATCATATGTGAACGCTCAACCACTTTCGCTTGTGAGTAATGATCAGGTTGCCCGATCGTCTCGAAATGGAGACACAGTTACTGTCTGTTAACTTCAGTCGATAACCCCGCGAATAGGACTTCCTAGACGGATCGAAATCTCCGATCTCATCAAGCCTGCTAGGCGATATTTTAGATTACTGATGAGTAGTCGGAGATTTGGTTAATTTCAAGTCGAACATCACCCACAATTGATCGCAGTTGTCGTATTCCCATAGACTTTCTAATCGGCGAGGATATGCACTACTAACGAGCTCTAATCAGAGCGAAACTCGAGTCTGGTGCTTCTTACCGAAAGGGGCCGACTGGAAAGTCTGTGTGAATGCGATAGCTGCAATCAATTGTTGGTGACGTTAAACTTGAAATTAACCAACTTCCCGACTACTCATTAGTAATCTAAAATATCGCCCAGCAGGTTTGATGAGATCGGAGATTTCGACCACTTCAGTGTACCAGTTGATGAATAATGTCCAGCCAACAAGGAGACCCGTACATTTATCTAAAAGTAATCCAGAAGATGGTTACAGAAAGCACGGAGCTGAAAATTCCCGTATGTACTCACTTGTTTATCAAAATAAAGAACGTGTGATAATTTCAAGCGAATATCTCCGGGAAAATTTGATAGCGTCCAGGACAAAAAGTGAAAAGCTGAAAGATATCTAAGTAGTGTGCTGCAAACCAACTCATAGTTCAGCAAACAGGAAACATACACTTGCTTCAAGCTGCTGATTAGCAAAAACCTAAACTGTCTGACAACCTTTCCATTATACCAGAACCATTACAGTGACGAAGCTGTGAAACGCTCTGATTTGGTTCCGAACCAGATCGTGAATTTTATCGGTGGTAACGCCCCTAAAACAAACTATCTTATGGCTTTGTAATTTTGACGGCCATGGATGATGATGAGTTTCGCCTTCGGGTCAGTTGGTTAGTGCTTTTGTTATGGTGATTTCGAGGTAGGCAACGAATGAATCTGGGGTGAGATGTGTTTGTATTGAAGGGTGCCACCAAATTATGGAGAAAAAGGGAGTGCTGTGACCTGCATTGTCGACCTTCGTTATGCTTTCAGGAGTAGGGTGGTCGAACCCTATTAAATAGTACTGTGAATTAGCACCTCAGCGTAAAGTACCACCAAGCTTAAATACCAATGAAAAATTATCAAAATGAACTTCATAATAATCTAATTTTAGTCGATTCTCGACTTCATCATCCCTATCACAGTTGTCCAGTTCATCGACAAGCCAACTTCGTTTCAACATCTGGTACCAAGACGCCGTTTACTGGTAAGGGTGCCCAAATGTTAGTCACCAAGTCTACTTCCTTTGCAACACGGATGGCAGAGATAAGTTGCTTGAATATGGTTTTTTTATGTGCTCTACTTGAAGAGTACACCTAGATCCCTTTGTGAATTTACACCATTTCTGTGCTTCCTCCAAGACGCCACAGTTAGTTATCACTTGGGTATGTTAGCAGTAGGTTGCAACTGACCACCGGTGGATTTTGTAGTCAAAAACAATGAGCAACAGCCATTCTCTTCGGATAATAGTTGACACAATAATTTTCTCGCAATCGTTTGGTGCAACTATGCTGTCATTTTCAAAACGACGGCTTAATATACTGTACGCGATTCAAAGGGTCATAAATCCACGCATACTATACCTGCGGAACTGCACGTCCCTTAAAAGTTTACGGAGACCTCATCTGTTGCTATGTCTTTGTTAGTCACCGTTGCGAATTACTTTTGTGAAAAATATGATCATTTCTTTTGGGGAACAAGACGGTGCAAATCGAACATGGACGACGTAACTATATTACAAATTTACACTAACACCTTCTTTGCCCACTGATTTGCAACTATCTGGGAAAGACGACTAGATAATCAAAAATTGTCGTTACCCATCGTTACCCACTGGAAAGCACGGTGTGGTGTAAAGCTAACCGTTTTTTAGAAATCGTTGTTGTGTTCACAGGTTTGCATGCAGAATTGATGAATCTATCAACAAATAAATTAAGGTTCTGACTGACAGCATTTTGATATCGAATGGTCATCTCACGTGCGTGGTATTTTCGAGAGATTGCATGGCGGGTTTTGCTTATGTATGCTGAAATACACCACCCTACTGAAGAATTAACAGTGAGGTTAATTGTCCTATGGAGTTAACGCTAACGAATGTCATTTTGTGTGACTGCGGTTGCGTTGAGAATAGCTAAGTAGTATTCGTTTTGTCTTGTCGACAGTGCCGAATCATCATATGTTGTACAATATGCCTTTCACCCAAAAATGTTGGGGCATTTTAATGATTGACGAGGAATGAACAACCCCATGAGCTGAAACCAACTGACTGACAGTATTTGTCATCTGTGGACTAGCATACGCATATTGCAGAAGGTCTACATCAATTTGTCCATCAATTTGCTGAACTTTACGACTACTGAGCCGTGCTGTTTGGCCTAGGACACATCGAAAGTTTACGACTATGGAGAACTCGTGAAATGAATTGAATTCGTCAGTTGATTCTTTTAATTGCCCCACAAAAAAGAGCAAGTTTGAAGTGTTTTAGTTTCGTGAGCGCTGTCATCAAAAGGAGCCTCAAGCACGTTAGTGGTAACTTGGCTGAAGGTGGATGGTTCTTTCCGTTTCACTTTTGTCGGAAACTTTTCAACCAACCGCGCAACTCACTAAAACCGAGTTGAGCACGATCAGCAGTTAAGCAGCTTCAATTTCACTGTGGAAGAACCTGTGAATGAAATATTTGGAAAAGATCGGGACGAAGAGCTGGCGATTTGGCCAATGTGTCCACATTTACGCGATAACCTTTTTATGACAGTAATCCTCCTCACCGGCCATATGACTGGTGTACTTTGAACAAGTTTGAGGTTACCATGACGACCGATTTTAGAATTTACTCTCACTTAGTTGAAGAATTCGTCCAAGATTTCCGTTTTGAGGTAAACTAGTAGATTTTCGTATGAGATATAGAGATGCATACTACGTACTAGCGAGCATGTAAAGTACTTGTCTACCAATGTTTCAACCATAACGTGCTGCCCAAAATTAGAAGGCATTACTTGGTCTGATGACGCGGTAATGACATTCAGTATTGTTGACATCACTCACCTGGGCATTTCTCCAAGAAGCCGGAAGTAATCAAATTGAATTCGGACCTTTTCACCTGGGCCAGCCACAAATCGAAACACGCATCGAGTTTCAGGTGTGTACCTAGCTGGCCAGTTGGGAGAGTTAAACTGGCCGTAACTAGACTTGGATTTTGTCATCTGATTTTCCATTCCGGTCGATTCACTTCGAATCATCACCTCTCCTCGATCTGGATCACACGTGATTGTTGTTCCCTGGCGTGCTATTGATGCTGAATAAATATAAAAACTGGATTAGTTATAACAATGAGTGGCGTTCACAAAACATAGAGATACATGTTCATAAATTCATGGTTGTACAGTCAGAACTGACAACCATGATTAGTGTTAACCGAGTTGAGTAAAACAGTGGCAAATGTGTTTACAACGCTTTTGTTGTTCTCCCTCAAAAGACATCAAACAATTGCCGCAGATTGCTGATTCGAATCGGACTGTGTTTATCCACGGTAACAGGTGCACCGGCTGAAAATCAGTTAAACATAAATCATCCGTCAAAATTGACTCCCATAGAACTGTTGAACAACTGGACGAAGTTTTATGTGCAAAACAAACAGTTGACATTATTTAGAGTGCTTCAAGCTGATGAATCGAAATAAAGGAGAAACCCGTCGTAGATTGTCAGTCTGGGGGTAAATATCAGGAAGCACGCGTAGTAAGTGAACAGGGGCAGTCGGAGATGGGCCGCACTGACCAGTACTGACTGGGTGTAATCTACGTAATAACCCAAGTAGCAAATATGTATGAGCTCAAATCGCAGCAACCAGCATCTAACGGTAGAAGGTATGATATTCCAACAAGGTCACGATGACAATATGCTTTATGCACTTCGACAGGTAAATTTTCAGCCGTTGTCCAAACTTCCCTAATGAATGAAAGATAAGTAGCTTACCAAGCTTGGGCAACAAAACAACACGTCATATCCATATCGATGGATTATCTGGCGAACATTTTAGGTTGAAGAGAACCACTCGTACGATCTTTTGACTAACCGATGATTAAGAAAATTGCGTTTATATGGAAATCCGAGCTAGCACGGAATAGTAGAGGATTAATTAGACCGAATGAGTGTGAACATCAAATTGTTCGTTGAAGATGGTGAAATAGGCTGGGCAAAAAATTTGTGGGATATAAGTAGTAAATTTTGCTATTAGCATTCCTCTTATCTAATAGGTGGCTTAGTGAATAGCAGTAGGTGGTTATATTATTTAGGGTAGTTTTTAATTAATTTTGGCTTAGTTTCGCTGTTTCGCATAACTGAAAGGCATTAGGTGAAAACGCTTGGTCAGACACAGCCAGACGGCTTCTGATGTTCCAAAGTTCACTTAATGGTTGCCAGCACCGTGTTGGATTGGGTCGACTGAGCGGGATTGCTAAAGGGCGTACCTGTGTCCCAGTACTCTGAGGATTCATCAGCTAACTCAACCCAAAGTACACGTTTCTGCTGACCAGCGTACAACATAAGGACAACAAGGCATGTGCACTTACGTTCTACAAGACATTATCTGATTACCACAGCGATCGCAGGATGGAGCAAAATAAACATGATCACTGACAATGTCATCAACTGACAATGTGATCACTGATATGTGATCAAAAGCAGCCATCCGTTGACAGAAAGACTAGTGGGCGTCTGATTTGTAATCAGCAAGTTTGTCTCATTGTAAACGCTACAAGATAATCTGACTGGTGGCTAACCGATGTCAAACAAAATTCTTAATGAGTGTTTCATGAACTGACACATTTACCGCCTATAATTTGGACCTATCAGGAGAAAGCATACAAACAAAAAGAAAATTGGTATATAAGAAACACCATCATTTGTGAGAAGTATAATGCATACGTCTGGGAACTAAAAGGCAGACCTCAACGTCAAGAGGATGAGGGACGAAAAGCGACTAATATAACGATGTGTATGCATTGTTTTGGACTTGTTATCAAGGCGAACAACAACACACTAATGTTCAACGGGTGTGGACACACCTCAGCCTTCTTTGTTCTTTGGTTGCTCTCTCTCGAGCACCCCCTGAATGTCGTCGGTCTATTCGAATTTCTTCTTCTTCCTAAAGAGTTCGTAGAGTGGTTGTGAAATGATGACTTTCCACAAGCCGACTGTAGCACCCTGCTAGACCAACAAACTGTTTCATTACGACCTAAGAATTCGAGCTATGGCTTCTCCAGATGTCATTTTCTCTGGCAGGAGCCTGATTTTACCTTGAATTTGTCCAAACAACACCACCGATGACCGTCCGAGTTGTGACTTTTCGGCATTAATCCGGAGTCCTGAGTTCTTAATTCGATCTAAGACAGCATTTAGGCAGGCAGCACGTTCCGATTCCTTGTTACTATACATAACGATATCAACTCCATATACCATCAAATTATCCGATCGTTTTACTAATTGAACCGTCGGGCGTCGAAATGTGAACGATGCCCCGAATAAATCAAACGGCGTGCGTTTGAACTGGTACCGTTTACCTCCCATCGGGAATGCGATTTCTTCACGATCCGTTGGTTTGTCTGCTGCCTGTCAGTGTCCGGGGCGTAATTTCGACAACCTGAACAACTTCGCCTGTTGAAACCTATCAAGAATATCAGCGACGGACGGTATTGTGATAACTGTGTTCTGTGTTACCTCATTCAGTCGTCTAAAATTCACGCAAAAAGCGGTACATCCTATTGGACCTCATCACCAAGAGAACAGGCGAGTTGTATGGACTGTTACCTTCTTCGATACATTTCTCATCCAGCATGCTTTGTATTTACGTTTTCACATCCTCTTCAAGATAAACTAGTAACCTACGGGGTCTGTGGGGTCAGAATTTTCCGGATTTTGTTACTTCATACGTAATCTGGTTACAGTAGCCATATAGATCTTTATCGTGCGTGAATAACTCGACGTATTTCTATGCCATGGATTTGGGCAAAGAGGTTGATCAAATAGGGATTTCAGCGGTGCAGACTTGGTTGACGCCATTCTGTTGCTGTTCTTTGAGCATCAGGTCAATCACGAAATTCGCTACAACGAGGAATTCCGTTCCAGTGATCGTTTGTCCAGTTTCGGGGAAGCAATGGAACGGTGCTTCCCAATATGGTTACCAAACTGCACTCCGCATTGTTTTACACTAACAACTAGCAAATTATGACCCCCAACTGTCCTGATGTCCGTCAATTGACCTGATGACCTGACGATCTGATGTCAATCATGCGATTTGCATCTCTGCATGACTAATCGACGGATTAGACGCCCCCGTATCGACCAGGCCTTGTTCTATCTCCCTGTCAACTCCAACCCTTGTATAAACGGTCACCTCTCAACTTCTCCCATTATTTTGTTGACCTGCCCAAGAAAAACTAAGCATGGGACATGATTTCTAAGCTACCTTCTTTAGTGATCCTTTTGCACCACAAATGAAGCAACTTCCTAGTTGATCGTTCCTACGTGATGCTGTCTTCATTTCACTTAAATCCGTTACCAGCTGTTTCATTGTCTCCTGCATTTTCTCAGTATCTTCTTGTCCGTATTGAGATCAAGGACATAATTCCCAACTCGCGCGTCACATTTGCTAGCTCAACAAGGTCCACCCGGTGGGTGACGTGGACAGTGCGGAACTAATTGTGAACCTCTATCGGGAGACATTCATCGAACTGCCCAACCAACTTGATCCAGCCAAGGTAGTGTCCTGTTTAGTTATCCTTGCATGGTAACGGTGGACACGGATGAACCCGTTACTTGTCCAAGCCTGGCTTCATAGAACAGCCACATGGCCTCTTGCCAGGCAGCCGGGCTGTGAAACGCAGCAACCAGCGCCTCCTATGCAGTAACCCACTCCAACTACACAGGGTCTTTTTACACTACGTCCAGCACCGCCTGCACACTGTCCTTCATCAGCGTCACCGACGTAGTCAGCTACCCATAGTTAATCTCGACCACGACCACTTCGGCCAGGTCATTGAAAAAGTCCTGAAGCGTCCAAATGTCTTCATACTCGAACGACTGCGTCCAGGGTATCTGCGTCCTCTTGTTCATCACAACACGGATTGTTGTGACCGCAAAAGAAACGTAGCCTGGGAGGTTGTTTATTGTACAAAAATTCTTTACAAATTATCTGAAAGCGCAGAACAACAAACACTTACACACATTTGCATGGCTAACGTGCATCCGCACCCGCTGAACATCAGTGTGTTGTTGTTCGCCATGGTACCAAGTCCAAAACAATGCATACACATCGTTATATTGGTCGCTTTTCGTCCCTCGTCCTCTTGACGTTGAAATCTGCTTTTAATTCCCAGATGTACGCATTATACTACTCACAAATGATGGTGCACGTTACACAACCAAACTGAAATGTTATTTAATTTATAAGGGGAATAATGGAAAGTATGTGATGAAAAAGCAAATGTTTTCTTCTTCACAAGCATATTAAGGCATGATTTCTAATTTAACTCGGTCACCCAAGTGAAGTGCCATTAAGTTGAAATAAGGCAAGTTGATGCACATGCAAATTGGAAAAACATAAGATGCACAATATTTTTTATAATTGGATGTATAGTGGAATATAAAAATCAGTCGTTCTGGTTTATGGCATTTTTATCACGCAATGATCAAACAGATATCTCAACTGTCTGACGCCACATAATATACCTAACAGCTAAGAATAAATTATTGATGCGCACGTAGCAATCTCATTAAAATTGAATGGTTTTTTTGAGTATCTAAGCAGAATTGATAATACACAATGCAAGTAGGGAAGCTGGAGATAGTCAGCATCCCGGTACTTCTTTTGAATGGTTGATGGGCTTACTAGGAAATGTGTCTAACTCAGTTTTCTAATTGAATCCGTATAGTAGCATTCTCGTACAAAAAATATGAGTTTTAACTGACCATAAGTAATATCCGGCACCTGAAACGTAGGTAAAATGTGATAATTTATTTTCTGTTGGACTATGTCTTAGATTACTTCCTACTTGAACGTTCTTAAGTCCTGTGATACTGTATTACTGAGGTAGCTTACAGGTATCTACATATATGCATTAGTACGGTCCTCCAAGTAATTATGGGAAAGGTTGACAAACTATATTATCAAGAGAAAACATTTTCCAAATTTCCATTATCCCTAAGAATCAAAATTTCATCGGTACCAATCACACCCTTTACGTAACCCATAGGTTTTTTGCTGTTTCAACCTAGGTAGGAGACAGACATCAAAAATGTATTAGATGATCTCTTGTTGTAAGCCACGCGTATCAAGTCTTATTGCGTTATAACTGGCAACATAGAATGATCAGTTTGGTGTTCTTTTGCCAAGCAATTCAATCTGACCGTAGGGTACTGCAAGTAGTACTACAAGCCAGAAGAAGTTATAAATTGTCTTTCAGGTGACAGTTGCATTTTTTGGTCAGTTTGAGCCCTACTTGTATTGAGCACACAACAATGGATTGCACAAACGAATTCCGATCGCTTCAGCGGTGACCAAAATAAAAGATCTGACTCCTTTGTACTGATGACTTAGCAAGCGATAAATGGGCTAGAAAGCCATTTCCGGTGAGACTCGGTGTCCTCAGCCAATAAAGCATGCTAGAACTGCACTCCAAATTAATTTACCTCGCCCTTAGTGAGCCATATGGGGTGTTGCTCACGTATCCTCTGAAGGGAATATCTGGTTGTGCTGCCGGCATAGTTTGTTCCACGACAGCATGTGAGGTCACATATAGGCAACGTACGCTTGAGTTGTGCGTGAATTACCTGGTTGGATCTGGAGGAAGTTCGCGATTGTGCCACACTGTAGGTCTTTTGAATGTGGTTATTTATTCTACGAGTCACCAGTTCACCTATGACTTCCACTTTAAAGTCTAATGTGATGTAAACCGACTTCTTCTGTGTAGATGGGGGCCTAACATTCGACTCTTCGAAGTTTGTGAGGATAGCGTCCACTGTGAACATCCGCCGTAAAAACCTCAGTTCTGCTTCAGTCGTGTCACTACTGCATGTCCTCATACTTCTGTATGCAAAACTACAAACCAGGTTTCTTCCCTGCCTGAGAGGCAAGTTACTGAGAAAGTGTATATACTGTCCGTTCCAAGTCCCCTTCCTGTGAACGTCTCTCTGAAATGAACCGTTTGCATGGCGATTCAATGTCACATCCAGAAAGATATTCATCCAACTATCTGAGCCTCATGTGTACAACGGACAGTAAGACGTGCTATGTTCGCCGCAGTGAGTGGGCTATCTAGATACACGGTTTTATCAACAACACAAGTGATATTGTCTGCGTACTTCTTGTAAAAAAAGTGCTCAGTAGCCCTACGAAGCGTAGTTCTTTCCAACATTGCGAAGAACATATCTACAAACAACGGGACACAACATTTACCCCCAATGTAATGCCGTCCTTCTGACGGTGCTTTTATCGTCAATCCGAAATTCTACATTACACGTGAAAGTTAATATAGTCTACTTGAGCGTACTTTCGGGTAGGCCCACATTTAAACTTTCGCAACGGATATACCCATAAAGGTTTCTACAAAGACTACGTTCTTGAACAGAGGGCGACCAAAATTAGGTTGAACCATCCACAATTGTGCACCCAGAAGACAGTTTCCAAACCCTACGTTTAACAAGCCCCCTTTCGCTCAACTTACCTCTCCATAGGTTAACTTGAATATGTAATTGTCCACCAAATCATAACGGTTTGACGTAATTCTGTGACTAATCGCTTTTGATTTTGCTCGTTTGACAACCATGATAATATAAAATGTTATATAATTGGCCCGATGATGAATAACCAAAAATAGACTGTTCACTAAGACACATTTTACTTCTAATGAAATCTTGGGAGGACTGTTTGAAACGTTGATATCTATATGTCCATCACTTGGTTCATCAAGTTTTCACCTTTCGACACATTCTTTTCCATAGATCAATAATTCAGACCATTTATTATGAATTATGTTAACACACCAATAATCAGATTGTGTTTACGCCTACTTTCCCCGACTTCATCTTATAGCTAAAAACTTCAAAATTGGGCACCGCACACCAGTGGATAAAACATCAAACAACTCAAACGGTATGATGCAAAAACAATGTTTTACTCTTATCCTTCCGCAATGATTTATTCAATTCTTGGTAGTAGGCATTGCATTTAATAGTGTGTTTATTTATTTCCAGGATGTACCACAAGGTCTTGATTGATTTTCTCCTATGTAGTGGAATGCGCCACAGTCAGATATGCAATTACTTACGGAATGGTATTGTTCTCTAGAGGATCTCATATGACAGTTTGGGATCAACCCTGGATAATCCAGCTAGCCAAGTAACAGAAAACACTGACAAAGTGCTCACACGATCGTGAAAGGCAGATATGCTGAATCAGTTTGAAATATCCAGTCATTCAAACCGTAATGTATTGAACGGGGATATGTCGAAAAGAGTTGGTGTAGTATAAATCAGTAAGTTGTGATGCAAAAACTAGTTGAAGAGATTGTATCTCACACGCGAACAGAATATCAATAAAAAGCAGTTTCTGACATACAGCTCCGTTAAATCAGATTTTCAAAATACCAAGTCACAACTAAAACAGATGGCTGGAGTTAGTTAGTATCGGCTACTTGACTCGAATATCTCGAAAGTGGTACATCTCTCGCCCTCGGTTCGTATCAATTTTACTCATATGTACCTGCTTCTCGGCATTGATTATTTCGATGCAACTTTCTGAATAAAAACCTTTCCGAATTAATTACGTTTCACATGGAATCACCGTGTCAGCCTTCACTGCACTTGGCAAGACAACCTATCCAAACAGCTATAGGCATGTGGGTAAAATACGTCGTAAATAGTAAAGTCGTCCACCCAAGTGCAATGTAATTTTTGTAGGTACCCTCACATCTTTGTATACGGTTTTATTGTCTAACCTAAGCATTATCGAAATGAACTATCCGGTGATTCTGGAGGGACTATATTTAAGGTTAATTGATTTGAGGTAAGTCGTAGCGATTAGGACAAGACAGACTGAATTTATAAATGCCAGCCGGTTCACTCACTTGATAAGATAAGGGTTAGTTCTAGGATTTGATCGTCACCGTCTTTTATCAAGAGCGTTCAGTGTAAAATCAGCTGCTGTGACTCCGTATGTATTCCTCAATCTGAACGGTTATACAAATGTTTGACTCAGTTCCTCCTCCACAATTCAACGGGTTGTCAACTTTTTTCATTGACTTCCAGGACGACGAACTCTTTGAGATTGCGATTAGTCAGGTTAAATCTGGTTTAGACAAACGTGCGATATTCAACCAAGCAGCCTAATTGCTCGATGTGGAAAATCCTTCATAATTGGTCGCGATTTTCTCACATAGTCAGATTTTCAGCAGGTCTCCTTTAAAAAGAAGCAACAGATTATTGTTGCTGTGTTGATTGCTTCATCACTAGTGTGTATCCTTGCCATGACCGATAGTTGAACATCAACCAAGCTTTTGTGAGACGACTGTGTTGACCACTGTGTCAATGACCCTACACAAGTTACTCCCGAATTACCATAGTCACTTTAGTTTGTGGCAAGCATATTGTGAATAAGCGCGCATAACTATTTCGGCGAGTTTCTATTGTCAGCCCCGGCTTTCTTTTGTCAGCTTTCTTTCAGATAGAATACGTTAAGATTTTGCCTCAATTATTTCCTTTGTATAGCAAGGCACACAGAACAAATCTCCACCACTTTGCACTCTGAAGAAGGCAACCATATCGACAGAACGTTTCTGTTCTAATCCTCCTGTTGTGATTCTATAATTAAGCTTTCTGAGAGGAAACCTTAATTCGTCAGTTCGTATTGGCTGCTCATTAGAATCGCCTAGCTAGCGAACTAATGAGGATTGCGTGTAGCGTCAGATGAAAAAGAAATTAATCGCCGGTGTCCCTTAACGATCACTTTAGTAATCGATAGTAATGAACAGTGAAACAAGAATGAAAAGAACAGATGGAAAAACCATTTTGACCATTTCAGTGAAGCTGACCTTCAGCCAGTCCGTGTATACAGCGGTACTCCTGTTGTATAGCAGGCAGTTTCGTTGTGGGTTGTATACTACTCACAAGTAGTGTACTACTCACAAACGACATTCAGGAACAAAAAGGCAAGCTTCAACGCCCAGAAGACGATGGACCTGAAGAGACTATCTTAATAGTGTGTACGCGGTGTGGTAGAAATTCCACAAGGGCGAATGACAACGTACTACTACCCAGTGTTAGTGAATGCACGTCAATCGTACAAATGAGCGTACGCGTTTGTGGTCCCATATTTAACATGACTTGTACGGGAGTTCGGGCAATAAACGACTTTGCAGGCCAAGCTTCTTTTGCGGTCACAACACTCCACATATAGAGCGATAACCGGTTGATGTGTGCATATGCTTCTTCTGTACTGGCTCATCATTGTAAGTCACTATTCAATTTGTCCATACCCATGTAACCATACTTAGATATTGCATCGAAATCCTCGGATAATCCTACATCAAGTACGGATCGTCACCTCTGCGCACATAACTTTTGGATACGTTCCCACCTTTACTTTGTCCTATGAGAAGAGATTTGTGTGACATGATTTCAACATTTGATCTGTTCACCAAGGCAATGTCTCTCTGTTTACTAGATGTCTTCATTCGCAGTGTTTGAAGAACACGGACCATTGGTGCCACATTTTGGATAATCTGTCTTCTTACAAGGTTGACAATTCTTAACTATGATAGCCATGATGCGCATCTACCAAAGTTAAGTTAGTCTGAATGAGATTAAAAAATGCTAACCACAACACCCTATTGCTGCTAGATTTCATCGATACAAAGTTTAACGTTTGATAAACCCTTAGAATCAAAGTGTGGTGACATGTTGATGTAGGTGGATGCGATCATTAGAGTTAGTGTGGTGACCACAGAGTGACCAACTTTGTTATAAATAGCTAGTTACCTTTCGGCTATTGTGATTATATGCGTGGTTATTCCTTATGATATTTCTAGGTTCTGTTAAAAAAATTTAGAAAAGAGGACTTCTCGGTTTATTTGCCGGTTGTAGCAGTATGTAATAACGAGATATTCAATAGCTTTTTCAAGTATCCTAACTACAATCAGAGGTTTTTGGTTGCTTAAGCCATTTGCAAGCTTCTGCACGTGTTTTCTGATTGAAAACCGATTCTACCAGGTCAACGCACTTGTCTGCTTGGAAGCTGCTTGTGAGCAGTTGACGTTTATCTGGCATACTAGTCACCTTAACTCGGCCTTTCAAACTTCCAGATCATCGGGTGACTAACTGCCTGTCTTGAAAGTTACGCCCACACACGCCTGGTCAGTACCTTTTTGAGTGACAACGTGGTGCCTATTTCTTATTTCCAAGATTGCGGCTATGAGTCCGAGACTGGGCTAAGACTAGATGGTTGCAACCTAAGGGATGAATAGTTAGTGATATTGTTTAATCTCTAGTTGAACACCACTCAACTTTCCCTGCAATTGTTGCATTCACATACGTTTCCATCAGGAGAGACAGGAGACATCACACTCGAGTTAGATTCTTGTCGGAGCAAATCAGTCCATTACGTCCCTTTTGCGACCGGTACTTAAATTCCAAGCGTGCTTTTGTGTGACGTTTATGTTGAACAATGTGTGTGAACAATGTGGCTGGTTTGTCATAGCTAAAGGTTCACGACCTCTTTTGTGAGAACTGATTAGTTTGCCAGATCATCCCGACACAATGACTGAGAGTTGACTTAAATCGGCGATTTATTACTTCCCACTAATTCAAGCAACAACAATATTCACAACAATTTTGTTCCAATAGACTTACGTTGGTTGGTATTAACATACGACTGTCGTTAGCTAAGTGTGGTACAATCATTTTATTGATGAATAAACGGTAGTTGTTTGTTTTATTTTTGATTCTAACTATGTTGTAATAGTCAGAATTTCCCGGAAGACGATTGTGCAGAAGTAAACAAAAGTATTGCAGCATTGATTCCCAAAGGAATTGCAGTCTCCTTTTATTAAAACAATTAGTTTATATGTTTGACATTCTGTATACTGCGTTATATGAAGTTCCACCATACAGTCAATAGGCAGATGGTAGACTATAGGTAAGAGCAATCAAACAAGCAAACTATCGTTAGCACTGCCAGTCGGAATGAATCCAGATGATTAGTAACTTTGAATCAGAATCTTATTTGCCATGTTCCGATGTGACTATTGCTTCTGAACAGAGCTATATAAAAATGAAACAATTTGTCTTCACTTTAGTGCACACTGAAAAACATCTGTTGGATGATGACAACAAACGATTCAGCACCTAGAGACGAAATTATGTGATTGGGGAGTGAGACCATTGAAATCAAGAAGACCATTTTTGACATATAATAATTATGTCAAACTAAACTAATCGAGAGAGTGAGTTTTAGTGTAGATCCTAACGATACACTCTTAACTGAATAAAGTGATGTAGTTTTCGGTAATTAATAATGTTCGACACTAGATAACAGTAAGTTCGAATAACTCTGGACACGTCCGTTTCAAGATGGGGAACCCTTCCCCTGTACAACATTGGGGCATCCTAGGCACATATATGGCATGTAACACATAACTGTGGTACTACGGTTCGTTCAGTTACCAAGTTTCGGATTAAGGTAGGGTAACGCTTAAAATGGTTGACGCTCAGGGGAAGATATCACCAAGCACTAAGTGTAGTTAATTTTACGAGATCAGTGGTTCGAAAATACGAGAGGATGACGATGTCCATTGAGCACAACTCAATATCGGGATGGAATGATCCGCTGCTATGTGAGACCTCCGAAATCCAGTTAATTCCCGCAATAAGTGGCAGGAAGTCATGTGTGAACTAATCTGCGAAGCTAAATATGGATTTATTCGTATATTGTAAGGACGCTTAAGACGTTTCATCATGCATTTCTAACAGCCGTTCAAACAGTCGTTTTACTGGTCAACCATACCGTTAGTGACGTAATTGGGAGACTCCTGTGCACAGTGCCCCGTTGACTTTCTAAAACAGAAGTCTTACCTGAATCTGTGAAAGGTCACAAGACACCCGGCACAGGCGAACTCTCTTCTGCTGTTTGTAACTAGAAGTCTAACCCTATTAAAGTGGCTATTAGTTCCATTCCTAGAAGTACGTCAAACCGAGCTTGTTCCTGATAACTGCGGCTTAGGTAAAAGCGTCTTCATTTTTAGTTCTGAAAGTTTGTAACGGATAAGTCTGTTTTCTATCACGTAGAAACTGTTGTAGTCATCATGTATCGTTGGTTAATTGCAAGATAAGAGTGACCTATCCGAGCTGTGGTCACAACGATCACACCTTTGTATTCTGTCAGGTTTTGTCACAATTTAATATCGATAACTGTTTGCTTTTTAAATTACAGAGATGCCTGTGTTTTAACTGACGCTTCACAATTGTCTATCAGAGAGGGTTGTAGGAGAAAATTAAGCAATGGCCAAAAAGAATTTGAATGTTAGACATAAAGCTGGGATCGGGACTTATGGCAGCATACACACGAGTTTTGCATTTCAACTCAGATATAAGGTTGCCCAGTTTCTATTTTCTACTGAACCCTGCAGTATGAAATTTGATGCTGTGCTCTGACACGATGCAAATGAGTTTAGATATGAATGTTCTTGTAAGGATTCAAATGACCTCCTCTGAAACGCTGCTCCGTTGACCAAACTATCACCAAATCTCCAATATATTTATCTGTACGTTCCTTTATTAGCTGGTTGAACTTGCCATGTAAGGATTTGCGTCAGTTACCTGTCTAACAACTCTTAACACTGATAGTCTTTTGCCCCACATTTCATGGGATTATTTGAATTTTAAAAGAGGTTATGTTTAGTCGCACAGATGTCGACAGCATAGTCAGCAGCTACAACGCCTTCAGAAACGTTAACGTTGACGCTAACCACAAGTTATTTGGTTCATTGCTTGGCATGATTCATGACCAATAATACTGTCACAAAATTACCAGTGAAATGTTATATGATATCAAAAATCCTATAGTGATTGCTCCAATGGCGTCAACTAAGGCACATTTGCGATCTCCAACTTTCAGTGAAAGGCAGAATATATAATGCAAATGTTCGAACTGTTTCATTTTACGGTTGATAAGCCGCGCGTAGCCGGGTCGAGAATGCTGCCAGAGAGCTCCTTTTCGACCATCACTTCCTCTAGCATTATCTGTATATGTTGGGGATACCGTGGTATTGTTGTTGTTGAGGTTCCCCATAGTGTGCGTAGGGTTGAAAGTATCTTAGTATCACTGATTATTACGCACTAGTTTTACAGACTCCGTTGGATTGGACATACAATGAGAATGCCAGCTCTCCACCAGTCAAGCCATGCCTTCTTGGTGGATTAGGGTGCGAACGCCAGTCTGGTGATCTGTGTATCATTTGCATATGGGGCATGAAGGAAGTAACATAAAAGCTTGCTTCATCAGGAAGTTCCAAACAAAGGTGAACTGATTCGAAGTCTTTTTCATTTTTTTTCTTATCTCTTTTTACATCGTTAACTTCAATTTTTCCCTTATTATACTCGTTTGTTGGGATAAATCTTTCGGTCCATTGGATGTTTTCAAGCTAACTGCATATGCAGTGAACTGGAAATGATTTCTTTGAATAGAATAATAGAGGCATGCCTTTTACAAAAAATAGAGTAATTTTAAAAGAAAAACGTTCATCAATTCTTTGAAAACCATCAGTTTGTTATGCGCGACTTCATAGGGAGTATTTATTTATTGGTCAAACGTAGCTAAAACCTTCCAATCCGATCAATAACGGTTGTACACCCAGTAAGTTGCACTAGTCCCAAAACAGATCGTACGTTTTCAGCCCATTTTATTCAGTAAACACTTACCATATGCCAACACAAGTTATTCAATCAAAAACCGTCCAAGACCATGTGACAGACTGAGTTCCTGCGTAGTGTGCAAATGTCCACTATACATGTTAGTAACTCTTACTCCAGTGTGTCCGAGATGAAGGGTAAATTTCAAACGACGCTTTGTGTTTATCGATCCACTTTTTTTTTAAAGTGAAACGTGTAAGACAGAACTGAGAGTATTAGTGTAGAAAGTTGTGAAAAAGTGGCTCAAACAGCCGACGAGTTTATGACCAGGAAGTGCCATGAATAATCACACTGTTTAGTAACAGAGATATTATGCTGAAACCTCCAAACGTGTTTAAAAGAAATGAGGCTACCTTAGCAGGAATACCATTTTGCCTTTATTGACTTATTTACAGAGGGTTCCAAAACTTAGATTATTTAGCACGAAGACCAACACATAAATTAGTAGTGTATAATCAACAATGGAACTCGTAATCCTTAACAAAAACCGGGAAAAATGTTCATGGGTAGATTTTGTTGGCCAACCAACTTGGCTACGGTGTCTAGCGTTTGAATAGAACTTGACGGTATAGGCTGATTTACTAAGCATAATAGAATAAGTAATGCCAGAAATCTGAGCATTTTGGATTGACTCAAAGGCTCTTTCGCATAACAAAATGAAACTGAGTTATTTCAGGACACCTTTCGACCAATTCAGTTCACTGGATACGATTTACGCATGACCCCCAAGTCTCTTCAGATCAATATATTGCAGGTAACGGTTTGGCAAGAACGGCAAACCTACAGAAAAGCAGCGTTTTAAATGTGAAAAAATTGTGAATACACAAATATAGCAAGTAGAAAAGCTAAAGAACCGTGTGTATCAACGGGACTGTTTGACATGGACAATGATGTGCAGCTTTACGAAAATGTCTGTTGCATACAATTATTGAAATAGTTCCTCATCAGTCAAGATTGCCAGGTTAAAGCAAACTAAGAGGAAAGTTCCGATTTATGACATCGAATAAAGTCTGCTGAAACCCGAAACCCTTAAAAACGCAAGGGTATTCCTTGTCAGTCAGATGAATTTCAGAAGGACAATCTGCAACTTCGTTTCAAAAGGAAATCGTTCAACGTTGCCACAGGTGTGGATTGGCAGACAACTGAACCGAGTATATTACATTTACTTACTGAGTGGCGTAAAGCCAAAAATGGCACTAATTCCTATAGTATTCTCAAAGTTTACGCACTCGGACCATATGGCTGGCAACAGCGAAGTCATCGATGACTGTGCTGTAAAAGCGACCGAATGAAAGCCATCTAATCTGAGTAGTTTGCTAGGTCTAAATTCGGATGACGTTTTGCATAACTCATAAAGCTGAATTAACAATAAATCAAATAAGTGACTCATCAGATAATCGGTTTTTTTGAAAATTGTCCTCGCACTCTGTAAACATGATGTCACGTAGTTAGTTGTTACATTGAGAGACACTTCGCCTACCACATATCCTGCTGATTGATAAAATATCATGTGTGATCGTCTGTCTGGTTTATTAAAAAAACGTCAACCCAAGATGTGAATTATTGTTTTCTCTCTTAACCGCACCATGAATCATATCAGGGGTAGCAAAGCAACTATCTATTCTTATGCTGCAATTAGATACCTCAACTCGGTCACAAACGAGTACTACTGAGTCGAAGGGTAAAACCAAAGAATTTAGCGTTTCTGTTATAAGCTGCTACTCACTTTAATTTTCATAGTGCAATACGAACAACTACATACCATTTGATAACAAAAACTGACGTCAGCGAATCGATAATTAACATGCTCTGCTAATCAGCACGGACTCATTCATCATAACCAAATTGTTTGTTCTTATGTCTTTGTTAAGCGTTGATGTGTTATTTTACACTAAACAACCACAGTTAAACCATCTGTTATGCAGAAGGAAAAATCTCATTAGTCAAAATAAGCCCGGTTTGTCTCCAAATTTCATTGGATGGAGACGTCAAGAATGACAGCAGACAAGCGGGTTCAATAGCATGTATGTCGATGTTGCGTAAACGAGTTATTTGTGGGACAAATGCAGTTATTCCCATTTGTAATGTTGTTATTTGCCTACAGGACGTGTCTCTTGTTGCCAAATATGTGAGTATGGACAAGGTCCACGTCTTTTAAATTCCATTCCCCGCCCTTTTTTTACATACGACTGACAGCTTCTGATTTCCACCTGTAACATGGTTATATAGAGGGAAAGTAACAATGTTATCCATTTGACTATTCATGCCGGAATTCACGACACAACTAAGTAGTCATAGCTAAATCCGTTGAAAGTTTATAAAGCTTACTCACTTCGTAAGTGCGTGAAAAGGTCACTTGCATGGAAAGTTTCTAAATCATTATTTTGATCTAGGGTTACGGGTTGTTTTATGTGCACTTCAGATGGAAATTACTGGAATTGTGACTATTCATGGTTGTGTGTGGGCTGAGATACTGCCAGGGCGCCCAGACCTAGACAGGAGAACGATTAGGGTTCTCAACCAAAGCCTTTGGCTCAAAAGCCTATACCGCAAGGCAGCGGGTGGGTGGCAGTGTACCAGAACTGTTACGTTTTCCGGAAGAAGATGCCAACCTTCTTCCAACCCCCAACCTGGAGGACCAGGAGACTGGTTTGTCAGACCTCTACCTATTGGCCTGCCTGGCATGAGTGACTCTATCGGTGTGTTGGCCACACCGTCCAGTTTAGCCCAATAGGTCATAGAGATGCGCAAGCCGTCACACCGCGTCAAGGTCCAGTCTCGTTGTGACAGTTGTGGCAGTTAAGCATCAGTGTGAACCACTGATGTATTGCTGTCTATGATGATGATGATGATGATGATGACTTCAGATGGAACGTTGTTTCAGTATGTCTCGTTGTTCGTTGCCGATATGACTGCACAATGGTAGTTTCATTCAAGTATTTTTCCATTCATTTTCACACGTTTCTTCTTTAGATCTACAAGATTTACCTAACCAACACAGCTGAAGGAATGCACAAACGTAACGTAAATAACTGTGGACGCTATAGTTTGTGAGTGCGCTATTCTCGGTGATGCCAGCAATGACTGAACAAGTGGACTGGAAACAACAAAGATGCGTGTTATACACGTTATATGCCAGCGCTACGGAAACATTTCACTAAGTAAAAATGTATATTTAATTTAACGTTTTGTAACGCAGACTGAAATAGAAACTCATCGACGGGAAATGAATATTTTACCATTCCACAACGTTTAAATAGAAACAGGTTGTTGAAGAGGAGGCCAATTGTGGCAAATATACATGAAACAAACCACATCTTGCTCGCTTGACATTCGGATAAATAATGCGGCCAGCTGTTTTCAATAAAAAGCCATTGTAATGCAAATTTTATTTTTTTAAAACTCCCTAATAAGGCATACTATTGCCTCAGTCACAAATTAAGCCCCAGTTTGCGTTTTCGAGAGTTAACTATGTTGAGCAGTGTTTCATGGCCACACTCGCCATACGACCAAATGGTCTCACAAGAACACATAGCCACGTTTGCTTATGAGTTACACTGAGATCGTTCAGCTGCTTCGAGGATAGACGTAATAACTATCCGGGCAATTTTCCACCATTACCTCACATCCAGGCCTTATTGTGACAGGTTGTAATCACACAGCTAATTAAAACTGCCAATCATTTAAGCAAAATCCGACAGTCAGTCTGAGAGTTGACAGCTGTAGATTGATTGATAGACTGAATAACACATTTAACCATTCATTGAAGATTTCACCATCCAAAAGTGGACAGCTTGTTGTATTATCAACGATATATTGTTGTAGTTCTATACAGGCCTACTGTGACCAAAACAGCACACAGTTAACTGCGTTATTATAAAAGTGTGAACATATTTCAGACTAAAAATTTATTTGGTGTGTAAATAAACGTGAATAAACGTCCGATATAATTGTTTTACACATACACTGCAGTAGACCATAAGCAATGAGAAAACTCGCAGGTGAGTGCGAAAAAGTTATATCACCTGACTTTAACGAGGAATTTTTGTCCAGCGCAATTTCGACGTTGATATTCTGTCTTGCAATGCAGTGAGCAATGCAAATTTGTTGTTGAACACGTCATTGCTGATAAGTAGTAGGGGATTGTGGTTTTCCTGTAGATTGAACATCACTCACAGTTGTAAGTAATGTCCAACCTATCGTTCTTTACTCTGAAGTGGATCTACAGAGCTCAGTAACTGTATAACTTCTAAACAATTTGATAATTTTAATGGCGAAACAATCTATCTGTGGATGGTCCGAGCTCCGAAAGGATACAATGAGCAAGAGATGCATCTTGTCCAAACGATACGTGTGTTCCACTACCACAGCATAAATGCAAGCTGGGAACTAAAAGTCTCAAATTTTGGCACAGTCATCTACTGGTCACACTATTTCACACAGAGTCCACCAAATCACTTGGTGGATCGATTACTGCGGCAGGATTTATCACACTGTTCACCCTGGAACCTAAAAATGTCAAGAATGAACGGTGAACTTGGAAATGGTAGACTTGAAATTCATTCGTATTGTGTTGTTTTAATAATGTTTTATTTCACGTGAAAGACAGATTTTCGATGGTAAGAATATAATTATTCTAGATTGGTATAATAGCTGAATAAATGGATGTAGGTTCAGAAGGGACATGAACAATTGCCAGACACTGGCCGAGGTTATATGTCATGTCTAACTGTGTGGTGTCACAGTTAGAACTGAGGCGTATTGTGTGGATAGAGAACGACGGGAAATAGCTGCAACTTAGCATGAACCTTTGATAATATATAAGTAGTATGCGGCAATCGTTGGGGTCTCGTAGCACATCAGAATAATAATATGTAGAGGCGAATACCCTGACTGATTAAATTATACATCTTACATCGCTTCAACTAAGCAAAGCGTCGCGTTGTCTGAAATGTTTAGGAGATTTTTGTATTGTTCAGGTCTGGATGGTAAGTCCTGCGGTATTAACTGAAATGTTCCCCTAAACCGAAACCAAATGGCGCCTGCCCTACCGCTTCGGATGAGATTTCTGCTGAGGAGATAACCGGACTCTGTAATGCCGGTGAAGTTCGGGCACGACTTCTTTCAAGCACATTTCATATTTAGACTTTCTGGACACTTGGCAAATCACTACCTTCTAAACAAGATAGTCTCTCAATATATGAAACCTGACTACTTCAATATTGGTTTTTGTCATATTATCAAGTACATTGGTTGATCTTGGCAGGCCTCTACTGAGATCGTACGTTCACTAAAATTTTGCAAATTGTAGATTGGGTTGTTGCAATTCACAGTGGTATGATGCTTGTTCCCGACTGGCTATCGCTTTAATAATGTGAAGAAATTACAGAGATTTACTTAAAATAAACAGCCTATCTGGTCGGCCGAATATTTTGCACCTTAGACAACACGCAAGATGGTTACTTATATAATCAAGCAGATAACCCGAATTTAATTAGCAAATACGCTTGCCAAAGCCGGGAATAGTACATACAAAAGCTCAGTTGACCACACAGCTAGAGACCTCTGGCTATACAAACCTGAATTAACAAACATGAAAGCTTAGACAGTGTTGCTTGTCAACAGTGATCATGCTGTCTGATCGCCCCCAGCAGGTATCAACTACGGGGAGGCAGTATTTTCATTCGATTGGATCTGGGTGACATGCAAAACCTGCGATCAGTTGTGAACGTGGTTGACTCAACACCATATAATTGCGCGAGATTTCATCAGTTGGAAAACGCGTACTTTCCAATGTATCGCATGTTTCTACATATCACGGCAACAAATTAAAGTTTTAAGCTGTATCAAAAACAACTTACTGCAAAACATTGGTAGGTATGTTTTGCAGACCTTGATACTTCAATAAATAAATTAACCTGAGAACTGTCAAATTAGTTGCTAGTCGTCAAAACTTTGCCTAAACGGGCATGCACGTTAAAATGTTAATCTATCTTTCCATATCAGCAATCAGACGTGTCTTATCAGGTATACATTTGCGATCTGACATACATTTTGTGACAATTCTTTATTAAACAACAGCAACATGTAAAAAATAGAGAACAAAGTGAGCTGATCACAAGGCCGAATATAAAGTATTTAATCAAAGAGCTCAACGTATAACTCCTATTTTTTCAAACAGGATCAAGTCCACACCATTCTGTTGAATGAGTTTGCGACAGTAACTGTGTGTGTACGAATTCGAGGCCGTAGTTTACTCGTTTTCTAACAAATATGAATTTTTTCTTTGTAGTTATCTGCACCATTATATATGATACTCGCTCGCGGTTCTGACACCAGTTTCAAATGCACTATTTTACGAGTTCATATTAGATGAATGGTTATATTCCGATATAAGTTGTAAAAAATCGGTGGTGGACTCCAGTATGATCTAATTAGTTAAGTTGTTAAAAAGGACTATTTCTAAACTTGCTTATTTTACCAAACATTTATTTTCTTAAAACCAAAGTCATCGCTTCCTTAAATCTCTAAATAAAAAGAATGCTCTTCCGTCCAACAAACAACTCACCAAAGCCAAATTTAGAACGGTAAAGTCTATACGTATTAGTGAATGCATTTTGTTGGAGAAACGCATACTTTTAAATATCAGCATATTTCTTAAGCATGTTGTAATCAGCTCTAGCTATCAAAATCAAGAAGAAACCCTATAGGTCCACAGGGTTAAAACATTGAAGCGCTTTTCTCGCATGTCCCTACTGTCCGGTTCCCAGTCACTCTCCTCAGTTGCTTGACACTAATCCATAGAAGCAATTTTACTCAATTTTGAAAGTATCAGTTTGCCGCAAGTAAAACAGACATAAAGTAAGATTCTCAGAAATAATGCGAATATCGTCTAATTCAAAATGTGTCGAATCGTTTGAAAAACCGAATTTTCTAAAACACGGTTGCCTCTTGAAAGCGTCGTTGCGATATCAACTCTCAATGGCTGCGTGCTGTTTGGAGAACGTGTCGTCATCCCGCCAGAACTTCAACCTAGAGTAATTCGCCAACTTCATGTTGGCCACCCTGGCATCAGCCGTATGAAGGCGTTGGCTCGCAGTTACGTCTACTGGCCCGGAATGGATGAACAGCTGGAGCAACTGGTCAGATCCTGCCACGGCTGTGCTTCTGCATCTAAAGTACCCCCAAAAAAGCTCCACTGGAATCTTGGCCAATCCCTACGGCTCCATGGTCGCGATTCCAGTGGAGCCGTAGGGATTGGCCAAGATTCC
>JTDE01000104.1:206483-226538 GCA_014338405.1 Paragonimus skrjabini miyazakii | reverse complement strand
GTCTCGCCCGTGGATCCGATCCGGTCGAGCGATGACTCATTCGGTCGCCCACGCCGTTCTCCATCCGCTCACCGTGGGTGCTTGAACGCACCTCCCCCCTGCGTTGGGGTATTCCGCCGAGAGCTGGAAGGCTCGTACTTCCTGCCTGACAATCCCCCACATTAATTATTAACCCAAGTACTGTTCATAAAAGGTTTGAGACTGATACTATTTGTATGGTTTCTTTGTGGGTCAGATAGAATCTACTGTCCATACGGACGGCAATGCCCAGATTGGGAGAGAAATGCTGCACCTGCTCCCTCACGCTTTAAAAAGCAATTCATGTTACCGACAATACGGTTTTATATTATTTTCGTTATGACTGTCACTGTGAATTAGTTTGCGCCCTTCCTTACTCGAAGGTCGATTAACCAACAAAAAGCAATCACTACGACCCTCATAACTAACTTAAGATGCAAGCACACGATGCTGCCACGGGCTGAAGTGTCGTACGCGTCAGCATATCCAGTAACGTGATCACCACGATCGACTTGGTCAGACTGATACCTATTACAGCACACAGAATATTAAAGCACAAACCACTTAAGCCTTGGCGATAATATAAATGTATACGTCACAGATCATTTTTTATTCCATGAGGCTATGTGTAACATATGACAAGACGGACAGCTGTTGAATAAGGTGGTCAGTTACTGATAAGCACTTGAATTTGATTCTCCGAGAAGGAGGAAGTTTCCTTCCTTCATAAAAGCCACGGTTTTCCAAACTGAACCTCCGTTCCAATTTGTTGTGTCGGAAAACCTGTTATTTTCTGTTACCGACTTTATTGGAGTGATAGTTTGACTATTTGTCTAACCATTGTTCTCAACTGTCTCCATAAGATGATTAGTTTTCAGTTATTTTCATCATTCAGCGACGAAAACCAAACATGGATGACCCCATCTGAGAACATTATGCACAGGGAATAGCATAGGGAGCTGCCAATTGCTTTCCAGTCAGTTAGTCGACTCCTCTGCTAAGCATGAATCTTGTAGCAACCCTCTTTAATGCTTCACTCTCAACAGCTTACTGCGGCCCTAAAGCTCACACTTACGTGGATGGTTAGTCATTTGCAGATCTTACATATGAAAGACCGTTCGTCATAATGGGATGTTTTTCTACCTCATATGATCCTGTGTGATGACACATCGCTTACAAAAAGCCACGGTGATCGACGTGGCAAGAACGATCCAATCGACTACGCATTGCCCACCGGCCATATAGGGGGAGCAATTATGTCTAACTGGCTGTCCAACAATTGTCCGCTACCATAACAGTGGGCTTTATCAGGGCATGAACATTCAGTGGGTGTCTACTACTTCGTTGCGTTCCAACGGTTCCTCAATGTATTGCGAGGTATGTCGTTAGTACCGTTATTCCAAACTATTGCATGTAAAGCAAACTAAATATAAAGCATACCGGAAGGAAAAGTCACAAGGAGAAATAAGATAAGCTTTCGGAAAGATGTTAATATTTATGACCCGGTTCATAATGAATGTGAAGCTTGAAGCACGAAGCATTCAGCGCCCCCATTTATAAACCAAACTAAAATAGGTCAGTCGGTCCTGATTGGTCTGCAAACAAGAATTCATCGACCAAATTGTAGAATAATGGCAGACAGGTGTTTTCGCAAGGAACTTGTGGCTGCACTCATCGCCCAATGGAATAGCAAGAGCAAAATAAAAATGATTCCCATATATTCCCTCATCCACAGTGATTCAGACCCGATAGCTTAGTGGATAAGTGAATAGAGTAGTTCCTTGAGATGCCTACGGGTACCAGTTTTTACAAAACTTCACCCTAGCCCCCTATTGGGTTGCGACAATTTGCAGACCAACTACGAATGACCGGTAAATTTCATTTTGGGATAAAAAGGACATGTAGCAATTGTGTAACTGCTCTTCAATATATCGTGTATTCCGATTGGGATAGCTTAAAGGGGTTACCATTGTTTCCTCTCGCTTTCGAGTTTTCTCAGTTGGTTGGTTTAAGTAAGGTTATATCTGTATTGACTTTTTCTATATGGCCTAAGCCATTTTGTGCCACTCCCATCGATTGGTGTTCGTGAAATGAGTCTGCCTCCTTTTTTGCTTTATTTGAAAAGAGCTCCATGTAGGGAAAGTACAGCACAATTTTTGAGGTTGAAGGTTGGATAGACATTTGTGAAGTTTACAATGTTTTCATTCTAAATCCTATGTTTTAGGGACTGAATAAGCGAACATATTTTTATATGTCATAAATAGGAACAAATTAATGAGTCTTGCAAGAGATGTCCTCTGGTCCAATGTTTTTTCTCTTCATGTTACTTATGCTAAAAAAACGTTGGCGTTACAACGATAAATTTAGGGGATTTCGAGCTCTCTAAGGGATGTTTTTCATTTTTAGTTATGGATATATTTTCTTTGACGGCCACTTGTTGGAAGTAGGCAGCGCATATTCTTTTCCAAAAATTGACACAGATCTCACAGTGATGCTGTTTATAAACTTTTCATCAGTAACTTTGATGGATTACAGTTTTTCCTCTCGGAATGACTGTGAAATGCTGCGTATGGCTGTTAATCCATATGTTTGGATTTGCATAAATCTCCTTTCTAAAATAAAGCGTATTTTTGAGCGTTCAAACTGATACATGTTTTCAAACTGTGCCAGTAAAATAACGAACGAGTGACTATGCGTTGTGTGGCTATCAGCACACTTCCAAGTACTCTCAGAAAAACTGCAGTGAACGTTTTTGGATACGGGGCTAATCATTTATATACACGTCAAATCTGATCGATATGCGTATTTAAAGCAATCTTTAGTGAGCTGGTCAAATAACAAATCGCTGGTGATCATCAATCTAAGTGACTCTTTTGTAAATGAGATATTTGTTCGCAAGTAGGCCAATTCCTATGAACATCAGTTCTGATGTAATTTTTGCCTCATCTCCAACTAAGATGCGTTTTCAGTTGGTTGACAGTAATCGGTAGGATCGGACGACTAAAATGTTAGCAGGCTGAGTTCGTAGTCTTTAAAAGGATGGTGGCTTCACCGAGGGGTTCCTGATAACAAGCGAATATCGTACTCAGTCAGTTCATTTGATATTTCACGTTAACTCTATCGTTATTTAATAAAGTTACATGGCTCTCTAGACAAAGTGTACCGAATTTGATTTTTCAAAAATATCTTTAACCGGAGTAAATAGTATCAGGATACTGGAAAGTTTGACTGCTGTTTCCAAAAATGTGATAACAGAAAATTATTGTTACTTTCTTTCATATCCAGTTCCAAGGTTTTTCCTGAAAAATCTAGGAAATACATTTTCATAGATATTGGTCGTTCGATTTCATTTATCAATATGTTAGATAAATATCACGTAACGAAAATGTACTGGTAAAAGTTGTAATGTCCACACCAGTTTTGATACCAATCAGTTACCGAGGAGATAGGCATGGTGTCTATGATCTGTTTTGTAAGGAACTCGTACAATCGACGGCACCCGAATTAAAGTCACTACCACGAACGGCAACCTTGCTACCAATAGTTTTTAGTCTAGAGTATTGTCTACCCACATATTTGACGGGTTCATTCTAGGATTTTAATCACAACTGGCTTTGCTTTGTTCGAATTTAGTTTTATGCATGTGATAGCATGTGTTTTTCCCGTTAAACAGTTCATTATTGCCTGGCTACAACAATTGATTCACGGACTTGATAATACAGATGTCTCAGTTATGATTTACAAGACCAGAGGCTGAACAGCGCAGTATGTCTAAAAGTTTACCTTTCTAAACTACCACACTGCACACATGTGAACAAGCTTATTTTTAGTAAATTTCAAATCAACGAAATAACACAGTCATTGTCTATTGCATAAATGACACGTGGGATGACTTTTTGGTTAAATATGCCAGTTTGTATGTCTTACTTGAGAGATATTCGCTTTTTTACTGGTTTTATAGTCGAGGCTTATGACGGCATCTATGAACTAATTAAGATTACGTATCTGTCTTGGCGCACCGGCAAAAAAGCGCACGGTTTATTTTGGTTAGATAGTCTTTGTAAAATCCTATCGTTTCTGAGGTTAATTGTTCTGACGGAGCACAGAAATGACATGAGGAAGTAAATGAGAAAATAATTTTAATAGTTAGTCCGTTTTTTTGCAACAATTGGTCCTGAATATTGTTGTTAACACCATCGTTTAAATCAGCACCACCCTGAAAGCATTGGTTAACACAGGTGTCTAACTGTCACATAAACAAGGAGGAAACAATAGGCCCTTATCTGCTGATAGAATAAGAGAAAGAGATGATATTTACTATCTGAAATTCACACACCAAAAGCTGACAAGTCAACAGAAATTGGTCTACACCATATCAGCAAATTGTCCAATTGTAAGTAGGAATGAATCCGTATACTCATAGGACGACTTAATTGCGACAAGCAAAGCCCTGGTGCATTGATCTTCCTCACTGTAGTGACAGTCAGGCCAAACCACTACACAGTTTACGCAAGCACGAATATTAGCTGTCACACCCTTTACTGTTACTAATCAGATGCCCAGTGGGTTACGTAAACCTCGTTCAGGAACACGATGCACACAAGTAGAGAACCTCCCGGATAAACCCTGTTTCCTTTTGTGAAGAAATGAGTAGACATCTCCGTGGCCTCACTCTGATACTTATGTTGTTATACCAGCGCATTTCTCTTTACATTTAATTATGACGTAACCATCCATTATTCTGGGAGTTCAGCATGCACTTTGCCATTCTAATTTTCAGCATTCAACTAGTCCATTCCACCAACATTCATCAGATAACACTGGACATGTACTTTTTGGGATTTCCACATCAATATCAATACTGATAGGAATTACGCTACATCGTTATGTCTAAAAAGTCAGTGAATTGCCGTTAACAAATGTGATATCTTCTCCTCTTAAATTTGCGCCACCTCTCACTTTTGCTTACCCTTGTGAAATATATCATACGTTCCCCTACTCTTTGTTTTCAAATTAGGTTTCCTTGTTAGGTCACCGGTGGGTTACCTCCCATCGTCAATTAGGTGCTTGAATCTGTGCACTTTACTGATTTGCATCAGCCAACTGAGACGACTTCCGAAGTCAGAAATATCACTTTTGACATTTTTCTCGCATATCCGGTTTTATCAACCGATACGTACGGTTGAATGCAGACAGCTGTGGCCAAATTATTCAGTAAGCTTTCTGCGCCTTACTCTACTCATCTTCCCCACCGGACGACGCGAAACTAATGTGGCTGTACTCTTAAGTTAACGGTGTCTAAAGTAGGCTGGGTGGGTACGGATTTACAAAAAAGAACGTTGGTTTGATCTGGTGTATATACCTCCGTTTGAAAGGAAAACTACCAAGGTACATGTACCATTGAAAACTGCCACAATCCCAATGTCGAGCTTGTGACTAACGTTAAATTGACGATTGTGCCACTAAACCGTGTAATATAAAATTGCGTCAAAAATGGTTGATAGAACGAAAGATATTATTCAAATGAATATATATATATAGCAGAACATTTCAACTAATTTCTTTTGTAAATGATTAGTCCAAATAGTTCAAAATCCTACTCGAAGGGACAACAGGGACATAATGTGAGGGTTGTAAACAATCTTCAATCATCTTGTCAGAAATCAGATGTAACCAGCAGTTGGAAAAAAATATCCAAGGACAGACTTTTATTATATGGAATGTGTTTGGCGATGCTCAACTAATATACGAGAACAAGAATAGACACTTACTCGCGTAATTAAAGATTGTCTCCGCTTAATCTGTAAGGACTAGACAGAATCCAGAATGTCACATTCAGTCCCAGATTGTTGCCCAAGTAAACTAAACTGGACTATGTCCACTGTTTTTGCATACATGTCTTATCGGTTTATTAAAATATGTAATTGTACAATCAACAAAAATATCAAACACCATAAACATCAAGCTGATACAGATGTCATAACATTAATATCAACCCTTTCTAAAAGCTAAAAACCGCAAGTATATTGGTGCTATTGTAGGGTTTCTCTGGATCACATCTAGTTATCATCGCTTTCAGCCTGTTATGGTTTCGGCTTAGCCGGTAATCACTTTTAAATGGCCACACTGTAGTGTCACTCAGTGGGTATTTAATTTGAAACACTGAGTTCCCTTTAACCACTTCATAAGAGCAGAAAGAAAACGTATATTGCGATATGTTAACATTTCATTTACTCTCATCAGTCGCAAACGTAAAACATACAAGTTATATACATCATACAAATAAGGACAGACAGGAATTAGACACGCATACAAGCACACCAAGTATTACATAAGCACGCCCATGGCAACCCGATAGGTTGCCCCAACCACTTTTGTGCACACAACGTCGGCTGGTAAGTTCGGATGAGCATCGCTTCACAGAAAGCTAATAATTTCGGGTTTCAATTGCGCAACAGTATTTTGAATGAGTTTAATGGGTCAACTTGGTGACCCGTTGTCATGAGACGTTTACCAATCGATGACGTTGGGTTTTGAGCCGTCAGTGCAACAAGTTGAGGCTGGTGCGTCATCTGTTGTTTCAGCTATTTCGGAATGTGTTTGACGACTCGCTGAGATAGTTGTCGATCTGTTCTGCCCATATAAATGTCACTGCAACTGCAAGTGAACTGGTAAATTACATGTCGCCCAAGAACGTCAAGTTGAACACACAATTTCAGTTTGAGTACATGTAGGATCAACTGAAGGAACTGTCACTTACATCTTTTAATGACACAGGTTGGTTCAGTGCAAAATTGGTGGATACCTCAAACCAGATTTTGTCGGCGCCCATTCGTCAACACTGCTGTCTAAATCAGGAACACTATCGGGCCATGAAGGAACTGAGAGACATGTAACATCTAGTGTTCCTTAAACCGGATAAAGGTTGTGATGTAGTCGTTATGACCAAGGACGAGTATTTAAGGAAAATGAACACCATTTTGGAAGACCACAGAAAGTTCAAAGTGGACCAAACAGCAGAAAACAATATGCTGTTGGAAAAGCAAGTTGCAAGACAACTTCAGATAGTGTTGTTACATGGACACATATCTGAAGCTCAATATAGACAACTGAAACCAGTTGGCACGGAAACACCCCGATTGAGAGGTGCTACAAAAGTGTACTAGGATAGCACACCTCTATGCCCGATCTTGTACATGAACAATTCTGCTTACCATAAAGTTGCTCGTTGGCTAGTGGACATTTTGGATCCCATCCGTAAAGTTTTATCCCCACATTGTTTGAAGGACTCCTTCGAATTAGCTGAAATCCTAGGAAATACTTCGGTGAGTACCCAAGTAATGTATTCCATGGATGTTGATTCTCTTTATACAAATGTTCCCCGTCGTGAGATAGTTGATTTTTTATGTGACTTCATCTCCAGTCAGAACTGTGATATAGGTGATCCAATTGAATACCTCAAAGATCTTATTCTGTTTTGTACAAAAAACATTCGTTTCAATTTTGAGGGACTTGCTTACAAGCAGATAGACGGTGTGGCTGTGAGTAGTCTGTTAGGCTTAACACAAGCAGATATCTTCTTAGGAATGATTGAGCGACAAGTCCCGGATAATATAGCTGAATCGTTATTGTACAAACGATACGTTGATGATATTTTAATTTTTATTGACGTTGCTCATTTTGATTTGTTTTTCAACTTCCTTAACAATATCCACCCCAACCTACCCTTATCTCACGAAGTAGGATCGAACATTAGTTTAGCTTTTTGGGATGTACTCATTACTAGACGTGTGGATGGCACGTTACGGCGCTCAGTTCCTCGCAAGGCGACATGGAGTGGTCAATATCTTCAGTTTTCTAGCTTTGTTCCTATTGCATACAAGCGGGGTTTGATTAAGACACTATTTCACAGAGCCAGGCGTATTCACACCCCCGATACACTGCAGATGGAACAGGAATTGCTGAGACAAACGTTACTAGCACATGGATACCCCGACAAATTCATCGGGGCGCATAATACGTTAAAGAACAACACTGAGCCTATACTGACAGCTGAAAAGGAGGAAGTTTTTTTATTCTTGTCATTCAAAGGTGACCATTTAGCCAACGATATAAAGCACAAATTAAAGTCTGCTCTGGCTGCGCTCTGCTGCGGCTGCGCAGTTGAGCTTATTTCAAACCACCAGAGGACCAGTTCTCCGAAGTTGCAAATATAGCTTACCAAACTCTTCTGCCTCCCATGTTGTTTACCAGTTCACTTGCAGTTGCAGTGACATTTATATGGGCAGAACAGATCGACAACTATCTCAGCGAGTCGTCAAACACATTCCGAAATAGCTGAAACAACAGATGACGCACCAGCCTCAACTTGTTGCACTGACGGCTCAAAACCCAACGTCATCGATTGGTAAACGTCTCATGACAACGGGTCACCAAGTTGACCCATTAAACTCATTCAAAATACTGTTGCGCAATTGAAACCCGAAATTATTAGCTTTCTGTGAAGCGATGCTCATCCGAACTTACCAGCCGACGTTGTGTGCACAAAAGTGGTTGGGGCAACCTATCGGGTTGCCATGGGCGTGCTTATGTAATACTTGGTGTGCTTGTATGCGTGTCTAATTCCTGTCTGTCCTTATTTGTATGATGTATATAACTTGTATGTTTTACGTTTGCGACTGATGAGAGTAAATGAAATGTTAACATATCGCAATATACGTTTTCTTTCTGCTCTTATGAAGAGGTTAGTTAATTGTCGAATATTTTCCCAGGGAACGGTTTTGTATTCCTTCATTGTGAAGCCCAAGCGTGGAACACTTGGACCAGTCTAATGTTTAATGAAGTTCTACGATTGATATAATTGACCAAACAAACCTATCGCAGGTCAGAATGTGCTGACATAGACACGCTTCCTACGCATACAAAATGTAGAACCATGCTCGAATATGCACGTCAGTCAATAGAACTTGACGCACGTGTTCGCCATGTTTCACCGTTTAAACCATGTGATCTGTCAATGTCCACAAAAAGTGAAAATAAATGTCGAAAGCGAGGAGTGTTGGTTGAGATACGAACAGCAGTGGGCCGGTCAACTGTGTGAAATTCACACTCAAACTTTATTCCGTTTATAACCTATTCGGTCAAGCTCACTGGAATATGAGCGAACCTACTGAGAGCGAGAGATGCTCGAATTCTGCTGGATAACCTTGTTTCATACGGCCTTAATTCTTAGATAACCGCTAGCACTACCTCCTTGTAACTGTTCATTTAAGCTTAGTCAACGTCTCTCGACCTACTGTTACTCTGTCTGCCAATACGGCACAATGCATTCATCTCTTCTACGCAAATCCAGATAACACTACCCACTTTTCTGTAGTGTTGTGACAATATTTAATTGCAGGCTGAAAAGGGAACAGTTTTGTTGACAGATGGGCCTATCCATGCTTTGCCTATCCAGCTGAGAGATTTTTGGCCAGAATCAAAATCAATCAATCGTTCATAAGAAATAGCGCACAAACCACACCATTTAAAAAGCGTTCGAATTTTTCGGTTAGTGGGCAAAATCTTCTAATTTTGTGAGAAATTCTTATATATCATGAAAATTAAATGTAAAAACTTTGTTAGACACAACATCGGCAAGGACAATCATCTTCGTTTGGATTACGTAGACCGAACCAGTCTTTATTTCTACAAGCCACACTTTAAAGTAATCGCTTCTTATTGTTAATCACTACGATGTCGTCGTTAAATTATCTACATAAAGACCTTTGTACGGTCACGGGTTCGCAACCTGCACTCCCTACTCCGAATATTCGACATGGTTGGACAGAACCTCAAGACAAAACAGTGTTTGAAGTCTCCCTGGTATTGCATTTGATTTCAACTGTTTTTGAGCCCCTCTGGTCACTGGATATATTCAGGAATATCGAAACCATAGTTGTTCTGTGTAGTTAAAACCAGATGTTCAAGAAGGTCTAGGAGAGTAGGAAATATTGTGTGAGTGGTAGAAATTTAATACTAACCAGTTAGTAGTCCATACACCAGCTAAATTCTGATCGGTCTATATTTTGGAATGCTCATACAGGCACTGTATACAGTTTTTGAACTATTCAGAATGCCTTGTAAAATGACAAGTCGGTGTTCCAACTTAGTGAACAAGTCGATCCGTAGACCAAACTAAGGTAACTAACTATTCAAACAACTAAGAACGTTCTGGAAGAGGGCCATGGTGCCAATGACAGTGGTTGGCATCATAGGTGTTGGGTTAGGCATTACACAAACTTTCAGCTCAGGTATACTTTGAATAAAACTTTACCGTAGCTTCGGTCAACAAAACTCCAGTCACCTATGATCTCATATCACGTAACGCACACGAATGAATCTGTATGCATAGATTAAAGCACACCTATGGCCTAATCCTAAAATCCGACAGCACAGCCCTCTTGAATCGCAGATCGCGACTAGTCTGATATAAGAATATAAAATCGAATTATTTATGGTTCATTGTTTGTCAAACATACTGGCAACCCAAAACGGATTAGTTTGATCCGTTGCATACCATGACTTGTCCGTCAGCTGTAATTAATTCGTTGACATCTGTTAAGCACTTTGGGTGCAAAAGCAAATTTTCCTATGTTCCGTGGTGCCATTAATTCAGTCGTGACGGGAAATAACAAACTGCCTTTTGTTTTCCTCTGATTATTGTCGATTCTGTCTGGAGGATATCATTTGCGCACTCTTTGAATGCGCATTTGCTGGTATCAGCGAATTATGTTCACAAACTCCGATCGATCATGGTTCAAGCGGCTGAAACGAAACGTTATTCATACGCGCTTCAGTTGTGACAGTAATATTGATATAGACTGTGAAAAAAATTATGAAGAATCCTAACACAAAGATTATTTATAAATATGAACTGCACTAGAGATCATTATATCCAAATAGCATTATGGGTAGAATATAGATATAAACCTGAGCTATAGTATAGAGAACATATCAATATGAAATGGACGAATAAGTTTGAAGGTGTCTGGATTGTTGCCAGTGGATTCGGAGACGAGCATGAATAAGTGCCATGTATATCCGTTATTTTCAATACACAAAGTTTTAGGATATACCAACTAACATTTCGTACAAACTAACATACAGGTGACTAGTCATTACAAATGTTTACGATGACCCATACAAATATTTTCGGTTAATTTGTTATGCTATTGCTTCTAACAACATGAGCGTTTCCCAGCACATCTCATCGCCTTGTTTGACTTTTTCCAAATTTGTCATATATATCTTAGTCATAAACTATTTAAATGCATTGAGCCTAACCGGTCATCACAGTCACGCTCCTGTTCCGTAAAAAGAAATGCAACAAACACTAAAAATGAACTGATGACAAATTTTGGCACTCATTTTTGTGGAAAACATGTCGAAAAAACTTCCGGAAAAAGTGCAGGACACATTTAAGCAGACGGTTGGAAACATTCTAGCCACCATTTACTAGCACAGTTTATTTATGCCAGAACTAAGAGGCTTCTGTGTATATCTTATTCTCGACCGGCTAACAAAGAATTACGTAGCCCACAACTTGCGACATAGAAGTGTAAGTTATCTCACAGAATGTAAGTTTGCGCTATTCGTAACTACAAACAGCTGCCTTAAGAACGACTGTTTGAAATATACTGACTTTGTGTATTGTTATAACCGAAAAAGATACTTGGCCCGCGAGGTGTTTTATTGCATAAAAACCGTATAAGCTATGCCAAAACATAGGACCACGAACGTGTACACTCATTTGCACGACTAAAGTGTATTTACATACACTGGGCACTGGCACATTTTTGTTCGCCCTGGTGGCACTTCCTCAATAGTGGATACAAAATATTCAGATAGTCGCTTCTGGTCCATCGTTTCCTGGAGTAATGACTTTCACTTTATTTCCCGGATTTACGCAATGCTCACAAACTAAGCTGCCTGTTATGCAACACTCGCTTCGGTCCAACGGGTAACGTGTTCTGTCTTGACCAGAACGTAATGGTTGCCGCGGACGCTCAGTGGAAATGGGCCCATAAGATCCCCCACAGTCCTGACCCACTCTGGGGGTTTGCGATCCGTCTCCACGTGGAACTGTTGACCCGACAGGTACGGCCTCCACTTGTCCAGTGCCCAGACAATTGTCAAACATTCCTCTTCAATGGTCGAGTACTTCTGCTCCATTGGATGAACGTGTCTTTTGTATTCGGAAGTTTCAGAGTCAGCTGTTGCTCGTTCACCTCTTGTTACACTCTCGTGAACGCCCTCTGGGCATCGTAAGTCCATTCAAGTTTCTTGTCTTATCAAAGGAGTTCGTACAATGGCGATGTAATGGAGTGGACATTTCTCACGAACTGACTGTAGTACCTTGTTCGGTCCAAAAGTTGTCTCGACATGCGCTTAGAGTTCGGTGCCAGGCCCTCTCCAATTGTCAACATTTTCTCTGACAAGGGCCTGATTTCATCTTGGCTCTATCCCAGCAACACCACTGATGACCTTCCGAATTGTGACCAATCGGCATTAATCCGGAGTCCTGAGTTCTTAATGTGATTTAAAACAGCATCTGTGTGGGCGTTACTGTATATTGCGATATCATCTCCATATACTGCCACATTATCCAGTCGTTTTACCAGCTGAACCATCAGGCGTCGAAATGTGAACCGTGCTCCGGATAGGTCAAACGGCATGCGCTTGAACTAGTAGTGTTTATCGCCCACCATGAATGCGATTTTCTCCCGATACATGAGTTAGACTGCTGCTTACTAGTATTCCGGGCATAAGTTCAACACCGTGAACAACTTCATCTGTTACATCTTATCAAAAATATCAGCGACGAATGGTATTCAGATAAATTGAATATCTACCTCCGTTCGTCTCATCGGAGTGATGACATTTCTACTGTGTTAAACACCGGCCTCACGACGGTTATGGAGTGCACGTTCCATGCAGCTTAAATGGCCATGCTGTACAGCACCACTCAACTCCCAACACCACCCGCTTATTGCCAAATTTTTCATCATTTATGAATTCCCGTGTGTGTGCCGGGCAACTTGCACTGGCAGAACGGAGCGGAATTTACTCCATCGGGTCGACGAACACATTCCACTTTTGGTTCGCAAACCGCTTTTGGACATTATAATGTCTCAGTCCAGTTGGACTTTGACAAAGTCACACGCAACCGGCAGCATCAATCACTCGACACCTGTTGACATGCTGACCCCAGTTGAACAGGGAGAGGATATTTCGAATGCATTACGCAACCATCAATTTGTAAGTAGCCAATTCTTCCGAAGTGGAACTATACGTTCGCTGTGCACAGCTGCAAAAGGCGTCCTAACTTAAAGAAGGCTCTTCAGATAATTTACGTAACAAAAATCGGAGGCTTCTTCAGTTCGCGGAAGGTATAGCAACTAACAAGTAAAAGCCACCTCTCTTTGTAATCGGTCTGTGTGTGTGGTTATCGATTTTGTGATTTGGCTTCACAGTGTCCATTGTTACATAAACCTACAGATAGCAGTATGTACCTGATGAGACTCAGTGAAATATGTCCAATGGATACATAGTGCTGGTAGTCGTTTTTGAACTTTCTGTTCCAAGTTTCTACGAGGACACTTGTTTTGTTTTTCTAAGGAAGTTATTTACAAAACACTCCCAAAACAAATTTTGTGCCATAACTGAAGTAGATTTGTTCTCGCAACACTGTTATGTTCAGCTCAATCAGACATGTTTACCTGCATCCGAAAAGGTTGGCATCTTGTGCGTAATACGATGATTGTAGCAACTGATAATGCTACCTTATGGTTGTCGTATGCATTTTAGTTGACAAACGAGACTAAAGACAGAGTACTACCAGTTTCGACCAAACATCAGGTAACACTGTAGAATGCCTCACAATTCTAATGCCTCTTTCTTGCTCTGGATCATATGAAATAATAATTCCATGTGTCCCAATACATAGACGACAAAAAGTTCAGAATAGTGTGCAGCGTCCAGTCAGAGTGGGTCAAATACATGTTCTAGTTTATCTCCGCCCCTCAGGCGTGGATGCGCCGACAGCCCCATTTGTCATAGCAACCTGTCGTCGTTTTCAATCACTCACGTGACATTTCCTGATTACCAGTCCTCCCCCTGAACAGTGTTGTTTCGTTTAACCCAACGACTGGTTTTTTATTGTTTACACAATTCAGCACAGCTCCACCTGCAATACTACGCGCCGCATGGCAAACAGTTTGAAAGATTGCGTTCAGTTTGCATTTAAAATTGAAGCGGTAAACTATAGTTTTGCTCCAGAAAGCTTTATGAGAACTGTAGGCTTGTTGGAGACTCATGGTGAGCAATTCACTCACAGTATGAGGATTGTCATCCTACATGACGTTAGTGAGTTAGCTTGTTTTCACTTTTTATCTTATCACTTTGTCCAGATGAGTAAGTTTCTCTATTGTTCGTAAGTAATTGGAACACACTTCCTGTAAACGCTGCGTATCATGGATGTTTTAGTCCACTGTTGTAGGCGTTTGTGTATCTTCAAGACTCTTCTCTATAGTGTATGCTCAACTTTCTCTATTTCGACACTCAAGGTTTATTAACAGAATATTACCGCTAAAATTGCACATCTGCTTCTGAACTGGTGCACTAACACGATCAGACAAAGACTGAGAGTCTATTACTCGGTGTCATACAGGAATGGGATCTTTACTTACTACTTGTGGTTGTAAGCAACTTGCAGAACGTCTGGTAACATAAACTGAACGTCACCCACATTTGACCACAGGTTTTGCATTTAGATAATCGTTTCAGTGGACTTCTTTCGAAATGAGGCATTGAAACTTTGTACCACTCTTGTCAAAGCTCGTCAGTCGTGCTTATCCAGGACAGGATAAAGGTTTGAACTCCAACCTCAACAGGAAATGTTGACACGATTTAACACCTCAACGAAATACCTCTAGATTACGCAGACGGATGAACAACCTAGGTGAACCTACAAATCCCAGTCATGCAAAAATGATGTCGCATTTTTGAGAAAACCTGTGCTTCGCCTGATGACCACTTCTCACTCGGCCCCACACGTGACCCACACTCTTTCAATGGACTTCCAATTAAACTATTCTACAACCATCGAGGAAGCCAGATGCAGCGGTGAGCTTTTGAAGGGTTAAGAGTGAGCTTCTTGAAGAAGGTATGGGCTTTGTCGCAATGTATGTTGGTGGTGTCGGTCCTGTCCATGTATTGGCTGCCTTCTGATCATCTGGAAATGCTTAGTAGGTCTAGTTAAACCATAACGTCACCAGTTCAGTCTGAACAGACTTATTACAAACAAAACTACCCACCCCAAATGACTATGTGGCGTGCTTGGATACTTCAGATTTACAAAGAACAAGAAAATCGCAGCGGCTTTCTGAATGTGTTCATGCTATTTCTTAATAGTTTCTACAACATTCTGACGAAACTTGCTTGCTGCGGTCATCCGAACAGAATAATACCTTAACGCAACGAACTTGTATGTGCTTTGTGTCTGCTTTGGTAAAATTTAATTCAGGACAAATTAAAATTAAATACCACGTCGATGAACTTAACAGCAACATGTAGAAGAGAACTGACGCGATAATTTTCACCAAAGATAGGCCAAACTTAGTACTACTGCATAAAGATAAAACACTCACTCTCCGTTCATACCGCTTCCGTTTGTTGCTTCTAGTTCGAAAATACAGTTTGTCCCTATTTTCATGTCCATTCGGGACAACCTGCATGATGAATGCGTAGGTTCCTGAGGAAATCAACAGGTCAAAATGTCACTGATCAGTCAGAAGGATCTGTTAGTACACGAACGCGGTGTTGCCAGCAGCCAGCAAGAACCATATACTTATTCTGTGTGATCCACGCAGATTTAGAGGTAACAGACGCGCAAATGTTCGATTTTCGTGCGCTTATGTAGGCAATACTGTTAAGGTTGACAGCAATACACCCCGCAACTACATAGCTACGAGATTAATATAACCATGCTAATAACACAACTGGCGGTTAAAAATAAGTCCACCAATAGTCACACATTCCTTGTAGGTGATAAGATACTGTCATTTGCTTAATGAATGAACAAGGAAAATAACGTTACAATGAAAGGTGCTAACAACGTGAAGTCACACTCGTACAACATCTTTACAGCATCCTTACAAAACACATCCTATAACAAACAGTTTTGCGTATACTGAAGTACAAAATGTTAAATCTTAGACTTACGAACAAGCACTGTGTTTATAAGTTTATTCACCGATACAGTAGCACTTGTATTGGTAAAAGTGTGAAGGTTTGAAACCAGTCATATATCAAAATAGCCATGAGGTGCCTCACTGTAGGCAATACTAAACCAACAACAACATGTTCCGAGAGGTGTATGTTCAGCCCTGGTCACAACGCTAATGGTAACTCGATATCCAGTGACTAGTTGTGCACCCATGACATGCGTTTTCGAAATATTAGATAATTTAATGATCGGTTTAGATTACCTTATGTCAGGTATCCAGACCCTTCCGTCATACATTTGGCTAGGTATCAGGCAAAATTCAGGTTAGTCTGTACGCTTCCCTATTCATATAAATGAACTTGTTCTCGTTCTTCTGCAAGTTACGATATGCGGCTAACGAGAAAATTTGTCAAATTTAAGGAGTGTATCATCCTAGTAGTGATATATGACGGGCAGTTCCGTTGTGAGTAGTATACTACTCACAAGTAGTATATTACCCACAGGCGATATTCAGGAACATAAGGGCAAACTCCGAACGCCAGGGAGACAACGGATAAGAAGAGACCATCGGACTAGTGTGTACACGCTATGACAGAAGGTCCACCAAGGCGGCTAACAACGTACTATCACCCGAAGTATGTGAATGCATGTCTGACGTGCAAATGAGTGTGCGCGTTTGAGGTTTGATTTTTGACGTGATATATACGGGAGTTTGCGCAATAGACGAATTCCTAGGCTAAGCGTCTTTTGCGGTCACTACAGTAGGTTATAAGAATGACGCAAACAGACTTCGCGTTTCAGATCAGAGATTTATGTTGGTATTCTCCCATACAATTAAACCTCCGTGTACCTACTGGATGTATTCAGTTACATACATGAACCGCCAGGCTGTATATCACTTTTCAATTCCAGTCCTAGTAGAGAGACCGAATATCCTGAAAATCACGCCGTGATTTTGTCTTTCTATCTGCCATATGCTGTAGTATGCTTAAAATATTGTTTCATCTCTGAGATGTGCATTTCCACGTAATACATTTGATTCCAGAAACGCAAGCCAATTTTCCCGGTACAATGTACGATTAATTAGGATTAGATTGTTCCTTCAATATCAGTGAATTCAACAAGCCCACAGATCGTTAATTACATTGTATGCTTAAGTCAAATTTCGTTTTTTTCACTCGTGTACGCGCAATGAAATACATATATTTTGATATGGAGTAGCCTATAGACAACATTCCAAGCGATCAATCGCCATTCGGTCACATGATTGAAAATGGATGATAAAGGATACGAATGTATATGTAAGGTGTACAAGAGTGAAAGATAATAAATAAGTAAGAATGAGAAGAGTACTCAGTTTTTGTAACGTACCATCAAGTTAACAACAGATTCACAAACATCTATTTCTGAACACATAGTGATGGTTTCGTACGGTATGTTGCAAACGCTTCAGAAAAGCCTGAAGCACGTTCGTTTATTGTCTGATAGATAACACGGAATAAGTCAACGGGATCCGTGCAGTCGCACCCTTTGCAGTTCCACTTCTGACACTCAGAAATCATTTGGAAAGGTGGTCTGAGGTCCGGGTGTGCATGTCCCTCACTGTGCAAACCGCAGTTACGGGTAAGTTCATAAACAATATTTGATTTAGTGAATGTGGGCGTCGGACGCTTTCTCAGATTCGATTGGATTTGAGATGTTCGGTGCACTACAATGAGTATGGCTGAGGCATAAATGCGATTTAGTGCTACTTTCACCCTCCACTACATCAACAGCGTTACATCGTCCCCTTTGTAGTTTGTAGATATGAAAACGAGTTTTCGAGATAACGTGGTGATGACCAGTTAAAAATCGAGTGATTTGGAATGTATTTAGGTAAAATCAAACTAGATACCCATTCTGAATAAGGTTCCGTGAGATCAAATAGAGTTACTTAGAAATATACTCATCCCAACATATTTTGTGATTCCTGTGGTATAGCGTTCGCGCCAGCCGACGTTTATATACGACTGGGGCAATAAATAATTAGTTCACGTCTTCTTCTAACGTGTGCTCCACAATAGAGATCTATCTTCACTTCTAGTGAGCCTGACATCCAGAAAGGATACCTGATTCCCCCTTTGGGTTCAATGGTAAATATGATGTTGGGGTACAGGCTGTTTAGATGTGTTCACATGGTTTCTATTTGGTTACGTGATCTACACATCAAATATATCTCATTAACGTATACTCTGTAAAAATACGCCGAAGCGACAATGTTGTCTGCTTACTTCTGATGAGAAGCCGTAAAATTGTCGGCTAGCACAGGTCCATTTCACTTGTGTAAATGAAAAGAGTAAACGAAGAGATATCTAAGCATACAACTTCCAGGACGAGTGTTGAGTTCCTCAGATTCCTGATGAGTATTCGAGGATTTGATAAATTTCAAGTTGAACCTTACCCACAACTGATTGAAGCTGTCACATTCTCACAGACTTTCCAATCTGCCCGTTTCGAAAAGAAACACTAGACTAGAGCTTTGCTCTCATTAGGGCTCGTCAGTAGTGCATATCTTTACCACCACAGCCGGTACTAGAACTCCAACTACGCCTTCATGAGGAAACTGTGTTCACTACTGCGCCATTGACCCCACATTAGGCATAACCGAATTATCATACGTGAACGCTAAACCACTTTCTGTTGTTAGTAATGATGAGGTGGATCGATCATCTCGATAGCAGATACAGTTACCGTCTGTAAACTCCAATCGATAGCTCCGCGATTAGGACTTCCACGACAAGTCGAACTCTCGATCGCGCCTAATGTGAGGTCAATGGTGCAGTGGTAAACACGGTTGCCTCATAATACGGGCTGTGGTGACTAGGATATGCACTACAAACGAGCTCTAATGAGAGCGAAACTCGAGTCAAGTGCTTTTTCTCGAAAGGGACCGACTGGATAGTTTATGGGAATGTGACAGCTGCAATAAATTCTGGGTGGTGTACAATCTGTATGTAAACCAAAATCCCCTAATTGAACTAAATCAAATCCCCGAATACTCATCACTAATTCTCCAGGTTCATTGTTGTCAGTCCAAAATAATACGTTATCAAAAACTGGCCATATTCTGCTAACTAGAATCAGCTGTTATTGAATATTTACCACAACAAGTCAGTCTTGGCATTCGATGAAAATTGGCTTGTTAAAATAAGGCAAATCAAGTACCACTAGTTTACTCAGAAAAGCAATTTAAAAAATACAAATTCTGTTGATGGCTAAAATTCAAGTCAACTTTTTAAATTCATCTGGACTGATTGGTTGATTGCATTTTATCGATGTGTCAACACCATTCATAGCAATACATCAGTGGATCACACCCAAGCTTAATAGCCACTGATCTGTGAAGGACAACTTGGTTAAAAAACAAAGTGGAGAAAAATGGACTTCGGTCAACTGTTTAATAACGTGGTACCCACAATAGGTAAGATTAACGTATTATCTGCAGATTTTTCTGTTTTGTTTCTTGAATTGTTCAAGCCTCATGTACAATTAACCCAAAAAGTCACAAAATCCGCTCCAACTAACGCGATTAGTCGTTGCCTTCCCTTTCTGGAAACAGATGTTATGTTGGTCACGTGATCTTTACAACATAAGACAATCTCATAAATTGCGATGAAAAACTCGGTGTTGGCTGCAAACTTTAAAATATAGTGATGAAATGGCACATTTCCCTAGTAACCTTTAGTCCTCACGACGCCATAGGCAATGGATTCCGACTAAGTGTGTCTCTG
>JTDE01000104.1:188230-206383 GCA_014338405.1 Paragonimus skrjabini miyazakii | reverse complement strand
AACATAAGCTCCTAAGCACTACCCAAATACTGGACATAGCTTGAATTTGATTGGCTTATTTGAACCAACACAACACGTTAATGAGAAAGTGATTCACAATCGATCGATGCAATGGACTTTCCTGTTGACTCTGTCATGACCAAATTGCACGTGCAGACATAAACAGAGAGGTACTTTTGCAAGCATAAATAGGTATATCACGCTCGTAATCAACACAGCCATGTCAATGAGCCAGAGGACCTAATAATCAAAAGGTATGTCACCCGTTATAGACAATTTATTTGTTTTGTATGACACAAGTCTGCCATAAAAATTCCATGGAGAGATGTAACATTAGGGAGATTGCACGTTAAGTGAAGCTATTAAAAACTAGCCCCCAGACAGTAGTTATCGTCAACAGGTTGACAGTGTTAGAGTGCCATACTTTATCCACTGTTCAATAAACCCTGTTAGAGTAGTAGAAACTGCTACTGAGAGCACAGTTCATTTCTAAACGGAAGGGGGAAAATGAGGATGCAGACATCGAGGACGATGTAGACCGATCAGACATCATGGTGATTGCACTATGTTAAAGTACTCTGCTATTTCAACATCACAGTGGCCACCATAGTTTCAAAACTCGGTCCGGACATTATCAGTGTCGTATATCAGCAGGTTATTCTTTATCTCCATGTAAAGTCCAAAATAGACGTAACCAGTATCGAGGTTGTATGCATTAGACAACAAAAGTCTGCAAAACCAATCCACAAGTAAATTTGTCATTCGGTTTAGGTACACACAAAAATTATTAGTGTGCACCTCTAAAATATTCCAAAACTAGCAGCTTTACAGTACTTTGTAATTAACACTAATCTCCAATTCTCTGACAACCCGACTAAACTAGGGTCACATTTCCACCTTTCCGCCGTTTTACACTAGCTTTAATGAGCAACCACAGGGTTATATTCAGATCAGACTTGTTTAAATTCCAGCTTCCCTAATATGACCAAGTCCAAAATGAAGACATCGTGTCACATTAGTTAAAATTCCAAGATGCATATTGGTAGAACTCTCCACCTTCTTCGAAAGTATAAACTTCTGAGAATCATATACATGTATTGTTCCCAGGGTGAGATGACCAATTTCCATACTAGAAAACTTTGTGACGGTCATATCAGGTCAAACCCTGATTGCCTACAAATTAACCCAGTAGACGGATTACCATAAAAACCATTTCATGGACAATTTTTGCGCACCAGTCTTGTTAGTTGAACATTCATACACATTTTATGATGGAATTTCATCTAAGATATACCAAACATTGATTTCGTTCAATGAACTACGACAAACCAGTGAACATCAGACACCCGCTAAGATATGTAACCGATGCATTCCAGGTTTGATTAGTTTTAAGTGTGAGTGCGCAGAAAATACAAGTGGCTTTGTCTTGACAGCCGAGTTAACGAGGTTACTGGCTAATGTTGCAGTTGTAATATGACATACAGAAGCTTTATCTGAAAACCGAAGGCAAACCTTGTTGTTTGGGCTACATCTGGACCCTAGTTGTTTTGATGTATACACACTCATGTCCGTTCATACTGCCACATAGCACCACCCTTCGAATGGTTCATACCGATTACTTCGCTCATTTTCCAATAATCTTGTGGATAAAATGTGTAACTGATATCATCGTTTACTTCGGTATATGATTCCTCCCCACCATATGATGACTACATGTTCGCCATGGCAACATTGAGCTATAGCAGGTCTTCTATTAGATGGTCTATGACATTAGGTCGATGTGGATTCGACTCCGTATCACTCGTGAATTCACGGCAGATTAACGATTCTAACACAGTAATATTTTCTTTTCCACTGTACCCGATTCATACAGGTTGAATTTAGAGTGCTGAAATGTCTCTTCTCTCAAGGAAAAATACTTTTGCCAAGAAAACGCTACTGTTCTGAAGAAATTTCTAGAGCATTATAACTAACATCATTAATGGGCAGACGTTCTAAGACATATGAAGTACTTTCTCCATTCGACTGTAACTAAGCCTTCTATGTTTATGTGTGCAACAAAGCCGTGAAGTAAAGCTAACTTAATACGTGAAATGATTAAAGGATGTCAAAAATCATGAGTTTGATCGCGTTTATCGGCTTCATTTAGACCCATTGCAAAGTTGTTTGCCCATAACTTACCAAGAATTGTCGTGATGAGCAGTTGGGCGACTGAAGTCATATCACAATATAAATTCCTATTACAGGTGCGATATTTGCGCTCATGCCGATCGATCAGTAAATAGAAATTCCATTGGCAAATGTTTGTGTAAACAGTTGTCCGAACAAGTCCTGATTTTCAGTTGATGTTCACAGTTTTCATTTTCGACTGAATACAGACGTGTGCAAGCAACAACAATTCCAACGGAAAGTTACAAAATGCTCCTGGCTACTTAGATTATTCATACTGTCCAGCTTAGTTTCGAAAGTTTGCTCGTGCAATCCACGTTAACCAATACGGTCAATGAGGGCTGCGCATGGTGGGCGTTTCTAATTCGCCACAGTAACCAATCAGCCTGAAGTTGTTGAAGCGTTGTGATCGATAGGTACAGCACGTACACGTGATTGGTTGGCTACCCATCTCCCATATACCTGACAGTACGGAAGAATCACGACACGGATAGATAGTTTATCACTAAGACTGACGAAGGTCAAGGCGACTTCAAGTCGATGTATGGTCTACAGACGTCCAAGTGGTATTCCGATTAAACGATTACGTACGAAAATGCCAGATAAACCAAGTTACATTTGCGTCCGATTCTAGTAGCCGAATAAAAAGTACGGTACGTTAGTGAGGTCATGTTAAACTCTGTCAAGGTATGGAGCATGTGCGCTTTACGTGACGAAAACGAAAACATCACTTTACATTTTGCTATTGTCAACTAAACAGCATGCGTTTTATCAATAATTTTGTTTAAGACGTCCCCTGAAGTCCAACGATACACAGTGCGCGAAATGCATATTGTTCTGTTTGGTTTTAGCAGTACATGCGTTAATGATTTAATTAAGGCGTTCTGTTATTAGGGTTTCGCAAAATCACTGGGAACTAATATTGTTGCAAGTGTGTGGTGACAGATAAAAAGGTGAGTAGACAGTAATCATAGATCACCGTTTGGCTACAATGCACAGCCGGACCTCGAACTATTCAACATAAACTGTGTCACCAATAGTGCAGCACACCAAGACAGTGGTGTCCATTGTGTTTGGTTCATTGCGTATTTGATTAATAGGACGGATTAATTAAAAGACACCGAAAATTCGTAAATGGAATTTCAGTTGTGTGACTTTAAGCATGCTGCCGGTAATGCAGCCCATAGGAAAGGAAAAGAGTGTCATAGCTGCTTAGTTCCACACGAGAAGAATTAAATGGGGAATTTGCATGGGTTCGCACACACCGATGGCTTTTATCTTGTGCCACTTTACAACGTTCAGCTAAAAGCTCGGAGCTACTATATTTATGCCGGATACAAAGTACTCTTTAATCTTCTACCAATGCACTGTGTATTGCTTTCCACCTTAGGCGACTTTGATAGTGCAAATGTTCAAACAATGGACACAGTAACTATCCAATACCGTATCAGATCTGGCTTATCGAAAACTCAAAAGTATAACCTTACGATTCATGTAATAAAATGAGCGAACCACCCTATTTCGTGCACCATTCATTTGCACAGCGTTAGCTTAAGTGATGATAAGACGTTCACTTTTAGAGGCTTTAGTGGTTAGTCAATTTAGTGATGTGCCTTGAAAACGTAACGTCAAGAATGCAACAGCAGATAGTTGACAGTTTGCAGTAGACCTCTTTTTGGACAGATATTAAAACTGGTAAAGAAGAATGGACTGCAGGAAAACCAATTTCATGACACAAAGTAACTTTTGCTGTTCAGATCCACCGTGAAGACCGCTTCCCAATAGTATGTCAGTATACATATCCTCTCTCTACTGACTGTAGTTCAACATATTAGTGATGCCCGATTAAGAATGTCAACATGTGATTATGTTTCAAACTATCATGAGGATATCGCGGGGAATCATTACAGTAAGTCTATTGAGAAACTGATTGGCTTTCACTTTTGAGGATGAGATGATTAGATTGCCAGATTAGTGTTAGTGTTATATTGCAATTCTTGCTAAGCAGCAAACCATTGAGATCTATTGCATTTTTGTAAGGACCAATGACTCGTTTAACATTAACTTTATGGAAGTGAACTCATGAAAATCACTTTAAAATATAATATGTTGCATTATAATCCATGTGAATTTAGTTGTGACCTGTTTAAAACGTATCTACATCAATGATGTTTTCCTTCTTTGGGACACTTTGAAAAAACTAAAACATTCAATTTCGTTCGGGTGCTGCATGTAAGGTGGGTTGTACTGTATGTGCAATTTAATATGCCTGTACATTTAGAAAACGAACATGTAAGTCCAAACTTCACCTCAAACAAATTAGCCAGGAAAATGTGGGGTAACTAGTGAACAATAAATCAAGTTTCCATAATATCAGTAACGTCTCTTTCGTGTAATTTTGGTAGTGTATCCTAGATCGCTCAGTAGAATAACCGACGACGTGTGAGTATAACATTTCTCAGCACTCGAAATACAACACAGGTCAACTACCTGACAGTCGCGCATAACTTGGTTCCTGTTTGGGAGTCTGTAACCACTTTGGAATTGTGAAAACCCCTTGGAAGCACCATAGACTGCGTACCGAGGTCAGCATGCTTGTCGGTACACTGTATGTTCCGGTGATTCGACTGCAGTCGTTGTACCTTCAGTAAATCAAACACAATTGGGCAATGTTATGAAGATACCTTTGAACAAATGTGTACAGGAATTGAAAATCTGAATTCTACTTGTCGATGCCGTACAGAACGACTACGTTTACCAAGGTTGTGCGTATTTGTTGTGTGGTTCAATGGCTAGCTAAGGGTAGCCAGCGACAGAAATGGCGGAGTATAATGAATAACAGCCCAACACTCTAAAGTCAATCGTCTACCTTTTGATAGTGTAGTAAATATTCAAGTAAAAAATTGATGTGTTGGCGTATCACACGCTTTGCTTCTCTAAGTTTTTCAGATAACCTATTAATATCTCTCGAGGCGAGTGGACTGGACCGTACACTACAATAAATGCGATGAGTCCTCTAAATGACAATTGGATCTCGGCCTTTTGGTTTTGTGTGTATCATCAATCTGAGCAAAGCTAGATGTATACCTCTGGCATGCGCATTTGTCATCTTTGCTCATAGGGTTTAGAGGGATATTTACTAATTAATTCGGTGATATTAACAAGGATGAGTAGTCTGTTTTTATGTGGTTAACATTACTCAGTTCTGGTTTGAGTTTTCTCATACAGACAGATTTTCAGTCGGGTTCATTCCAAAATAAAAAGCGAAACCTGATTGGTGATCTGTTTGAGCTTATAGATAAGATTAGAGAATGATTCAGCAACATCAATCTCCACCGAAAATGACAAGATGAAATGATTCAAAAATGATAATTGTTTCAAGTCTAAGACGAGATGTAATCGCAGTATGGGAACGTGGACGTTATATATGGTTTAGTATGCACGCTCATTATAACTTAGTAACAGATTTGAGATTTAGTTCACAGTTAACTTATCTAAATTCAATCATTTAACTGTTTGTCACATTTTAACAAAAGCACACAAATTAAAATTTTCAATAGATTCTCGGATATAACCGTTATTAAATTTTATCAAAATTTATTTGCTGAGTGAAGTTTTTCCAACTTATGAATCCGGAATTTCTTACTCCCATTCCTGCCTGTCTCACTGTCTTATAGTTACGGGAAACAAATTTTTAAAAAGCTTCAGAAATACTTTGGTAGTTGTCGCTTTGTCTATCACCCAGTTTTGTAGTAAGTTTTACATTTCCTGACTGATTATACTGTCCGTATACTAATTCATCCTCCTATGCATCAGTGGGAACAGCTGGTGCTAAAGTATGTGTTTATTCCAGAAAGTACATTTTATGCTAGATTATACCAACATGGTTATTTTGCTATCCAATTTCTTTCGGTTTTCTCAGCCCGCAAGTCTTTTCATCTGTATTTGTTACGCAACGTGTGCTGATATACATACCGTATGCTAATATACAGATGGAGATGAATTCCATCATATCACAACGAAGCTGTCTTTTTTAGCCATGCTTAAGAATGTACTTTGCGCATGCTTCACATTGCGAATCAGATGGTCACAAAAATCAATAAGTTGACGATATCCAAACTTCGTTTGTATCGTGAACTCTGGAGTGTGTCAATCATAGGAACATTAACACGTAACATAATTTCAATATCCGAAATTATGAAAGACGTGATTAGAAATAAGAGCGAACGATCTGAAGTATCCTATGGTCTGTAGGCACGCAAAAGGCGCTGCTGTTAAACACAAAGCGCACGTTTTCAAAATATGCATTAAAACCGACAGAATAATCGTATGAATATCGATTATAAATACTACTACTCATTGAATCAAGAAACAATATCCCATGTTATAAATTTTCAGCCATCCTATTGCAAGGATCATTAGAGCGCCACAGTCGATGCATACCACCTGCCCAGTGTATGATTACATGGAAATTTATTAATAACGAGCACTTTGTGAGTAAAAGCTAGTTAGACGAAAATTTACATCTCTGACGAATATACGCGGCGTCACATTTTCGTGACACAGTTTGTGCTGATGGGTTTTAAATCGAACTATCAAATTCCCCGTTACCATAAAGAAAATTGACTGATTGAAATAAGCACCATGTGTAACTGCTGTTTATTTTTGATTGAGTCGATATGCCCTTTAATCATTCGTCAAGAAATCGCAGTATAGTTTTGAATAATGTAAGTTTTTGCATCCCGATGAGGATCAAAACCATCTTTAATAAAAAAATTTTAGTTTCCGAGGGACAAAATAACGTAATTATTTAGTTCCTGGTTTCGCGTAATATAACCTGCAAATAATTTTGGTTTTCCAATGTTAGATTATCCCGTCGTCATGTTTATATTCATCACTGTGTTCCATTAAGACTTATTCGTTTACTCATCACATCTACGACACTGATGTGTTATCAAATTAATGCCGAATTATTTCCTTCTATAGGCAACACAACTCAAATTAAATGGCAACCGTCTCTTGCAAATCTTTTGAAAGAATTGTAGTTTCAAATTGTAATTACTATTCATAGCATCAAATAATATTGCATTACTGATGAGCTATAGGGGATTTGGTTAATTTCAAGTGGAACAACACCCACAATTGATCGCAGCTGTCGCATCCCCATAGACTTTCCAGTCGGCCCCTTTCGAAAAGAAGCACTAGACTCGAGTTTCGCACTCATTAGACCTCGTCAGTAGTGTATATCTTCACCACTGCCGAGATTAAAACCACGGCCACGCTGTTCATCAGGCCACCACGTTTACCACTGCGCCATTTACTTCACATTAGGCACGACCGAATTATCATATGTGAACACTCAACCATTTTCGCTTGTGAGTAATGATCAGGTTGCCCGATCGCCTCGATAGGAGAAACAGTTACTGTCTGGTAACTTCAATCGATGACCCCTCGACTAGGACTTCTCTCCAAGTTGACATCACAGAAATCATTGACTTGTTGCGCGATATTTGATTACTGATTACTGGAAAGCTTATGGGAATGCGACAGCTGCGATCCATTGTGGGTGATGTTCAACTTATATGAGGAAATACTGCATTAATGAAAGACTGTCTTGCATGTAGTCTGAGTGCCGAATTGGTCATGTCTTATCCCTCAGAACAGGCTTATATCTAAAACGACCGATCTCCCTAGTCACTTTTCTGCAGTTTCTACCAAACGTTTGTTCCCACAAAACCACTTGGTGAAACATTTATTTACAGCAGCATAAAGCAATGAGAATTCTTAAACTATCTAGGTATTTGAGAGGTAAAACGTATTCTGTAATGCATTTGTTCTTGGAATGGATGCATCTAAACATATGGCCTTCATGAACTAATGCTGCATCTTCTCTTGTTAAATTCCGCAGAACACGTTGCACCGTGGAATATGTTAAAAACCAGGTATATCTTTAATCGTCGGTAAACCATTGAATGTGTTCGGTCTAATTCGTACCGCTACAAAAATAACAATGACAACGTAGTTGCTAATGGTGATTTGATTCAATACCCTTCTTCGTCAGACTTCGGTAGTTTTCTCTCACCTAAACAACAGTTAATTCATGTGTAAATTCTCAAGTGCTTTTGTTAATCAGCTGTAGTTGTCCACTGTAGGTTCTGCGTTCATTTACACAAAAAACTGTTTACACTAAATGCATTCAAGCGTAAATCTAACGAAATTTACGTTTTGTTTTGCTCGCATTTATTGATGTTTTCTCAAAACACTCATTGTCAATCTCAGATAATCTTCTTATAACATATGTAAAGTTTTGTGTTTTCCAGACGAATCAAAAAGACAGCAATGATCGGGTGCACATAGTTAACTTATTCCATTATTTCATTGTTTTTATTCGTTCGGTAATTTATTCAACTGACCGTTCTATTAGAACCTGAACTGCATCCTTAACTTCTCCTAAAATACTTTGTTCTAACGTTTCGTAAGTTTAACGCGGTTTTCGCAATAAATGCACCAGTAATTTGTGTTCATCAATGCCTAGAAAATATTTGAAGTCACATCTTTCTGGACTACATTGGCGAGTCGTACACTTGACATTACCGTAATGCGTGACTTTCGTGATGAATATCCTTGTGTCACAAGCCTGCTAATTTGAGAATATGTTTGGGCTTAGGCTGCTGATGAAAGGTTGCTTGTTGGTAGCTTGTGGCTTGAATTTAGACATCTTGCAACACAGTTACCCATTTTAATTTGACGCGAAACATTCGTATATAAAGCCCCAGTCAGACGTGTACAAGTGTACCTAATAGAACGTTGTTTCAAACTGATTTTGAATAGGCTTTCAGCAGTCTATTTTCCTGTTGACAGGGTTTATTTTCGAGTTTTCCGTTGTTCTTACCATCTCTTGTTTTGTAATCAAACACTATAATGCTACCCACGTTATTCTACAGCGACGATACACATGTCTGGCTCATTTCACAATGATTAATAGAAGGATGTCATATCGCTATGAATTGTCTCGACCAGTAACCCGTAGTCAGAACTATCACAGCTTTACATTACAAGATGACAAGTAGTTCACAATTGCCCTGAAAATCAATCTGATCGTTTTGGTGACACTCGGCTAACAGTAAATTTAAGCAAGCAAACTTTCCAAGCTCTAATTGAAGGCAATTCAGGATCTAACACTTGCCCAGCAATGGCTGAAATGTTTGAAAAGCAATGACCCATTAAGAAAGAGTCTATAGAGTCACTCAGCTTGAGGCGTTTTCCACTGTGTTCAGCACAAGTGATTGCCCATATATGAAAAAAGAACGTACAGGTATTTTGCTTTTTACAATGCCAAAGGTATGTCCGTTGAAAGAACGTCAAAGAGGGTGACTTGTAGACGCGTTACAGGGCTCACGAGGTTTGTCTGTCCACAGATGTTGCCAACGTTCGGTCAATTTTTGGGTCATCAAGCAGACCTTAGAACAAGCCCAATTATCATTTACAAAAACCTTTCAACTCTGTGGTAGTTCATTAGAGCGCCTCCTAATAAGCAGGGATGGGTGATCTACCTCGAATACTGTGTTGTACCCTGTTTAGTGTGCACGCGCAGACAACGTATCCATGGCTGTGTAGCAGATCCGTTTGCGTGCTTGAGTATGCATGTGTGTCTGACTAGATTAAGTCACGTGACCTTACTGCTGTCGCTTGCTTTCTGACATTGTACACTCTGCAGTCTTAGAGTAGAGTAGATTCTGAGTGCTCTTACTTGCAGTTTTGACCGTATATTTGTCTCCTTGCAACAGTACAATGCTACCGCTTGACTGTGCTTGCCTTCGACACTCACGATACAATTGCATATTCTGCTCGTTACAATACACCAGCTACCCTACTAACGGTCTTTTGGATTTATGAGGTTACGGGACACAACACTAAGGTACTCAATTAAGAGGTTACTATACAGATAGAACTTTACATTCTGTAAATTCGATTGGTAGCTAACAGCAACCATCCGGTTCACAAAGAGCAACCGTTCACCGTTATCTATAGAGTTCCGTCGAATCGATCAATTTTCGATCGCCACTAAACGTTATCCATTGCCGAGGCCATTGCCATTCAATTATTTATTCCAACATTGTGTGGGCAGAAAACGCCCGCTTAATCGCCCCAAACTCCCTTGGCTATTGGTTAACCAATCCGATCGATACATGGGCAATCAACACCCAATTGGAGATCACAAACACAAAAGTGAGATAGTGTGAATTGCATCTAGTACCGAGCTTTATGCTTTTAATTTTGATGTGTCGTTTTGTAACTTTAAAGAGTCGATGGAATTTTGTTGGAAACATGTTTATTACACTTCGTATTCTATGACCATATAGGGATTTTCAAAGGTTGATTGACTTGCACAAACATTAACGACAACCGCACCACCGGTATGCTGGTCGCCTCCTTATTCCACTGTCGAGGATTACTGTAAATATATAACAATATGTTATTTTGTTGCATCTCACTGTTCATTAATGGCGTGACGGCATGAAAGTAGCCTCATTCAAATCTGCCTCCGTTTACTTTCGAGCATTTTATATTCAGTTAAAAACCGTTCAACACATTACATTCTCCAGCCAGCATACGAATCAAATAGTACACTTACTCAACATTCTGTGTTATGCTAAACCAGTGAACTAGTTAGAATCTCCATTTGGTTCTGTTTGATGAATTAAGAATACCATAAACCCGATTTTTTACGGCCATACTTAGGAATCCGCTTAACAGCTGGTTTTTAGTTCATATGCCGGAAATAGCATCCAACAGCAATTGATCGTCGAAGAGGAAATTTGGGGAGTTTCCATTAAAGAAACATTCGCATTTCATGGTCCATGTAGGAAGGCTTCATATTCACTGAGGAAAACTCTGGCGCTTACAATTTGCAAAAATGAACTGAATTCAATATGGATGAGTCAATAAAATTTCAGGTTTGGTTTGATTCAAATCAGGTCGAGAGGATTTTAATGAAATACTGCGTGAATATTTACTTGCTGAGGGGGATCACAATTACCACGCAACAAGTCATACGCCATTGTATTATTTGGTAGCGGATTTTGAAGTAAGAGAATCCGAACACACATTTTATTCAAGTTGGTTTAAAAGTTTTATTTTCTTACATAATGTGTGCACACAACGATGGGGCGTCTGAACAAAACTGGTCAGTTTACATTGGTTACAGGCTTGATGGCGTGAACAAGCAGTCGTGGTAGATTAGTTACAAATCAGTTATGCTGACTGTTCTGTCTCAAACTACTTTGATCAGCTGAAGATTGGGCTGATCATGGCTCCTGTTGATGGTATGCTCTGTTGCCTTTCTTAACCAGATGCAACTCAGCTATATGTTATAGGAGCTCAAACAACGCTACAACCAGGTATGGACTATCATGTTGAGAAACAACGCCACTTTAATTAACGAAACATAATCTTGTTAGTTAGTGCCACATACTGCCTGCAGTTAGTTGACTGGATATAAACAGTTACCACCGACTCAGCTCTTCGAAACCATTATTTGGTAAACATAATGACCTATAAACCACAGTCGACCGTTTTATTGCACTTCTGTCTTCTTATTTTCAGCAATTGTTCATCCTTTTCACAATGTTTCAAACTGATCAGCTGAAGATAAAACATAGATGCCTTTCGGCGATCTCAACGTCTAATGCATCACTGTCTGGACTAGCATTATACTACTTTCTGTTAGATAATGACTTCCATACTCAAGTTAACGTAATGCCAATGAAACCTTGATACGTCGAACTGTTTTCCACTTCCCTGGTACTACCTGAGACAAACTGTTTGAAAACGCTTATCAAAATCTCTTTCGAGCGACAGTGCATACAAATCAGTTTTTACGTCAACTACGAACGATTCTTTAGGTTCCTTGTTCGGGAAAATGGAGAATAACCGCAAAAATAAATAAATTTTATCAGTTAGTACGCCGTCACTAACTGTAGCTTCACAGTGTGGTGCATCATTTTTTGCATCGTAATCCAGACCTGCAGTCGAGGTTCGTACATCCGATTACCCTGAATGTACGATGCTCTTGAGACCGAAATCTGTCGAAAACGTCGGGGCTTATATCGAATCACTTATTTGGGAAAAGCATTATATCATAATAAACCGAGGCTTCTTTTCACCAAAAGAATGCACGTAACTAATTTGCTGACATTCAAGATGTCACTTGTAAATAAAACATTTGTTGTGATACGTTATGACAATTGATGGCCTTAATGTGGCACCAGTAAAAATGGCAATATATATACTCAAGTGAATAGGGTGATCTACTTAATTACGCGTTGGTGTGTATGCCACAGGTCACCATATAGCTATCTGTGCAAATTGCAGATCTACTATGAAATGCAACATGTTTCCACCCACTCTCACTTGTGTTTACTAGTGCAGTAAGTAGTATCGTCTTATTCACGGTAGTTCTGCACTAGTAAGTAGCATACTGACAGGCGGACACATGCACATCGAACTATGAGTATGCGTTTTTGAGACTAACTTAAAATGGTAGTCGAAACCTACGAGGATCAACCCCTTGCAGTTGTCATCCGATAAACTAGTTTTCAAGGACATCGGTGTGGAGCTGTTCATTCCTGACGCGATTTTTTTCCACATATTTCTTCTGCTTGGGCACACCGGTTGCAGGCTATCCAGAGCACGATTCACTTGAGGGACTCAGGGTCGGTTGCGAAAATAAACGCAGAGTTAATGTGGACAAGAAACATCCTCTGTCGTCTTAAAACACGGCACTCTTCCGCTTAGGAAGCCTTCAGCTATGGTACATATTGGTAGTCAGTGATACCAGCGCTGGAGATTTTGTTGCAGCATCAATACACAGACGTTACTCATTGCCTACCACCGTATCAGGTTTCATAACTATTGCGGCGATAAATTACTTCATATAAATGCATTAGAACAAATGTTTTTATCAATACTGTAGCCTACTGCCAAAAGCAGTACAAGAGTTATTTTGGAAATGCTGGCATCTGTAATAAAAATAATATTGGCCGGCAACTTACTACGTAGAAGATTATGTACAAATGACATATTAGCCAGCAAGATGGGCCACATACCGTTTGGACTAGGCTTAGTTGTAAGAATAATCCGTTTTTCATGTAGATCAGCTAGTCTTTTCCAACGGTGCTCATACGTTTATCACTGACGAGTGTTTAATATGAATCCATCTTGTAAAAAATGTAACCATCCGACCTAATTTGACCAGAAACGAACCGTGATATATAACAGTTATTTCATTGTTCATTATTTGATTATGGGTCAACAACTCAAAGTTAAGCACTAAAAGGTTAAGTTCTGACAACGAAGTTTTTCAATAAATTAAGCGTTCACCAATTCCTCTTGCTGAGTGTGAAAAAGTTGTCAACGTAGACGTTACTCAAAGATCAGTTGAGTAGTTACAAATCGATTTTTGTTATTACTTCTATTTAATGAATCGATTGCACCAAACTTGTACAGAACTGGCACCAATAGTCGACCCACAAATACGATCAATGGGTTTTAGCTATGTAATTCGAACCTATGTCTCATAACTATCCGAAATCGAGTTTAATATTTCATTCGAAGATGACTGATTGTACAACCTACCACTTCAAATCCTCGATTATACGGGAAGTATATTTAACAAAGGGAACCCAGGAATATAAACAACACACTAAAGATGGAAACATAAAAAAATTCCAGCAGTTATTTCAACAACGAGATAACTTAAGTGTCCGCATTTACCAGGCAGTAGTATGTAGGAAAGTACCAGAACCAAATAGTACTTGACGTCTATTAGCGCCCAAAAATAATAGTGTTTCATAATTGTTACTAATCATTAACCTAGCTTAGAGCATTCCACAGGGTCCAAACTGTAATGATTAACAACCGAGAAACATCACTTCTATTGCAGAAATTTTATGAATTCCTTTCGGTAGAGTAAATCTGTGCCCAACACAGAAGAATGTGATCCAAGAATTCACGAAAAACCGCCACATGCAATTTACATCAAAAGTTTAAAAGTATGCCTTCATTAATGTGATAATAATTGCTTTTGAGGCGTTCACTATTTGTTTTCATTAAATCCAGTTTGTCCTCAAATTTTTGGGCAGTTTCCACTAGCCATAACCGGTTAAACTTGGATGTGTTATGTATCACAAATAGCTTTCTGTTGTCCAGCATGTCTTCCATAAAAGAATACTCGTAAATGCTAATCAATCGAGGATCTGGACAACACAGAACGATAGAATGAACAAACTCCTGCCAATTCGCTGTATTTTTATCGTAAAATTCTTTTTGTGTGATCCGTCAGGTTAGCTAACTTGTCAACAAGTGTAAACTACCCGATGAAGCCATCATAGTTAACGGACATGAAGCTGGGATTTTGATTACACAATACCTAACTGTAAGCTTCGTAAAGCCTATGGAAACAAGGCCATATTATACCGCTGCTAATCCCACTGCAGAGAGATTTACTCGATTCCAGATGTAGCATAGACTACTGAGACGATGACTTACTCGCGGTTGCCCCTGCGCACGCAACAATTCACCATAGATCAACAAAGTAACCAGCATCTCAGATTACGCGAAACTCATCCATAAGCCGCCCGTTACAGAAAAATTGCCATATCAGCCATGTATGCTTGACTTCATCAAGAATAGGTTCCCCAGTCACTAAAGATCGTGATTATATGTCAACAAAGAGATGACATTCAAGAAAGTGGCACGGCTTTAGAAGCACCGCAACGAGGACAGCAAACTGTTCACGAGGTTGCAGCTTGCAGAATGATACGGCGTTGCTGTCCACGACCACAGTAATCGGCCGCGCTATTCGATCAGAAAATGAGGGCCGGTTGAACAGTTCGTGTACCGAAGATTCCGATTTCAGCCTATGGCTCAGAATGTTTCCTAATTATTCATCCGTCTATAGTTAATGGGCTGTATGTGACCAATTGGTGTGTGATCGAATTTTCAGCAAGTGGGCTCGGACCACGTGATCACAGTTATGACGCGTGTTATAACTATCTACATCATGTTCTGGATGTACCTTGCAAACAACGAAATCAATAAACCTGGAAGGAATGATCATTCATGCAGATAACGTAGTTGAATGTGATCAGTTTACACACAACTGTCAATAGAAGTCCTAAAATCAGCTGACTGGAGAAACATCTCTCTGGTTTACTTTTATAACCAAAATTAATGAAATCCTTGGTTAATTGCGTAAAAGTGAATGGCTGCAACAGACAAACGTTTAACAGTTAAGCTTAGGTGTGTGTTGTATCAGTTTGAATACGAGCAACATTGAGCTTCATTGTCGTTTTGCAAATTGCCTCTTCCACTAAACTGTTGTTGGTGAATGATAGGCCATCATGTAATAGTAATCCAGGCAATCGCTCGCCAACCGACGGGATCGCAATCATCATGGTTGTATAAGAGTGGATGACTACTTTCCATTGGTTGAGGTCACTTTTTCTTAATCTTCAACGATTGATTCGTTAAACTCAAAGCTTAGATTTGTGAATTTCAAAGGCAGTAACTCAAATTTGTATGTCGTTAATAATCATAATATGAGAATATTGCTAGTGTTATCGGGTAATAGTCACTGCTCATGTTAGGCTCAAACTACTACAACCAAAAAGGGAGGTTCAAAACTGATCTCTGAAAGGTACTTTTAACTTATATTGAGTGTCTTACATTGAAGAACCCATTAGTTGATGATTTTTTTATGTAGTTTGCATAACAAATCAGTTGGTTTCAGTATAAGAACGTAAGACAAGCGGAGAGAATCGTCACTTTCATGTCGAATGTTTTACTCTCTAGGTTGTAACTCTGGAGTTTTTCAAACATGCTGAACATGGGAATGAGAATAGAATCGTACGGGAAAACATATCGTATTCAGCCCTGTACAAGTAAGTATAGGGTGGTAGAGTTAGTTCTTTATTATGATCAGACCTATTACGGATAATGCAGAGTACTGTTGGATCACTTGGTGATAACTCAATCCGTCTGTTACGTCACGCTTGTCCGTTGCTCTTCTCCGGTGCTTTGGCTTTTGGTTTCGTCCGACATGAGACCATAGTAGACGTAATGTCTGAGATTAACAATTACACAGGGTTAGTAGTGTAATTAAAACACCTAGTACGTCAAGATGGCTGATCAAGCATATTACCCATTTCTCTTTTATGATACTCAGAGTAGACGGAAATTTGACTGCTAATGCCGTATTCATCCGCAGTCTAAGCAAAAGCTGCAAATAGTTAGTCGGTTCACAGAAATATATGTTGGTCTAATAAATCACTGATGCCAAATTTCGTATGCTTTCTATGTTGTACTTGTTTCTCATTCCCTATAGCTCCTAAAACAAGTGTTCGGAGGATATAAGCTTCCCATACACCACTTTTTCCTTAACACAAGCTCGCATTTCTCTTTAACAGTTTGGTTGCAGCCCGCTGAAATCAAGGGACTACCTGTGGAGCTACATACTGAACATCCAAAACGAATATCTGTATCGAGTTATGTGTATCAACAATAAAAAGCAGAAGACGACTTTATAGCCCGATTTAACTAAATCCGTGACAACTAATAAAACCAGTACTACCAGTCGGATGGTTTTGAATAGATCCCAATTATATGAATTGGACGTCACTCAAAAATGTTAGTAGCTCTTGCGTTCTTACAAACATTTCAGTCATCTTTTGAGAAAAAAAGCATTAGACTCTAGTATTGTTCTTGTTGGGACTCGTAATTAGTGCATATACTTGCCACGATCGTAATTAGAATTCCAGTCACAGGTTCATGAGGCAACTTTACTGATCACTATGTTACTGACCTCTCACAAGGCTTGACTGAACTATTATATACAAACGCAGCCACACTCACTTGCTGTTGGCGCTCGGATCACTAGGTGGCCTCGACAGCAAACAAAGTAATTGTCCAGGAAATTCCCGTGTATAGCTCTATGACTAGGATGTCTGTTCACGTTAACATCGCGGAAATCGTTAACCTGTGGGTTGATACTTGCATTTCTGGTCAGCACTACGGGAATTTGGTTCATTTATAAGCTGAAAGTCACTCACATTTGAATTCAGTTGTCGCATTCCCTTAAGATTTTTAGTATGTCACTTAAAGCTCATCAGCCCTGTCTACATTTGCCACGGTCCATACTGGAACTCCGGCCACGCATGCACAAGGCAAATGTGTAAACCGCCGTGCCGTTCACATTACATCACAAAGCGAAATTTCTACGAAGAATACGGTCATTCGAAGATAGTCGTAACTGATTGAGCGTGGGTAAAGTATATGCTGCAACCTCTGTAGAATGTATAATGTCACAGAGTTGCCATAATAGACTAAGCTCGTCACTGTGTACTGTTGCTGCCTGGATGACAGAGATGTTTATATTTCAATCATAGAACGGCAAGTTTTATCAACTCTAGTGAGTGTCGCTAACTGGCAAATTTATCAAACTATGTTGTGTGACAAAAGGCAGGTTGGTGATGTGTAGTCTCCATATTATAATCTGGTTAGACAAGTTCTTCACCACTGCCGAATACAAGGACTTCTTAAGGAAGATCACTAGAGTTAGTTGAAACGGAGAGTGCTACAACTTGCTCGTAACACTGTGCTGTTTTCATTCCATTTAGTAACAGCATTCAAAAGGCTTCAACCGCAACCAGACTAGTGAAGTCTGTATCAACTTTGTTTGGATACGGTTTATTCGAGTGTCTGGTCGGCGATTAGAAACTGTTGATCAGTTTGTTGGAAAGCGGTATGTTTGGGCCAGTTGACCATGGTTCATCAATATACTCAATCGCATACAACATGTGCGAAACATATAAAAATTCGTGCAAAAATAGCATACAAAACGTCGTTGTGTAGGTTGTAATTGTGAACGGAAATACGGGAATTTCAATCTTTGCGTGATTAGCTTTTGAATGTAAGTTTGCGATA
>JTDE01000104.1:115170-188130 GCA_014338405.1 Paragonimus skrjabini miyazakii | reverse complement strand
TTAGCTTTTGAATGTAAGTTTGCGATAAGTTGTGTAAAATCGCAAGGGCCTCCAAAATAAGAGAAACGGATATTTGCTAGCGTGAGTGATTAGACTGAACAGTATCACCTATTCGTGTAATAGACAGTGTTTTACAAAGGATTACACGCCAACTGAAACTCATCATAGGAGTAATTATTTAATTAAGTGGTCGAACAATGCATACTGTTCACCAGCTGATTTTTGAACGAGAAGGTGAAATTACCCCCTTGTTTTGCCTATTTGTGGGTTTTCTATAGCATCCGGAGTGGACACAATCTATGAATGGGAAGTATGCTATCGCAATGATCGTAGCCGTAATCTCAGCGACGCTGAAAATAACTGTCCACCAAAACATAAGTTTTCTGAAATTATAATTGGATGCATCGAGGTGCTTGATGTAATTATGTAAAAATAGGATTTGCATCCAAGTACGGATATATTTGCATTATGACTTTTGGGTTGTCAGGTCAGTGTAGGTGACGTTCCACAAATTAACTCGGAAAATACTCAACAGACCAATAGTAAAACAAAATCAAGGTCAAAATCGCCTCACAACTGGACATCTTTAGAATAGCAAGATCAAGTAGGCTAGCGCTTGTGACCTTCGCATTGCTTTGGTTATTGAAGAAAATGATATTGACCAGATGAGTGAAACAATAAAACCTCACCACTTGACACAACCTAGCCACAGAATGCGTTGAGTGAATCATTTAAAGGGCTACCCCATCATTCCAGTTACAAGCTGCGCAGAATTAGCAGTCAAATAATAAGTAGTATACTGTATAGTATGTTACACTGTTACTAGTTAATTAGTAGCTGACAGCAGTTCTGGGAAAAGAAGAATTTAGGTGCATTTCGGAACCATTGACAACTTGGTGGGATATTCAGCTCGTATGATATGATGAGAATACGTAGAACATCACCCGAAATGAATAGCTCTTGTTCTTAACATCTTTTGGCAAGGTCAAGCGCGAGTTTGTACAACCAACGATGACCGTAATCCGATTAGCAAACAGAACCAATATGGAACCTGCGCGGCATTTTTGCTATCTAGGTCAACTCATTCGTCGTGTTCCCCAAAGCTGTGGCACTTGACTTGAGGACACTGTCAGTGTACGGTTTGTCGTTAGCCCATAGGCAGTCGCAAGTTGATTTACAAGGACACGTCGGTAGAAGAATGCTGTTCGACTTCTGATGTGTGCATACTAAAGAGGAAGAATCATAGGCAAAATGTCATATGAGTTCATTTAAATGATTAATCACCAGTATGTTTACAAAGGAGTCGTTAAATAAGTTCACATTTCTACAGTTAAGTTTGAATGGATACAGATTGAAAGGAAAAGACAAAGCCACATACACAAGGAAAAAAACCTGCATTTTCAAATGAAGCACACCTTAAAATTGTCTGTTGACAAATTCTCATTCTATATATGCATAGTTCATTGGTTTCGACGGACTGAATTGTTTTCTTGACGCTGTACCCAAAAGGGCTAAGCTGTAAATCAATAAAATTTTGCATCTCCTCAAACTCTGCCAACTGCATTGTGACTAAGTCACCAGTCATTCAGAATAATTCAATTTCTTATTTTCTGACAAGTTAACTAGTTTCACATCCAATAGATTTTATTCTAATCAGTACCATCAAATAGTTTAGTCGATGAGCATAAGCAATGATATAACCAAAAGCACTTGCTGATAATTCAAACGTAACTTTTGCTAAGATGTAATATAAACCAAAAATTTGCGTTACATTCAACTGTTTCTTATCAGCAGGGCAAAATTGGCCAGTGTAGTTGTATCGCTCATTATGTTCAACATATGTTAGTTTAAACCACAAGCACGTTCAGTTGCTTACTAGTGAGTTGAACCATCAATACCCTCTTCCACAAACACCAATTTGATACGTGCGTAGAAACTGGAAAATTCGGTGTTTATGAAAGTTTAGATTTTTTCTTGTAAGTTTTAGAATACCCCGTTACTAGAATTCCTTCTCTGTGTCGATGAAATCTGTCACGTGAATGCATAAACTGACCGAAAAGTGGTCAGTCAGTCAATAAATATTCGAGGGTTATACACGATATCTACTGAACACACTGATTTCACCATAGACGTAGCAATTTCAAATATATGAAAAGTCAAATAAGTATAATCTTGTCAATGCCATGATGTGCACCACAACAAACAGACCAATCTTTTATCTCTTCACTACTATTAATGAGGAAAACTTTACTCCCAGCCTAGCTTTTAAATAAATCCGACCTGGCTTTCAGCTGATTCTAACCCCATGTTTTCAAATGCATTTCCACTGTTCTTGAAATTTGAAAAATTACCGTGATATATTGACTGAATGGAAGCTTTTAAAATTTTTACATGTAGTTGACTTCTTCACTAGTTTAACCTATCAGTAACCACACAAGGTCAGGAAACCTTAGTGTGAGCTATGGTATTACTCAGGACCTCATGTATCTTTTGAAACTCAACACTTTCGTATTCATAAAATACAGGTTAAATTCAATGAAGAACTGCATCGACAGATAGATGGCGTGATAATGGGATCCTCATTGGGACCGTTGTTTGCAGACATCTTTATGGCGATACTTAAGAATGACTAGTTAGATGAAGCCAATCGTGGAGTCAGTGTTCAAACGTGATATGTGGATGATACGTATAGTTAGTGAAAGTGCTAACCCAACGGATATCTTAGTCAGTTACAACTCGGCCCACACAAACGTGACATTAACGATCAACTAGCCTTCCTGGACGTACTCATCCGGCGACGTGCTGATGGATCGGTTCAACTTAAAATCTACAGGAAAGATACCTGAAATGGGCAATATATCCACATAAGCAGCTTTGTCCCTCTACGGCAAAAAATCTCATAAACTGTTTGACCAATAGAATCATGAGAATATGTACATAGGATACAGTCTCCGATGAACTATCGTTCCTCCTCACACTGTTCCTACAAAATGGCTATTCGCGGCCTTTCGTAGGCTGCACTATGCAACGTCGTGAGAGACAGTATAAGACGACCCAGGCGGAAATGAAAGTAGTATTTATTTCATTGTCATTTAAAGAAGATATGCTTGCGGAAATAATCACTAGGATAATTAACATTCTCATCAATAGAACTTTTGTGCTTCGAAATTACGCGTCTGTTTCAACTCTACTCCAACTTTGTGTTTATGGTTAAAAGACAAAGTGCCCGTTTCTGCGGCTTCTTTTTGTGTACACTCATTCACTTGTTCCTGTGGGACTAGCTACATGGGTCGCATGACCAGGCGCTTATCTGAACGTATCCGTGACCATCATCCAGTCTGGAAAAGCAGCGGAATCACCAAGACAATTATGAGCGCAACTGTTGCACACCGCGTTGATACATATAATACTGTCAACCTGGACTCCTAGTTTCGTTCAATTTACTGGATCGACGGCATTCACCCAAAAGCTGTCAGATGCCGTATTTTGGTCACAGCTTAAGCGATTGGAATTCGATTAAAAAATCCACCCTCGTGCGCGCAACAGCGCATTGTTCTGGCATTGAAGTTGACATGGCTAACCACCCACACCACGACCGAACAAATCGCCATGGTTCCAGTTGCGTCATACTTTTGACGTAATCGTATCAATACATTCTCTTCGTGTCTGACCCCACTTGAATTTGCCACTTGTTTGTGTTCGTTTTGCCCTAACCATTCTGTTTCATGTAAATGTTATCTAATTGACCTGATGATGAATGACCGAAAATGAGCATGTTCGCTACACTGTTGTTTTCTGATGACTATCCTGGGGATTTTTAACCAACGTAAGTTACACTTACATATACGATGTTCAAGTTTTAAATTTCCGAATAAGGAAGCCCGTTAAACAGAAGCATTGTGTGACAGAGGCGATAGTTGGGAGGTTCGAGTACAAGGCTTTGGACGATTATTGGATAAATGCTTGAATAAATGCAATACCCCTCAGTTTCACTATCAAAATATTCGTGATTGCTATCGTACATATGTTAAATTAATCATTTCCGAACAGTGATAAGAGCTATTGCATTCAATTATATCCACTTTAAACTAGTCCACAGGTTGTTGTCTCTTTCTGTGACTCAGTTTTTGAATATTTCCTTGGTGTTCACTATGAAATATGGTCTATTTTAATGTGAACTGAGTGAGTAAGTCGAGTTAATTTAGTTGTGCAACAAGTTGGTGACTGACGTTTTGATACGGTGGCCGAGATAATAAAACCATACCGATGAATATAAGTGTGTTAATGAATTAGTCTGAGTTTGCCAGGTGTAACCACACATCCAACACAGTTGTCAACAATGTGCATGCGCATCCAATTTTATGACATGCAACTGAAACGAGTGAGAAAACTCAATGGGATTGATGTTATGAAATGCGACGGTGAACACTCATCAGCTAACCTGGACATGCGTAGTGCAACTTTGAGTACTAACCACAGCGTAGTGATCTGTACTTCTGTTGTGTATATCGCTTTTTGACTAGGTGTGAGCAATCAGATCGTATCTAGCATATATCTGATCACGTATATGACTGTGAAAGCGTTCAGATGTAAACCGTACAAGAAAGCAATAACTACTCATTCACCTACTTCACCAAAACTATCAGAAATTCATGAAGCCCATTTAATTTTGGTTTAGTTGTGCAGCACATCAATAGTTCTAGTAATCTTTGGAACAACGTAAGCTTGGACGGTGCACTTGTCAATCCGGAGGTTTCCAAAAACAACTTTGTATACGCTTAGCAGTGATCATCTAAAACTATTTGCAACGGTTAAATAGAACGTATTCCCATCGATATATTGACAATAATGCTCAGATAAAAGACCATGCGCCCCAAATATTGTGTTTAGGGTTTTTATGAATTAATAAAGTTGGTACAAAAAATGTGACCTTGAGAGTGTTTCGTGCACTAAAAACTAACAACTGACTTCAAAAGTAGAACGAGTAACTAACATTTCAATACTGGGTTACTAATTGTCACTGCAACTAAATGTGTTCTATAACGAAGATCGTCCGGTTTTACCAATTCTCAGACTGACAGTGTGTTCGCCAACAAGCCAGTCTAGCTAGCGTAAATTACAGAGGTTAACATTAACAAGGAATTCAATAAAGATTAAAGAATTGTAATCAATACGACAATATTTGTTTGTGTACATATTGTACGGTAAGAATAATCAAACTTTTATCAGTATCAATAAAACGCGATTACTTCCAGGATGTTATATAGTTATTCGAATCTTTTCCGATTATTGATAACCAGTCGCAATTTATAAAAACCCACTACGCAGCTAACATTTTCTATTGGTATAGGAAAATACAACATTATTCACTCGGTGTGTTCGAGTAACAGAATGGTTTACTTGGATATTTTCCAAAAGTATAATTGAACGTATTCAACAAGACACTGACCATAAGTTACAAAAGCTTGTTGTCCAATAACTTTTCGTTTCGTTAGACAGAGACTGATGTTCTTATAGTTTATGATATGATTGGTTTCTAATAGTGAACTGAATTATTCGTCAACACACCCGGCACTGTTCGTCTAGGTTTCAGCTTCAGTGAATGATTCTACCCAGAATGTTCGTGTACACCGGTGGGTTTTTAATGAGCACCGGTAAAGGTTAGAGCAATCACAATGTGTTGTTCAATTTCAACGGATGACCGAATAGAAAGGAGTTTCATTATTACCGTAAAGATTTACGACTCAGTTCATGATGTCCAATCTGGTGGGTCTATAACCAGGTTCAAATCGGATTTCGTACATTCATCTAAAGTGACCCTCAAGACTAAATTTTTGCAAAGGCACAAACACAAAAGTTTATAGGGTTAAGGATTGTTTTCAAAACAACTCGTTCAAGTTTCTAAATGAATAAAAATACAACCAATCTAACATTCAGTTAGATTTTCGGACAATCAAACGATAGGTATGGCTTTATTCAGATTGTGTTATCTAGGACTTGTATTTGTTTCGCGGTAAACGTTTTTCTGAAACTTAATTGTCAAACGATCGCGTGTATGGTTAATGTTTTCACATTGTTTATTGTCGTTAAGATTTAGGTACTATTGCCACTTGACCGTTAATAAGAGGTTCGTTCTCGGATGAACAAAGCAATGTATATAGGCTCTACTAGTAGGGGGACGTAACAAACGGTGTGTAGTATAGGTTAACTCTTAAACAACCGATAGCATCCTCGTACCATCGCACCACTGTGGTCATGCGCTGATCACTGTGACGTAACTAATGATGTACAGTCCGTTACCCATGCGTTGAAATTTGCCAGGTATTCTCATGTTTCCTCTAGGGGTGAAGTAGCAGGAGTATTAGATAACGTGAATTGAACGAGAGTCGCAACCGACCTGTGTCTGTTCATCGAATTTGCTCCAAACGAGGCAGTCGATATTTAAGTGCAAGTAACGTGTCAGCAGCCAGGTAGGCGGCCAAATATTTTGTTGACGTAGCCCAAACAAATTGCCAGACATCAAGATATTCGGCAGAAATAAACAAGCTGAAGATGATCGAATAATGTCATAACAATTGCTGCAACATTCATGATCAGGCAATACCAGTTATACGAAATGGTGAAAGTCTGAATCAGGTCAATTCAATAAGTAGTCCGCCGCGGACTAATACAGCTTAATACAGAGCGGTGTATATACGTTATGGTGGCAAAATGGAGTCGTCTCCGGAGACAAAAGATTCGATGCTACTGTCAGAGGTCTTTTATCAGCCAGCAACTCGGAATATAACAAAACGACCCTTATCTTAACCTTGACGGCAAGGGGACAAACTAGCATGATGTTTGAGATAATAACCCAGACACCCCGAACTTCCTGTTGGGAAGATATTAACTGATGTTCAACTTATTGGTAAGCCATCCCACAGAAGTGACTAAACAAGCTTGTCCACCTAGTCTTGTGAAAACTATTCAGCCTAATGGAAAGAAAAAACCTTGGACCAAAATGCGGTTACAGCGCTTCTTCTGGCTTCAAACTTGCATAGGCTGCGTGAACGATACCAATTTTCCACAAAACTATCTGCACAGTTTGAATTGAGATAGATTGCAACCAAAATTATCTTGGCACTAGGGTGTACTCATGCTGGACCACCCTACGTGAGTCTGTTTTGGTAATATCAACATAAACTGGTCTCAATTAAAGGCTTGGTGCCTGCACCCCTGTTGCATTTTTGATTTTCCAATCAGCTTTGTCACCTGAATAGAACTGAACAAGTGTATGATTTTCAACACAATCGGTATCCGTTGAGATGAGTTTGTTTCATATCTGTTTGACCATTTTTATTCTAATATTGTCGTTTATATCGTTATATAATGATTCATACTTGCCAATTTTGAAACGTGTGTCCTCCTTCTTTCTGCACCTCTTTATTCTCGTTCTGGCAAAAACAAATACAACAAAGCATTCAACCTCTCTCTAACCTGTATGATTCTAACGTACTCGTGCTTGAACACCTCAGCGTGATTATGGGTTTGGCTAAGTTACTACTTCTTACTTCAATCCCACAATAGATACGTCCACGCTTACAGAAGATTGTAAAAGTCATGCTTACTAGTAATATGATTGATTTTCTTTATAATCTTCAGATGCCTGCTGGATGACTTCGACCGTTTTAGTGTACATGGTAATCAGTGCGTCAGAATATGAGGGAATTGTGATTATTTTAAACAATGTATTTGACACAGCTGTTATGAATATTTTAAGGAACAAATTAAATGCAGCATGGTCTGGTGCACTAATTCAGGTACGTCTTTCAGTCCATCTCTTATAAGTGAACAAAGCCAAATCATGGTTGCGCTAACGCGTAGTCACAGGTGACTTTTACGGTAACACACGAAAATACTGAAGCATTTCCGGAGGATAATTTAAACGAGAAACCGTGGGTTCCAAAATCTTTGTTACCGAAGTCACAAACAATTTTTAAAACGTGATTTTTAGAAAAGTTTCTTTTTACATTGCTTTCATTGCTACCTTCTATTACTAATCTAGGATTTTAAATCGAGTTTTATAAACTGTCCTTTGTGGGAGTCTGTTGAATGCATTCAATGTCAAAATCATTATTCGACGAGCAGTCTAAATGGCAGTCAGTCCGAAGTCCAGCTTTTGGAAATAACATCGGATTAGATGTGAAGCTATGTGACTCATACTCCTATTGGTCAAATTCCATGCCTGTGGGCCAAATGTGTAACGGCGTGAGCTCCGTATGTCATGTAATCTTAACTGTTAATGGTAAGGGAGGTCATTTGTATTATAAACTATATTTTTTTGTGCATACCTTTAATGTCGCCATATGTGACACGTTTTCCCTACGATCTGTCCGAGGACTCTTTGGTTGCATGTATACGCAGGACCGAGTTCAGATTCAATTCTCCGTTTTATTGAATATTGTTTTCACTTGGAAAAGAAAATCTTCTAAAATTTGTATTATGCAGTTCACTACAATTTCTCTCACACAACATAAAAATAACTACGTGATGGTGAAGTTGATCGTGAGATAACTTAGTTGTTATCATGAGTTACTGTGAATTTCACGTTTGCTTATTTTGAAATCTCTTGACATAATGCAAAATGTCATATATCAAGGTATGTGATGCTCTGACACTTCTTCGAAATTATATGCTTTTATGTAGATACGGACGTGTTGCATTTTCTTACATAAAGTTCACTTCTGTCAATGTTCTTATGTCAGTTTGTTAGAGATTTCTGCATGGTGGTTCTACCACACTGAGTAAACAACTCACAAAAGATGTTGGACTTATTGTCTTTAGTAAACAAATCAATCATGCACAACCCGACTTTCTTGAATTTGCTACTCATAGCCGAAAATGATTCAAATAATCTGCAATCGAACATTTTTTTCAACATTCTGCTCGTTCTATTGCCTTAGCTCACTCCGGATAATTGCATTTTCTTGTAACGACTACACGTACCCACACACACACGCACAATCGCTTTACGGAACAACTCATCGATCCGTATGGAGTAGCTTATCAACCCATACAACATTTTAACTAAAGATCAGATTACTTTGACTGTTTTCTTCATTAATTCATTTTTTTGCCCACAACAGAACTATGTGAAGGCTTAGGTCCCAAAATTTTAGCAATTTGTCAAACAGCTCTGAACAGTGCAAACACCTTTGTAGTTGTGTGTAAATGAGCCAATATACGCAAATGAATTATGCCATGTTACAGTTTTCTGCCTTTTCTCAAGATAATTTTTATACATCCAGTCTCGAATGTTATCAGTTCTAGGAGAGATTTTCCATAAAGTTTAATGGTTGCAGTAGCGAATGGAAAGGCTCCTTCAATTCACGCATTTTCCCCCAAACTTCTCGTAGGTAGATTTAGGTGGTATAACAGAAATCTGAGGTACACAGAAATAATCCTGAGTAGAAGAAATTACTTTAAGTTTCAGTCACACTGGTTGTACATTTTGTTGTTACTATAATATTCGTGCACATTCATTTTTGTTGCTCGTTTTGATGCGTCTCTCTGTGATTGAAGACATGGCTAGTAGTGTAATGTACGGTCGAAACCAGCAAACGCGCATGGGTTGAATATAAATTGCGTAACAAGGCGTGCTGCTGTGTCGTCGGCGCCGTCTTAGTTATCGTTTGTGTAAGTTGTGTGCATAGCTAACTGGGCCTTTGACTCATGCTTAAGTCTTATTGTTTTCTTTTACAGGACTGTTCCTGGAGCCAATAATTCGGAAGAACGCTATCCTCCGGTGTCTTCACGTTGCTCCAAATTTATTCCGCAGATGTAACGGACAATCACAGTAGGGATGGCCGGCTTGCATTTTACAATAGTAGAGAGGAAATTGAATGCCACTGAATAACTGTGCAGTTATCAAATCATTTTTACGTCGTATGAATCTTGAAGGTCCGGTAAGTCCTATAGCTAAACGGCTAAACTTGTAAAATCGATAACAATACGAATTTCGCTTTCATTGGTCATAAGAATACAAGATATATGCAGGCTACAAAATAAAAACTTTTGAAATAGAACCTAAGAAATTCATGTACAGCTTTTCACTATCTTCCTATCACATCTACGAAAAATATTCTACTTTTGGTTTATTATAGGCCAACGTGGATGAGATAGTAATTAAATTATGCCAGCTTCACTTCAACTGCTCACTAACAAATCTCAGTGCAGGCACTTGTCAATCGACTGTAAACCATCTACAGCCTGGACACAGTTTACGAGCAAAGAGTAGAAAATAGGTTCTTCATCTATGTCTTGAGTTACGGTTTTTGAATTAAGCTAGAAACATGCGAGTAGAAGAGAAGCAACAATGATAGCACTGATGGGAAAAGTAACACTTTCACTGTCGTATAGAAAAAGTTGTTTGTTTAAAAAAGCAATCAAGTGTTCGTGTGCCCTGATTATTCAGATCCACCGGCTGTGATTACATTGACCGAAACCATAAAATTACGTACAATACTTTTAACGGAAAACAGTTATGAAATATGGATCTCGTAAGTTAATTGTTTTCCAAAGCTCTTAAGAAAAACTTTCACAGGCAAAATTGTTAGATATTCTCAGACACCATCAGCTGAACAGACTTTGAATTTACAGGGTTAGTTCATGTCTCAGATGGATAAGTGAATCAGTGAGCCACCCCACATGACTCATTCATAAGTGCCTGCTTATATGCTTGCACCAATAAGCATGTTAACACGAGATCGTCATTCTTCAAAAATTTTGAAATGCTAAAATTCCAGATTGTTTAAAACCATGGACACAGTGTTGATTTGTGTAAATTGTACTTCATTCCTTTCACATTGCTCCTTAAACTGAGTCGTTTCAATTAAACACTGAAATAGCAGTTTGCTTTTTTGCTTGACAAAATGTTTTCCTTAATGTGTGAATATACTGAGTTTATGCAATTTCATTTGAGATAAAGGACAATGTACAAAGTGTAATCCTCACTCAAGTAGACCAACTATTATACCCAAACACTCAACAGATCAGTGTGTGCTTTGTGCACAGTTGCGTTAGCCACACAACGAAATAAGGTCAGCAGATAGTCGTCCTGGGTTGCTCGTCACTATGCTTTAAGGCTGGTTACGGTAAAGTTATTATTTTATCCATTCTAACTAAGCATCATTCGCTTCATATGTATGTTGTACTTCATGCCAAAGGTTTACAGGTTTTAGTGATCAATACTTCATTTTCAAGTTTAATCAATAAACCTTACTTGTTTATTTAGCGTTTGCGTCTATTAGAGGTCAAAGGTCTACGTTTCTTCAAAAGCATTCGATTTTCTTAACCGATGACCTATGGCGGATTTCAAGCAGGTTCTTTGTTTCTCTAATCATTTCCGTCCTTTTTTACCGCTGTTAGTCAAAGAACAAATTTCGAATACAGAACAACATTTTCAAAATAAATTTAGAAGTATATGATTAAATGTGTTTCCAGCCGGTAGCTTCTGATGAATTCTTTGAAGGACCACGTGAAAAGGTTCATCAGAAATAGTTGCAAAAGAAAACCAGTTATTTGACCCGCTTTTTAATTTTCGGCTCTTCCAGGAAACTACAGCATTTACGTACAATAAGCCATTAAGTTATATTACATAGTTTTAGCCGACAATCATAAGTAGGACTGCCTGTGTGTATTCAAGAAATCTCAGATTATACAGGTTTCGTTCACTGCTGCCATCAGGGCGACGTTTATCAGCTTGCTGCAGTCCGATACAGTGACTGATCTCGGTGAGCGGTCACCAGCAGTGCACTACGATATCGTTGGCATAGAATCTTGGTCTGTTGTTGGGATGTCCAGGTAATTACACACAAAATGAAACCGATGAGCAATGACTCACCGCCGTTTCTGGCCATGGTTTCACGCGTAAGCAACCACTGTCATATCAAAAGTGTTAGTAAATTTTCGGAGAAATTCACAAAGCGCTATTCCTCAGAGAGGGGTAGTTTGAAAACACGACGAAGTAACGAGATCAAAACAAAACCATTTGTTCCGTTGTTGGTAGGTTCGGTAAACTTGCACTAAACAAATAGCATATTGGAAGGTAAAAGCATAGGCTGGTGAAAATTCTGAAAGATCACAATGCAATTTACACAGAACGTACGTTGTCTATCGTTTTGGTCAATATAGCATGAGTCACAAAAAATGTCTACCCAAACCTCTTAGGACACAACAACTTTGTGAGCGATACATAAGGCATCAAGGTCATTCCAGGTGGCTATCTTCGGCGTGAGTTATTTTTGGCCAAATTTTGTTAATAAAAATAGCGTGTATGAACTAGTGGTTCTAGTTCCACTAGACAATTTTGACGTAGTTCTGCGTCACAGAACAGTATCATGTGACAATGAGACATTCAAGTTGGTTTAATGCCACAACTGTCTCTAGTAATAAGTAACCATAAGAATTTGAACAGCGAAGTAAGAGGCAGTTTCTGTACAATGTATCTCTTAGGTACGTCTCACTGTATCAGCATCAGCAAACGGAAGCAAGCTGCTACGACGGCTTCAACAGTTCCTAAATTGAATATCTACTTCCGTTTGTCTTACAGACGTGATGATATTTCTACTCTGTTGAAAACCCGTCTCACGACGCCTATGGGACCCACATTCTAAGCAGCCTAAATAGTCATGTTGTTCACGGTCACCCAAATGAAAACAACTGTACCGCTTAATGTCAAATGTTTCACTATTTATGAATGTTCGTGTGTGTGCCTGGTAACTTGCACTGACAGAACGGGGAGAAATTTATGCCATCGAGTCGGCGGACACATTCCACTTTTGGTTCGCAAAGCGCTTTTGGATACCATAATGTCTCAATCCAGTCGGCATGTGACATGCCACACGCAACCGGTAGCATCAATCACTCGACACTTTTTGCATGCTGACCGCAGTTGAACATGGCGAAGATATTTCGGATAAGTTACGTAACGAAAAAACGAAAGTTCCTTCATTTCGTGGAGGCTGTAGCAACAAACGGATGAAGGCCATCTCTGTACGTACAGAAAGACCTGTTCATCAGTACCAGACTGCTTTGATAACTAGCGCCCATTTATGTTTATGTGTTTTGACTGTCAATTTCGTGGTCTGGCTTAATATTGTCCAGTGAACTTCGTTACATAAACCTACACATAGTAATGTGTACCTGATGAGATGCAGCGAAATACGCTCGATAAGTACATTGCGTAAAAAATACTTTTGGATTCTCTGTTCAAATTTGTTACGAGAAAAAAGTTGTTTTGTTATTCACAAGAATGTTCCAAGGCAAATTATAGGCGGCATTTCAAAATATCGTTATCACCAGTTATATTTTCATTGTGCAATTATTATTTTACAGTGACGCCCTTCCATATTATTTTGAACCAAAACACATGTTTGAGGTAAATCTGTTTCATAAATGCATTAGTGGTTTTTGGCAGATTCATGGATGCATCCAACTTACAGAACTTTTCTACCCGTACCAAGAATATCATGACAAGTAACTGACCGTATGACTGACTGCTTGTCATTAAATTTCCTTCTGGTCATGTTCTTTGTTTGCCATGTAGAGAAACACTAGCAAATTGCGTTGCTCCTTTGTCCAATGGCCCTTTCCTTGTCACTTGACTGGTTCTGATGTGATGGAATGATTCGCTTCCATCGGGGATGTGTCAAAATCTGACAGTGTTGAAAGCTATCTCAACTTTTTTATGGTCGACGCCACTTCAAAAATTATGATGCTAACTGACAGTTTAATCCTGTAACTCATTTCCACTCTGTGAACCCTAGTCAGAAATATGGCAAAGATTTGTGTAAGTAGAGTAAGGTTGGACATTTTGAACGTCTGTTTGCGTGTTGGCTTTCCAAACTGCGGTGAACCCAAGCGATTGGGTACAAATTCTGAATGCACACAAATAATTCCACCTATGGGTCGGCTGAAGGCAAGTAAGTGACTATCAGAACAGTTTTTACTATCCACAGTATCAGTTCTCTTCATCGGAAATTTTAAATGAGTTGGGTGATGCGTCCCCTTTGGTGTCTATTTCTACACAGTAGAACACACCATCTCAGTAGATAGTGATGGCCAAGTTGATTATGGTTTCCAACGCTGTAGCTTACTAGTACGTACATGTGGGACATATTTCCATTGGACACTTCGCCAATGCACTTCTGCTGGTCACAATATGTACGATTCCATCTGCATACTTTTTGTCTTTTTTCCAAACCTGTGTGCCAGTGTCATTTTCAACAGCAATTGACTTCGAAGTGTACACATTTCTGCGGTAGACGTGCTACATAGCAGTGCTTTATATCTGAGAGCTTTCTTGTCTTACATACTGTGGGGGACTGTCAGGCAGGAAGTGCGAGCATTCCAACTCTCGGCGGAATACCCCAACACAGGGGGAGGTGCGTTCAAAAACCCATGGTGAGGGGATGGAGAACGGCGTGGGCGACCGGATGATTCATCGCTCGACCGGATCGGACCAACGAGCTAGACGTGGCAGCCAAAATAGGATGGATGACCAAATTGAAGGCGTGATTATTCCAACACTCTCAGGAATATCTCGACACGGCTGTAGAGTACGTTCCAAGCCTACAGTAGATAGACGGAGGACAGCACGAGCGACCGGACAAGCCAACGCTCAACGAAATCGGATCAACGGACGAGGAATAGCATGCAGAAAACCCCCGGGTAGAAGGCGCCAATCACACACCTAAACCGGGTAGAAGTGTACACTACGCGTGAACGGAAACCTGGGGGTGTTGTGGACTAGAATACTGACTCATAAACGCGAGCGCGTGCGAAGCATGTGAACCAGCGAGTTGGGCAATAAAGATTGTGCATTACTGTACGCCTTTCCGCTTCAATTTGACGATGTTTTTCATTTATAAACCGTCCAAAACATATTACAATCTGATCATCACACATACAAGAATGCACAATAACGTAACTCCAAAAGACTTGCTAATAACTAGGCAATCGAATAATGAGAACGTCCTAAAATGTACCAAAACCAGTGAGTTTACTGCCAACGCATGAGAATGTCTCAAACTGAGTCCTAACTGTACCTTGAAGTTGAAATGATGGCGATAAAACAATTGACAGTTTTTCGAGACGTTCCGGTCAGAAAGGTTTCAACTGAATTTCAGTTTACTGGTAAGCCGTCACAGTGTTGGTTAAGAAGGTTTGTCCACCAGATCTCAAGAAAGTTGTCCAGCCGCGTATTGCCAAAAAACTGTAGGCTACGAGGGTTGTTCCACCGTTTTTTTTGACTTCATACTCACAGCTTTTACTTAACTGTTAGTTCCAACCTCAACTCCAGGTGAATTGCCAGAAATGCGACAAGCTTCGGTTGAGCAATACAGTTTACCTTATCTGGAACACACTATCCCCGGTCATCCTACGAACATCGGCAATAATTGGCTCGATGCCTGTCCCAATGATGCTCTTTTTCCACCGATCGATATCATCACCTAAATTACCTTCGTCCGGTGTCTGTCTCCCAGCGGCGAAGTCAGCATCTAAACGGTTAACGCCTGACTTCTCGCACTCCATTGGTAGATCCGTTGTTATTTGATTCCCGATGAGTAGTGGGGGATTTTGATTTATATAGATTGAACATCACTCATAATTGATCGCAGCTGTCGCATTTCCATAGACTTTCTAGTCGGCCCCTTCCGAAAAGAAGCACTAGACTCGAGTTTCGCTCTCATTAAAACTCGTTAGTAGTGCATGTCCTCGCCACTGCCGATATTAGAACCACGGTCACGCTGTTCATGAGGTAACTGTGTTTACCACTGCGCCATTGACCTCACATTAGGCGCGACCGAATTATCATAAGTGAACGCTCAACCACCTCCTCTTGTGAGTAATGATCAGGTTGCCCGACCGCCTCGAGAGGTGACACAGTTATTGTCCGCTAACTTCAATCGATGACCCCTCGACTAGGACTTCTCTTGAAGTTGAAATCAGAGAATGCGAACTCAGTGGTCTATTAATATTGGTACATTTTGAATACACACACTTAATCCGACCTCGTTTTCTAGTGGGAATGGATCGTTGTGAAGTTACGGTAAAAACGCATGCCTCGGCATTGATGTTAAATCAAATTAGTTTGCACTTTGTGCAGTTAATTTGAAGACACGAGAAGAACTTTAACCCAAATGCGGTGTAGTACAAACTGGCAACCAAGAATTAGATATGCAATTCTGTTCGCATGTTGTGTAGACAGGACTCGCACTAGATCACAGTAACCAGCTGTACGGATCTTAAACAAAATGACTTAATAATTATATAAATCTTCGGGTTAGGGCTGTGTAAAACACATGCTGCGAATTGAACCATGGGAAAGTTATTTAAATAAGAACTGATCATATCAATTTTTCATCATTTCGCCTACAGACACTGAAACCAACTATCCACAGTGTTACTCAGGCTCTCTCGGGACAGCACTGGAAGCCTCCATATATGATTGGCAAAAGCAACTGAATAAACGATATAACGGTAGGATGAAATTAAGGATGGATTAGGCTGACGTGTGAACATGCTATCAGTCGCGCGGAGTTAATGGTTTGCAGCGGCATGTAAACAGTCAGACTGTTTCACTGTTTCATCAACACTGTTCTATGGGTAAACAGTAGGATAAGTTAGTTGAACAAGCGCAACACATAATAAACACAAACAGAATCTACTGGATTACGGGTCTTGCAAGAAATGTTTCAATGTGCTCATCGGTTGTTGTAGTCGACTGAATGGATGGAATTGTCGATTGTGTGTCGATTGTGTGTGTTGCAGACAAAACAGGCAGTCCCGAGAACGTATGCAATACTAAAGACCGGACAGCAAAGCAGAGAATATCAACCGTTACCGTTTGATAAGAACTCAAGTTACATGATGATGAATCATGGCAAACTACGCTTACCGTTGGTCTTAAATTAGGCTTAAGGTCAGTCTGGCTGAAAAATTTACCTCAGGTTGAAGATTTTGTATGGCGCTCATTCTAATGGATCAAAATCTACCTCAGAAGAAACTTCTCCTGATTCCAGAATGACCTTATTGATTAATGTATTGGATCAGGCTTAAGTCTGTAGAAACGAAAGCGTTTTTTGAAGTCAGAATGTTCGAAAACGCGAAAAGTAACTAGGGAATTTGGTTCAGGTCACATTATCCTCATAACCATTATGGTGGTATGGTCAGTAAGAAAAATGCCGGACAGTTCACGTTAGGGAAAGATGCAACTAAAGTCTCAGCCACAGGTCTTTCGTACGCATCACCGTGATACAATATTACTGGTTGAGATTGACTAGTGTAGAAAGCGCATGTATGTTTGTTTTAATTTAGAAATTAAACACCATCCACAATCAATTGCAGCTGTTTTATTTACACAAACAGTCTCGTCAACGCTTTTCAAAAATAAGCAGTAGACAGGAGTTCTGCACTGTTTGCGCCAAATAAAGGAACTCTGGATCTTGCCACAACCGTGTCCACTGCTGCATGATTCACGGTACACCTACCATAAATAAATTTTCATTTGCAATCGTTTGACGATACACACGGATAAGTACTGCACAAGTACCAAAATCGTCGGTATCTGGTGTAATAACTCCGGTAGCCCCCTGCATGATTAGAACTTGTCCTTAAGCAAAAATCTCAGCAACCAGTAAACTTGCAATTCGAAATTCTGATCACTTGTAAGTAGGGTTTGGCTAATATGGATTCTTTTTCAAAGAATTTGATTGAAAAACATTTTTGAACAAGGATGCTGCCAGCGTGTGAGTTGTGTTTGATTCATATCAACGTACGAACATGCACGCATGCGAACAAGCATGACTGATTGTTGATTTCGTTCTGGTTACCTGGGGCTGCCTGTCTGTCTGGCTACTTGCCGGTAAAGCTCATTAGACTGACTTGATTGAAATGTGACTACCACTGATCGATCAGTGATTACAACCTGATTGGATAATTCAAAGCTTTCCCTGGCTAGCCCAAATAATACCTCGGAGATCGATATGATAGCCCCGTTGACTGTGAATACAGCTACCAGATGAGTCCTCTTATCTTGAATATACTAGTGATTGTGTTATAATTGCCGACTGAATACCGGAAGTCATTTGTACAGTATTAAAACGAACGCGGCGACAGAGTATCGCAAGGTGACTGTGGTGCTTCTTGACACTAACTAAACAGAAACTATCTGTCCGAAATCCTGAAAATCTCGAAATGACTAGTTTAGCTGCGATCTGTTATTTAACATAGGTAATCATCAAAATGTGTTGCTTACATCAGTGATCTTTACACAAGAACTGCGGGTTCAGATAGACAGAATTTTTTCAACTTAGGCACTCACCACAGTTGTACCATGCTAAAGAATGAATGTTTTGCATTGTGACTAAGCTACTCTAAGGCCATAGACACGAAATAAACCAAATTCCTGACTTATATTGAGGATAAGCTGCGTTGCTTACCGGATCCATCTCGCCCGTCGTTCTAGAATCCGTAAACATTTCAACTGGAGGGCGTAAGGTGTTGCCACAGGTAAATTCAGCTGGGGTAAAGCCGGTGTCTTCCGTGATGGTGTTACGGATGCCAGGCAAAATGACTGGTAAATTTTCCGAACCGTTTGAACCCGATGTCGTAACGAGGATGGTGGTCTTAAAGTAATGATGGAAACGTTCCACCAAGCCATTTGACGTTGGGTGGTAGGCGGCTGTTCGGAAGTGTTTGCAGCCGAGGAAGTGCTGCAGATTACGAAATAGCTTGAATGTGAACTGGGAACTGCCGTCAGTAGTGATGGAAGCAGGTAAGCCAAAGAAGGATAGCCAGGTTTCCGCAAAGGTCCGTGCAATGTTCTTGGCTAAGATGTCGCGTATGGGCGTTGTTTGCAGCCTGTCGGTGAAATGATCAGTGCAAGTCAACAAATGAGTAAAACCGTTCGAGGGTGAGAGTGGGCCTACTATGTCAACTTGAACGTGTTTGAAACGGGCATCCGGTACACTGAAAGTGCCTGGTGTGGTGATGATGTGGTGGTGTACTTTACGTTGTTGTCAGGATAGAGAGTGTTCGACCCATTCACGTAAGTCCTTGCGGATTTTCGTTCACATGAAATGGTCAGTGATTAGCTTGATGGTGGATGATGGAAGATGGAATGAAAATAGCTGAAAATATTTCGCTGATAATTAGAGAGGACACAGGGTCGAGATTTGCCGGTCGATATGTCAGTGAATTTTCGAGTCGCAGTGCAGCAATGGTAGGTGAACAAAACTCAGGGATGGATGAGATCGTAGTTGATTAAATTCCACATCGTTTTGTTAGACTGCCACCATGGCTTCTAAGTCGATGGGAAATGCGAATAAATGATGAATATGCGCGCAAGATAAAGCATGTGCGACCAGGTTTCTTGGACCATCGATATAGCGGATTTCCGTCGTGAACTGAGATAGAAAGTCTAAGTGGCGGATTTCTCTCGGGGAATACCTGTCTGGGGAAGTGCTGAAAGCATGCGTTAACGGCTTGCAGTCTGGAAGGATGGTAGACATCAATAACCATAAAAATAGACAGTGCCTCTCCACCCTCCCCACGATCACAAAATTATTCGCTAAATTTAAAACGTTACTTCGAATTCCTTGCAGCTGCGAGGGTAGACTGTCGTCTATGACTTGCCTGTCTACGCCGTAAAATACTAAGCAACTCATTATCATCCATTCTTGTTCCGGAATTGTTTGGGAAATTCTCATCTGTCACTCAAATGCAGAGAAACGGTCACATAAATACTATTTGGTGTGGCCAGGTAGATCAATAACAAAACAACTTTCAGTGGACTGTTTTTTCTTGGTTTGAGGTACCACTCGAAAAGCAACTTTTAGCAGACTGGTCACTTTTGATTTGACGTACCATTCCAAAAATGGTCACATGCATTTGAGATATGAGCAAAATTACTGACGCCTGTTACAGTATTCGCTGGTTCAAGAATAACTCTACGCTGGGACTCCTGAACACAGCATACTGTCTATGTTATCACCTGCACACGCAGGAGAATTTTGCGCGCACAAGGTTCACTGACTTTGACTGAGTACGAGGTCCGACCGAATGCAAACAGAATCTGGTTAACTCTAAGCGACAGTAAGATAAGTTAAATAGCTGGTTCTTTCACAGCTGAAAGGTGTCGGGTTTTTCATCCCCAGTTGTGTTTGTTTACTCGACTGCGTCAACCATGTGAGTGAAATCTTTGGCAAGTGTGCAGCTGCGCGTTGACCTGAGCTTCTGTTTATTCCGTTCACGTGAATGATAGATTACCCATAGATGGGCTGGTTTGTCATATTAGACGGTATGGTTTACATACTGCCCTATAAAATTCAGTTCTCTGGTTGAAAGCAGTAAGCGCAGTTCATTGGCTAGTTGCGCGCGTCTCATTGAGGTGTGTTCTTTGGCACATGGCTGTGCCCAGCCGGTCTCCCTTGAGTCGTTGACTGAGAAGGAGATTTTCTCTTTTCCGTTAACTTTAGCAGTTTGCCAGAACAGCTATTTAACAATGATTTTTTTCATCCTGCAGGTAACGGCTGATACCCGTTTGGCTGGTAAAGCTAAACAAGATGTAGGCCAAACCGGACATGTAGCAAAAATGTGTCCTATAAAGCACAATCTTTATTTTCCAACACGCTATCTACCATGCTACGAGCGCGCTCGCGTTTTTGAATCACAACTCCAGTCCACAACACCCCTCGGTTTCCGCTCACAATTCGTATGCACTTCTACCCGATTTACGTGTGCGACCGACGCCTTCTATCGTCCGTTGGTTCGATTTCGTTGGACAGTGGCTCGTCCAGTCGCTCGTTTTACCCTCCATCCGATCGTTGAGAGTTCGTGGACATGCCTCCCTCCACGTTGACGTATTCCGTCAAGTGTCGGCATACTCGCACCTCCGGCCTGACAATCCACTACAATGTGATTGACAGGCTGGAAGCCTGTAAACTTTAATTAAGTTTCATTCAAACTAATCAAAGAATAACTCGTGCGCTCGTCTTCAACAGATCATGTTGTTTAACATTTTTAGGTTGTAAGTAGAATCCACCCTGAGGCCGACTGAGTGTTTGTACTGCAAGTTATTCAAGTAAACATTAACATAATTAATGAACATGTCTGCAGCAAGCACCCCATGTGAATTAACTGAAATAGGTGAGTGCGAACTGCATTCAGACACAGTTGACTACACATCTAAAGGTAGACTTAACAGACTAAACGATAACTGCGTCATGAAGAAAACAGTGGGTCGGCTGAACGAAGTCAAAATTAAACCACGCAGAGTAGTACACATATATTTCTCCTAACCTTATTGGTAAAGAATGCAATCCATTGCCTGATTGGGCTGTGTTGTAAAGCCACAACACCCCAACACAACTACCTTATGTGACTGATTAATTGGCACACCGCACTATTCTTCTTGACTTGCCGATGGACAAATATCTTGTGTTGTTGTTTGGATGATACTGACTTTCATGAAATCATCGCGTGAATTCAACACAAACCAAGCTCTCGTTAACAGAGCGTTTATGAAAAGTGACAACGCCAGTGTTTCCCTTCACACATTTATGGAAGCACGCTCGCCGCTATGAAAAAACAATTTCCCAAAGACAAGTCTTTGATAATTATCTCCCTAAGCATGTTAGAGGATTTCACTACAAAAAGAAACGTATAGTTTTGTTTAATCCACTTTTAAAGAGAAAATCACATAAGTGATCAACCTTCTGTTCAAGTGAACCTTTGCATCTAAGAAGGTACTATCAACGGATTGTATACTTGCCGTAGTGACTCAGATTTCATTCATAATTTCTAATGATTCAAAAAAGTATTCCATGTATAATGATCGAGTTGCTTGTGATTTGCTGTAGACACAGCTTTCATCGCATTTTACTATGTTGGTACGCAAAAAACGTTAATAATTCAGATCATATTCAGACCATTACTACATTGCGGCTACACATTGATCATTGTTATATTATTCTGAAATTATTTAGCTTGGATATTTACCAGTACTTTTTAGGACGATCAATAACAGGTTTTTCATGAACGGCGATTAACAGAACATTCCGCACGTAATCGAAGAATTGTCTGTTTTGACAAGAAAACGGCAGTATACTTTAGAAGTCCGACTAACCGCAAAGCCTGGTTATTGGTTAACCAACTGAAGCAAATGGCCAGCTCGTTTAAGCATTCTCTCGTGTTAGATTTTAAGAAACACATCCATGAATAGACAAATGATTCATTATGAAATACTTGAAATCAATAACAACAACTGCCCAATTTGTAAGTGAGGAATGTGAAGTTTCGTCAACCCCCTGTTGTGTAAACATGAAGCCAGCATGTTACCTATGTTGTTCACCAGCTTATCACAAGTGAAAATACCAAACGAGACGTTTCTCGCAAACCAGCTGTCTAACTGACACATTCTAAAAAACATGCCAGGTTTCTTGATGACTATGTTGACCAAAGTAATCATGGCTACCAAAATGTAGGTATGAAGTAAACGATGCAGACGACATAACAGCAAAATACCATACGCCGATCGGGGAAACAATGTTGCTGCCCACTTGGGTAAGTGCAAACAACACGATCGATCAGAAGAGGATTCATGTAGCAGAATTATTGATCAACATGTGGGTTGAAAAAGTCACAAAACCTGACGCACACACATGAACGTGAAGTTATTCTTTAGCTTTAATCTCTTCAACTACTTGTATTCATTCCTTCAAAGTAACTGGAGACATAATACAAACCTTAACCATATGATGTAAAATAGCCATTCAAAATTTCGAGATATTCACCACAGATTACTTATTTACGTTACAGATGAGATAAGCACACTAACGTGTAAGTAAAAACCACTTGAATGCCTCTCTCGTCTTCAAACATTTCAGTCACAAATTGGTCAGCAGAGCAGAATCATCAGGCTGAAATACAATAGCGCAATTGAGGAAGAATCGGGACTGTGTAGTTCATACAAACTGATGACATGTTTGAGGCAGAAATGGTGTTTCTACGACGGATATTCGCAGAGGGCGTCTTTCCTGTAAAATTCGTCCATGTACAAATAGTACTGAGAGGACCGAGAGTTAAGCTTACATCTGCAAAAAAGGAGGTGATTAACATGACGCTAGACTACAAAGGCGAGGCTTTAGCTGAACTGGTGACTCATAGGATAAGTAACGCAATTGAAAAGACCTACAGTGCGGCACAACTACGAATCTCGTTCAGACCCGACCCGGTTGTCCACGTACAATTCAAAGATATGTTGCCTAAATGTGTGACCTCATTTTGCGTTTACTCCTTCACATGCTCCTACGGAGCAGATCACGTCGGTCGCACAACCAGGCGCCTCTCTCAGAGGATACGTGAACACCACCTCATGTAGCTGACTAAGGAAAAAGTGAAGTCCATCTCGAGGGCAATTCTGGCGTACCTTGTCGACTCAGGGCACCAAGTCTCACCGGAAGTGGCTTTCCAGTCCATTTACCGCTTGCCCAGTTGTCAATCCACAGGAATCAAGTTTTGCATCCTGGCCATTGCGAAAGCCATCGGAATTCGGTTGCGCAATCCATAGTTGTGCGCTCAGAAGACATTTGTACAGTCTCTACAGTTACCATAACCTCCCGCTATCGACCCGACGCCTCCGTTGGTCAATTTTGTCATTTAATTACCCTCCGATTCACAATCTCGTGACGTAACTATGTGATTAATTGTTTTTGGTTTTGATCGCTTGACAACTATGATACAAAATGTTATTTAATTTGCCCGAAAACAAACTGTTTGTTAAAACAACTTTTTACTTCTAATCAGTGTATTTTGTGGTCTGTGTAGCTTGTTCCACAAACAAAAAGTGGAACTCTAAGCACAGAATGAGGAAGGGTGACTAAGCAATATATTTCTTAGCGGAGAGCTTAACACTCGTGTGGAGTTATTCAAGGGAAACAGCAGTCAGCCGGATTCGTATTCAAAAATTATGGACTGTAAACAGACTGTAAGATGGACGACGCAGGGGTCTTATGTAATTGGTAATAACTGCAACGAACAACGTTTATAAAGGGGTAATTACTGATGTAAATTTTTGCCCCACTAAACCGGCAAATTGAATAAGCTTGAAAAATGTCGAATAAGTAGTCTGAAGAAAGAGGGATAAATAGCATTGCATTTCGAAAATTGGTCGCTTCAAGTATTGACACTCAAATCGGCCTCTAACATGGAGTAATGAGATGGAATCATTGGCAACTGGATTTATTTGTTCACCTGAGAACGAATAATAACCTGTATTAACGCCTTGTATAAACGTTTACACATTCGAGCAAATTTCTGGCTAATATACAATAATCTTAACGAGTGATCATTTGGACCAATGGAATCGGAGATTCAGACCTGACTGTGAGATGTTAATCTAAATTGAATGAAGCAGGTTTTAACTAAGTCCCCCACAGAAACTACAGAGCCACCTGATTATTAGTTAAGACCGAGAGTTGTTGAGCCCTGATGAAAAAACGTATATCAGAATGAGAGATGTAAAGTGAATCAGCTCACACCGTCCCATCCAAGGTTTGGAGAATCGCCATCTTCGAAAATGTAGAAGACTACAGTTTGGGTCAAACTTCAGCCGTTCGAAGAGGAATGGATAGATTCCGGTCCATATTTACCAGGGCAGAATCTGAAATCGGGCGTACTCAGCATACAACTCCATCGGAAGTGTATCGCCTAGATTAATGTTAATACTTCGCATAATCTTATTCTTCTTAAGGCAAACATGTCATCAGCAGATAATGGGCCGGAGAAGTGTCCTGTTCAGCCAGTCAGCGCTTCTGTCATGAGCCACTGAAAATGGAATTGTGGTCAACCAGTGACAGCCAATCAAAACCGGCGATCAGTTGTGATATCGAATTTATTTGTATGAGGTGGTGATTAAAACCAGTTGTTTGAGAGCACGTCCGATTTATACAGCTGATTTGTCCCAGTCAAGACCTGGGACCATGATAACTAACAGATTTGTCATTCATTAACAACCGTTATTGAAAACACTGTTGGCTCTTCATAAAAGGAGCATTGATTTTCAGTAAATTAGGTAGGCATAGCTCCCTACAGACCATTGTTTTTCTGATTGTTCCGGCGTAATAGTCAATTTAGGAGACATTTTAAAGGTGATCATAACATTAAATTTGCCTCTTGTCCTGAATGTCATGTAAGATGATTACTAACCATTTATACACAGTCTCAGTGGTTTGATTTTCGCGTAGTTTCCACTAATCGTCGGTTGCCACATTTTTCTCTTTTGTTCGGTTCTCAAGTTATACGATCGAGTGCATACTTTTGTTACGGACGGTTTAATAAGCTGACGCATATGATATCTAGACCTAACTCGAATTGTGGTCAGTGACTCTGTAATCACCACGGGTAACAGAGAAACATGGCTGGAGTTCAGATACCGATCCTGACAAGAACACCCATTGTTGAGGAGCTCCAATATTAGCGGTGTACGAATCATGTACTTCCTTTCAAAAAGGACTGTCTAAAGTGTTTGGTTAGATACAGAAGTTGCAAAAAAATCTTAAAGGTATTCAACTGAAGTCGTACAATGTTATGAAACGTAAGATTTAACTGACACCAAGTTTTGCTGGCTGCAAATGCCGTAACAGAACAGTTGCGTGTTAAATGTCTGCCAATTTGCATATTCACTATAGATAATCACCAGTTTGCTTAATTTCTCTACCTACTATTCTGAGCAATTGATTCGTTAATTAGCTTAGGAAATTTGACGACAGTGTGCCAGTCGTTTATCGTCTCTTCGACAACTATTAGTGCTAGTAAGCTAACCATGTTTGCATGGGTTTCATACCTCCAAAGTCATAGTTTTCTAAACAGAAGTATTGTTCACAACGATAGCCAAAAATTTTGAGTCGCACTGATTAAATGTTCTGAGTAGGTCAGACTCGTTTTTATTTGTAACATATGTATTTTTCCTATCGCGCCTATCATTTATCTCGTTCATGTCCGTAACAAAATAATATACTGCACAAAGATATATGCGGCGTAAATTAGTTCATCATAACAATGTCACTGTCAGCTTGATTTTACATCAAGGCAAAAGGATTCCCAAACACCGGAAGATGTCAGGAAATGGTATAGTTTTCAACTCAGTAGTGGTCAATATTTACAGATTTCTTGACGTTACTCTTGCCAAATTGGTCAGCTGTTACGGTAACATTATCGTATTCCGTGTGATAGGTAAAACTTTGCCAAACTTGTATTATGTTTTTTTTTGGTTATTCTAAGGAAACTTTTCATCCTTTCTGCCACAATGCATTGTTTGAATGATTGCTGTACCGGATAATTACAAACAGAGCATGCTGTGCTAACCTCATTCGGAAATTATGCCATGCAAGTTCACGTTCAGCTCGTACGTAGTCAGTTATAAAGCAGCTATGTCTTTAACAGCTAAGTGAATAAAACACAGTTGAGCTTGAGTCACCCGTTATTGACAATTCTGCTAGCTTCCATACCATATTACTGGTTACTGACGCTTACAAAAATCTCACCTTGCGTCATTTGACCCTATTGGGTTAGTATATTTATATGGCCTCGTTCGTGGCCGCAATAATTCATACCGGTTTATTTACCTTGAAGTAATGCAACCTACTTTCTGATTAGCAAGCCGTAATTCGAGGTTTCTGTGTAGAAGTTTAAATTCTCTCTACTACAACGAGAGCTGAGAAGGCCTTAAAAACTTCACCTCCGAAATATATGAGCGGTAACCTTCACCAAAAGTCTGCGCTTATGATCTGATAAATGTTAACCACCGATACAGAATGTGTGCCCTAACGAATTAACTCTAAAATAACTTCGCCCGCTCCGTTACTGAGAAGGCAAAACGATATGTTACCAAAGAACTCTTGTGGATCACTTTCACGAATCGGATCTGTCTCCGGACTTAAAGGATAATTACTAGAGCAAATGAATTTTTTTATGAAAAGCACAAAATTTAATACCGAAGGAGTTTTACAGAATAGTGCTATTGATCCTTGTCAATGAAATTCACTCTGACATTCACACATTAATATATTATCAGAAATCGTTCAGTCTATATTTTCACGAACGATAATCGGTTTCCGGTTGTGACAGTAGGAACTTTGTCGCTTTTATGTGTGACTCAGCTGCGATCATCATTCTAGAGATGAAGCGACCCGACAAAGGTCAACGATGGCTACCAGTGATGCAGGTGACACGTCCCTACCAAATTTGCCACGAAAGTGGGTTTGTACAAAAGTCCGCCGAAAGTGACTGTATCAACTGATTGTTCCATTCAGTGTACCACTCCTGGAATATTTCTCTGTTTGGGATGGCCACTTTCGCTAGTCTGTTCACCGTTTACTTACTGCGTAAAAAATTACTTTGTGTGAAGGTGACCACGTATTTATCGTCCATGTACAGACCAAAGTTCCTCAGCTCCTTCCCATGACTGACTAATGTTGTTAAAACGCAATGTAAACGATATATAAGCAGGTGTTCTTTCGTGCTGGTGAGTTTTGCATATAACTGCCATAGGTTTCTTATATTTTATATCAATAACTCGGCCTTAGAACCCAGTCATCCAAGTCGTATGTTCGTAAGCGTAGAAATATAACTTCGGTTTATTTTATAGGGTAACCTCACCAAATTTACTACGAATGAAATCAAACAGCTTGGGGGTAGTGTTTAACATGTTATTGATGAATGGATTAGAAATGACACAGCAACACGGTTCATTTTATTATGTAAGTGCTGTAATAGTCATTCGAGCGCTAACAACGAATCGTAGAATTTAAACGTATACAAAGCTTATCAATCGTTTACCTTCACTTACACTTAGTGGAGTTGAAAACCAGCTGGTTAAATGACTATTGTTGTTTACTTTACTACTGTCAACATCTAGAAGCCTTCGGCTGTGACTGAAGGAAGTTTCATTTCGACTTAGGAGAACCAGCAAATTGCTGCCTGAGATTCTCAGGCAGGAATCGAATGACAGACCTAATGTTGAGATCTACCGAAATACTGAAACAAAAAACCGAACCGAGGGAAAAGCTTATTTGAGCAGGCGATATGAGCACAGACAGAAGTTTGCGTGAAATATGAGCACGAGTGGATGAAAGACGCCAAGTGAGATAACCAAGTATTTCACTAGTGACAAAATACAGTGACACAACGACGTAGCAATGGAAATGTGGTTGATTTGAAAATAGGATGAAAACGCTCAAACCTAACAACAACCAAACAAGTAAATTATGATTATCTCTATCTGAAGTTGCAGAGGAGGAGGTTTCTATTCCCGTGGAACTGATCGTAAAACCGTCATCACCAATGTCGTCAGCGACTAAGGGATAAAGTTTTTTCTTCATAGGGTGACAAGGAATGGATTGCTGAATCGGCACGTTTCGGCACTCTATGATGTTCCTACCTCCTTCCGCTTGTCCAGTTCATCTTCCGCTGGAATGAGCTGGATAGGGCTAACACAAGATGACGTGCTGGTCACATATCAAGACTGTTATATTGATTGAACGGTGATGCATATTCGGTTCCCAATCTGTCTCTTACTTACATGACAAATTGAGGCATCATCAGCTCCATAGCACCTTGTCAGTTAGGTTTTCTACACATTCTTATTTCAGTATGTCTCTGTCCTGCTTCGAAAACAAGCTGGTTTGCAGCGTGATTTAAATCAGAACTGATCACCTATGCACACAATGTTAGCAGCTCAAACGTGAATCTGGCAAATTCACCTTACATAACCGAGATTATCATTCATCAGAGAACAAAACAGCAAGTTACATTTTACTCTTTGTTTTTACGACAAGGATATTATACATATTCCGTATGTAGACCATGTTCACTAATGGTCCCTTCAGGAAATCGCGAGGAAAACATTTGTACCTGATTATAAGCGCAGACTTAATGTAGAACGTACGTAAATTTCCATGCAAAATTTTCGATAGGATTGTTGTTTGAGTTACTAACCCATATGGTTCTACCAATATGTAGTTTGGCAGATTCGACAATTTAAAAGATACGTAACTGGGAAACTTCGAGGCTTTGACTGGTTTCGAACCAGAGCAGAAATAGGACGCTCAAACCTGTTAACCACTTTACGAGCTAAACTATGAAAGTTCGGAAGTTTCACATTTGGATTCTGATACTCATTCATCCCACTGTCCCCTAGGAAATTGGCCAGACAGTCCAGGAGATAGCGGTCAATGAAAAGCAAAAATGCATTGAACTTCTCTCCGAGTGACTGATCATAGAAGCGTTGTTCCAAGCTGAAGTGCTTTTTCTTGCCAAAGATTTGTGTCATATATAACAATAACTGCTATAAAAAAAGTAATCCGCTAATTCCGCTAACTATCGTCTCGAAATGCATCAGAGCATCAGGAAGTTGAATGAAGAAACAGGTTAACGATAAGTGAAGAACGACCAGACACAATCCCATTTACATCACAGGATAGATTCATCAGAAGATCGCATAGTGTTTTTCCCAGAAACTGTTTGATGGAAACAACGAAAGCTTTCAGTTTTCAAAAGAAGCTGTCCATCATTCAGCCGCCGGCTCACAGCTGCGTCTAGCAATGATTAATACGGTTTATTAAACATTACGTTTGTTATGCTCATTGCCTGGATATGTATGGACGAGTAGATGCATTCTAGTTACAGCATTCTCAGAATGGTAGCACTCAGCATGTTTGGAATGATAAATTATCCTGAACTAATCTATCGGGGTTTTTCAGCAGCTATTAGTTTAAGAGTGGACAGCCACTTGCGTGAAGCGAGAAAGTAATCTAACGATCTCTAACAGTGGAGTTTAAAAAACTTTCCCGCTAACCCTTGTGTTAAAATCGTTAAGGTCGTGGACCCACACTAATGAGGTACTTATGCACATAGAATATTAAATGAATGTCTCGATCTACGGTGTTAACATTTTACGGTGGACTGCGAACTTTATTGTTGACAGGCGGTAAACTGTTTGGGACATGAAACGGAGCAGACCTCGGTTAATAACTGAATAGTCTAAATGTTTATCCAGTTGAGAACATTGTCACAAGTGCACGTCGAAAACTCAATCTTTCACACCAAAGAGATGGTTTAAACGGTTCCCATCTATCCTGTTACCTTGACTTCGTAGTTAAGCTTACGCATTGCATAGCTTCAGATGGTTGTGCTGACTGGGACTTTGGTGCTTCTAGGTATAACCATATCAGCTAGGTCAGAAACGAGCCCTCGGCAGAAAATCATTCACGTTCATAACTTTGTATACGGCACTACTGACCATGTAAGAGTGTTTAGGTGGTAAGGTTAGGTCTCAGGAAAATACAGCATAGCCATTTTATATAATTATGGCACTGCCTTCTTTCGAACCAAAAAGAAGAGGATTGGAAAAGTTGCCCCTTAGGAAAGAGCATTCAAATCGCCTAACAGTGTACCGTCACCGCAGACGTATTATCCAGTAGAGTGGTACCATACAAAAGCCTGTCGAAGATTTTCATACATCAGATGCGCATAGCAGTGATCCGAATCAACCACCACTAGCTCATTCAGTGAACCCTCATGGTGAACAGGCCTCTCACTACCAACTGAGTCAGACCATTAAATTATTGGCTTCAGGCGGCTTCATCAAGAAAACCCTGTATGTTGTTGCCCAGTAGGCCAGGTTTTCGATTCAGAATCTCTAAGCAGGATCTCTCAAGTCCAACCCTTTCAGCGGCATAAACGACCGGAAGGTACCAAAAATCATCCTTTCCGTTACAGATCAATCCAACTGTATTCAATCTTTTCTATTTCTGCCGCAAACTGTCCTCTATTCAAGCCAATACAGTCAGTGAAGTGTAAGGCTTTTAAAGTCCGCACTCCTCCACAAATACTTTGACGAGCTTACCTGGCGAATACATTCTTTAGTCCAGAACTGGATGTAAGCTGTGTCTCCAAAACGCGTCTTTACTATCATTCATTGTCATTCCATCTAGTTGCAACCGTGGATGATGAATCAGAATCTAGTAGTCAAGCTGCAGTGGCGATTGCACTGAGCTCAGAAGGAGAGCAGAGCCGCCTCACCTGGATCCCAAAGCATGGCCGTCTGTGTGTAATCATGTGTAATCAACTTTGTGCAATCCATGCTGTCCACGGGTCTCATACTGCTGGAATTCCGAAACACATAAAAAATGTCATACAACATGTGGACAGACAGGTTTCTAGCCCGATCGCTAATGCACCTGTCATTGTTTTATTTCCTGATGGACAGTGGAAAACCAGCACTCTCATCTAACGGTCGTAGTACTTTTCGATAAGTAGAAGACTTTTGACTCGATTGTTTGACGCACACTCTAGGGCTGTCTCCCTCGAAAAGGAGTCTTAGTGAAATATGGCGATTTGTGGAAGTCGCTTTATGGCAGATCAGAGTACAGAGTGCGCGTTTATGGGCAGCTATCTTTAGCGTTTCATAAGTTTAATGACGTTCAACAGAGGTGTACGAACCCCTTTTTCTCTTCGATTTACAATCAACAATATTCTGGAAGAAGCACTTGGATCTCAGGATGGAACCTTTACCAGTTAGCAAGCTAACCGTTATTAAGTATGAAGACGACATTGTTTTATTGAGCTCTCCTACAGAGAGCACGTAGACCATGTTAAATCGGTGAACTGATATGGCTGAATTGTATGGCATACAGCTGGAACTTCATATTGTAAAGTGTAGTTACGAGATTGGATTTACACCGATCCCGTATTTACCATTATTGACAAGCCGGTGAGGACTGTCGACCTTTTCATTTGCCTGGGTATTGTCACCATTTCAGTCTGTTGACGAGATGTCCACGAAGACAGTGGAATCCATAAATATGTTCGCTAAAACACGTCACTAGTGACATCGCACAAACATCCATTTTTCAATTAAGTGGAGAGTTCATAATAGACTTGTGCGCACACATTTGCTCTGCGGTTTGAAGACCAGGTCGATTTGTATGAAAAATGCATTCAGACTCTCGGTATTCGGCTCTCTTTATCTCCGCCGTTTATCCAGTATCAAGTGAACTGACTATTACAACAACGCCATAGTCCGTCGCGCATATTCAGGAAATGTGCAGTTCAGTGATGGATAACCAGTCTTCGCTGGTCGTGTCATGTACTCCGCCTCCCGACCAACAGTCTGCCTCCCCGCGCATTGTTCACTGAGGAAGGACCGTGAAGTAGTCAAGCGATGACGTGGCCGCGGGTTACGAAAGGCTTAACCTTTCCAATGGGTAAAGTGGTTAGGTGTCGTCTAACTGGTTACGGAGTTCGCGACCATACACATCGCTAGTTGAAAACACTCTTTGACATTACATTATATCACAAGTAGTGACGAACCTGTACCCCTAACTTGCTGACTCTTTTTTCTCGCAAAAACCCAATTGTACTTATTTGTTCGCCTTTATTCTCTTCTTTGTCAATATGCAACGTTGTAGGCCATCATCTTGATCAACGGCAGTCTGAGATATATTACTTTTGGGTGCGACTGAAAAGTTGAAATTGATAAAGGTGATGATGTGCTGAGGCTGTGACAACACGGCCGATGACGTTTACCTAATGAAAGGAGGCAACTTGACTTCCCTCAGCACAAACACATATAATGTATGGAGTAGAGGAATTACCTTTCTAAGACCAAGTAACGGGTAGTCAGTTTACTCAAATGGACTACATTTCAAAACTATTAGAAACCGGTAGTCAGAATGACAACATTGTGGTTGACGAAACATTTGTCAGCGTTACGATACAACCGAACCAAGTTCAATGTTCACATTTTAGTCCTTACCAGACCACCCCATTTAAAAAGTAAATCTACAAATGCACTAATAAATTCGTGTGTGGGTGTTGGCAGCCCGTTGTTAGAGAACGAACAGAACGTTGGGTTGTCATGACAATAAGGGCACTTTGTTGTCAGACAGAACTTAGCTTGAGCAATGAGAAATGTTAATTGAACAACAACAATCAGCTGCTATCACTTTTCTTGTGACTATTCGTATGTTCTTCAGCTTAATCAAGGTAAGGTGTTTTCTGCGTCTAAACTCGGCAATGCAATGCAAATATGAGATAGTTGAATGGTGTCCTGTGTGTTTACACGAAGAAAAGTTTGGTAGTTCTGTTCTGGTTTACTATAATGAAGAACTTTATTTGGGCAATCTACTCGCATTATCGGTGAACCTAGAATTATGCATACACTTGTGTCCGTCTATCTTTGCAGTACCTATGCGTTTTGTTGTTTTGTTGCTACAACCCAACTGCAATGCCTATCAAACACGGAATGATAGAATTATCCAACCAAGTGGTGTTTACGAAAGAATTGCAAACGTTCAGTGGCTGTTTAAATTAGTACACCTTGTATTTAATCAAACGGTCAGCTATTCCGGATATTTAGTTTGCAGATAAACAACTCTCAAATATTTGCGAAATTCAGTAAACAAAGGCCTAACGTTTTACGTCTGTAGTTGAATAAAACAGCAGCTAGATACTAAAATGTAACGAATTATGAAAACTCTCCGTGCATAATTACCATATTATGTTGGATATCTAAGATGATGTGCTTCAAAGTAAGGTGGAGGTTAATCCGGCCTACTTACATCAGCGGAGACTCTACAGCTTGTCGTTGTCAACAGGAAACACTTTTCACTACCCTATTTGCTTGAGAAGTCGGTAGTATGTTCCTTTTTCTCAGTTAAACCGCAAACAGTTATCTTGTTTCTTCATCACAACGAGTCACATAATCAAGTGAGAACTCTTGAAGCAAGTTGTGTGCTATCGGGGAAGATGTTGTGTCATATACATAAACTACAATTTTTGGTTACGATTTGTAATCAATTAAACTGCATCAAGCCATCCACTGAAATAGCTATAACTTTGTAATTTCGAGTGTTTTTTTCTACCGTTAGTCACATGCACATAATTATTCATCAGTTGTGTTAGAACCCAAGGTAAGACTAGCTGTCATTTCAATCCACCACCCCATTTTCCACTAATCAACATCACTGATATGAAAATGGTTATTCCGGCAAATTATCCTTGGTCTCAATAATAACTAATTCCATGTGCAATGATAGATTGAATTAACTGCCTGGTTGCTTAAATAAAAACAGATGGAACAACATTGAGGATCAACATTGTTTATCGTGAAATTATCATCAAATTCCAAGGCATTGCGTTTGCTAAACTTTCCAGATGAGAGAAAAGAAAAAACTTTATAGTTGGATAAAATATGTTAAGAACAGTTGCCTAAGATAGAAGAAGATTGGCAGGAAAACGGGAACTTTCATAAAGTGCATAAGAACTGATAAAGCAACGAAAATTTTGTATGGCTGTTCACAAAGTGAAGTAATTAAGTAGAGTATTTATTTATGCATTTGGTATGATAAGATGTGATACATTGCATGAACACTGCCCACTGAAGCAAATAAGCAAACACTTAGTTATCAACAGTCTAGGTATGTCACACCACTACGTGAAAATGTGTATCCAATAGATTAACATTTTTTCAGTGGTTTTAAAATACTATTTCCGCTATATAACGATATAATCTCGCAACCTTGTTCTTTGGCGTGATCAGTAGGAAGAAAATCCCATCATAAGTTATCTAAGATTTAGTACTATATAGATAATTTGCGTTTTTGTATTGTTCAGACAAAAAATTAATCTTTTCTTATTGTCTGTTATAAACAGTCAAGACAATTTGTTTTTGTGACAACTTGATGGAAGGAAATCGATTAGTTTTAAATCCACTCATCCTAAGTGGCTACTCAACAGAGTCTATCCCGAAAAAATCAGGCAGACTACACATTGCTTAAAAATTTCTGATTATATTTGTTTGCCTTCCAGAATTGATAATATCTCCGAAACAAAGTAGACCATGGACTCAACAACTACTTAGCAACATCTACTCAATAAATCGAATAAAGTTTCATTTACTTTTGCGCTCCTACCTAAGAAATACATAACTCGATGCGCTGTCTCTTAATACGTGTCACTTTTTTTGTTTCTATGGGACAAAAAGCATAAGCTAGACGGTAAAACAATTTTCCAGACACACCGAGAAGCATCATCCAGCGTGAGTATCAGGGGATTTCCACGACTATAAACACATCGAAGTTAAAAAGCTCCTATCTTTAGTACAACCACACATAAGTTGTGTGTACTTTTCTACATAGTGTACTCAATCTCCCAACTATTGTTGACATGGCGTTATCATGATCAACAACTTTGCATTTATACTTCTGTGCATTAACTGAATAGTCCTGAAGTTTAGGTTTATTTGTCGCTAACTACAAACTACTTAGTTAATTTATATACTACCTTCTGAATGCTAGTAGCCTATGTTTTGAACTTACCTAACAAACGCCAAGTGAAGGATTTTCCACCATGTGTTAGTTATACGATTTAATCGAATGTATTGACGTATTTCTATAGTCTAACACTCGGTATTCTGAATCAGAGACGTATACAGGATGGTTTCAGCTAAGTATAATATAGTGTTAGTTATGTGTTCGTTATTTCAACTTGATTCAAACCCATATGGTAGGCAATGTACAACACCAATAATTTCGTATACTTAAAACAGTGATCTTCGCCTTTTTGGGTTTTCGAAATCTCTCCCTATTGTATTACTTCATATTTTTGATTTGGATTCGGTGAAACGGGTTTTGGTTTCATGAGTACTATTGCTGACATTCTCCGGTTATCACGCTAGGTTCTCAATGTAATTATACAAAATATGCCTGTAATATGATTACCATCACAAAGTTGTCTTAAGTATCTTGATGTTTTTCAAAAATAATTCCTGAGAAACTAGAAATAGACAAGAGTCACACAATAAGTTGACAATTTTGGCCTGGAGTAAGGATGAGCAAATTTTGATTTTTGAATTCCCAAATAAGTGAAAGCAAATGGGTGAGTCTAAACGACAACAGCCTTCTGCTGCATACAAATAGTTGTCAGCTACTAGTTGACAGATGGAACACTGCAGAATAATTACATTGTGAAATCATAACCCCAATTATTTGCCTTTATTACGTGTTGTTAATGTTGTCCTGTTATTCATTTATGGGTGCGTACTTCAGTGTTTTTCCGTTCAATCAAAATACTGTTCAACACTGTTGATCCCCGGACAAGCAATGAACAAATGAGCTTACCATTTTTAGCTGTTTTGGAAAGGATTTACTCCTGTAACAGTTTTGTTCTCACTACGTCATCTTGACGTCCACAACTAGGTCCATAGGAAATTAGGAGATATATCATATAGAATTTAAGTGAATACCATAAGCTAGAAGTCATCGTTTAGACATGACCACAGAGTGAATCGTAATTGCCTTTATCCGACATGAACGCTGAAACCTGATAACAATAACAAAGTGATCATGTGCTTCAATGACACCAAAGTCTATGACTGTTAGTTTTAAGTCTCGCGTCTTAGTGAAGCCATCTATCAACAGATTCAACGATTTGTTGAATAACGTTGAAGAAGTTCACCAACACTACTTTAAAGATCGTAACTAGTTTAATGAGAATGACGTAAACAAATCCCCCCAACTTGTTTCCAACACGCAAGAAGGTTTAACTGAGCACGTCATTGGCCAACAGGGCACAATTAATTTGAATGGATAACCGTGATAGACGCTTATAAAACTTATTTTAGATACGATAGTCTTGTTCAAATTTGCAATTTCTGAGCACCTGGCGTTACTTCGTGGCTCAGCTGGTAGAGCGCTTGCCGCGTTGAGGCATGTTGTTTCTGTCGCTGGTTCGACTCCAGCCAAAGCCCTGACTTTTATTAATTGGGTCTCATCTAAAAGTCTTGTTCATGTCAATTCTAAATCACTCATAGCCAATGACAGAAACAGATCGTCAACTGGTTTGGCTCACCGATACTACATCACCAAGACTAGTACGTAACCAACGCGACTCCAGGATGACGTAATTGGTTAGGCACTCGGCATGCATAAGGCATTCCAGATCTAGTGATGTCCACTTGACTATGGAGCTCAGGTCGACAGGTAGTAAGATAATAAATGAACGGTACCAATGAAGAACATTTAGAGTCAATGAGAAGATACTCTGAAGTGTTTGGCACACTACATTGTATCAGTCCTACAAAAACTGGAGTTCTGTTCGGTTCTAAGTGAGCACTTTCACTGGAACTTTGAAATTATTGGAACCTAGTTGCGCAAACAATCTTGTATCAGTTTGAGTTAATGAATATTTGAATTGTAAAGTACCAAAAGATAATTCACAATATGAAAATTAATCCTGAAGCGGCTTGTAATTAATAATTCATTTTCGGTTATTGATATCAATAGGTCCGTTTTCTGACACGATTAGTTTCCATTGCTCCGTAAGAAATGAGTAGGACAGCTAGCTGTTGATGAACCAAAGAAGTGACAGGGAAACAGTAGTTCACAAAAGTATTATCTTAATGGTACAGACGGTCATCTATCGATAAAAACAAGCATGAATAGGGCAGATTTTATATTGCTGAAAATAACAGTCGTATTTTTGCAAATGGTTTTACACTCATTTTATTTAGACGTTGAAATTTAATCATCTTTGCCATGAAATCCACGTTGAAAATTTAAAATCTGACAGATCACATTGTGGCAGTCTTTTACATTTGCCAGTCATCCATTTGCTATGCATTCCCCCCCCCCGAATTCTTATTATGAAATTGGAGAGCGTTGACTTATTCAAAGAATGACATTTCTACTGAGCTGAACTCAATATGTTGGTGTTGTACAAGCTGTTGTTGACCGTCTAAAATTTGTTGTGCAGTTGAAATAATGATCAAAGCTACTTCATAAACAGACATACCTCCGGCAGATTAAACCTCGTTCAACTCGTTTTCTTCGCATCTGCACTTCCCATACGCAACTATAGTTGTTTATCTGACATCATTCTAGTGTTTCGTAAGTCTTCATTACCAGTAACATAGATACGTAGAGCGATAGGGTCAGGGGTGATTATGATTCCTTTTACACACTGAAAGACTTTCGAGGCCTTGTGGTACACATGTTCAGAAACGGAAGTAATTCCTTCAGTTCACCTTGGTTCTTTGATTGTCAACTACTAGGTAATAATGTTCAAAAATATCGACGGAAATCGGATATAAATTATTACTTTTGATCAAATGTATTCACACACACACTCAAAACGATCATCACCCTGACAGCCAAGTCCTGTGTTATCAGACCAGTATAAAAGAGCACCCGTATGCCCCATTGTTTAAACAAGCAGATCGCTGATTACACCACGTGATAAAATGACTCATTTTACATTTGTTGCTCAAAGAATGGCGATGCACAAATTTTGCAAAATATTTTAAGGCTCGCTGTGTTGTCTTCGAAAGATCACTTTGTAGTTAAGTGGTATATTACGTCAAGTGGTCAGTTAAATAGACGAAAATGCACATCTTTAGAGGTTGCAATTTAGAAAATAGTTTAGTATCTCATCATACGTTGACTGTCATTATTTCAGGGGCGATTTCTTCAGTGAATTTCTATCTCCATAACTTCTCCCACCTGGACATAACTTCCTTATGTTTATATCTTACAGGATATGTTTAGATTTCTGGTTAGTAATATTAACAGATGAACCCGATTAACTAAAACTACTACAAGAAAGTCATAGGTTAAGGGGTTGTAATAACTCTGTTGATGTATAGATTTTTTAGAAGGTAAAGTTTATATCATGCTCCTGACTGAGAGCAAGGAAACATTGTGCTCATATAAGAAACTGAAGCACGCACCCATAAGGTATATATAATTCAGATCGTCTTGACAAAGTGAAACCCATCCGATACCGCCGTTACATTTTGGTACGCAGAACTGGGCACGTCCCCTTCATAGTTTACATCTGTGGGTTGCCTACCAACTCACTTTCTCATCTCTTAAGATGAATTCTGTAGAAGAATCATTCCTGGCAACGTGTTGTTCTAACCATAAAAACAACCGAAGATGCGCCGATGAGTCAGTCCGTAAAAACATTATCAGTACGTTTTGATAAATTATTTGTTTACTCGAGAGGTGATAGTCATACTTTCTGCACTCATAGAGACTACGGCTAGGCATACTTAAACCAACATACAGTAAACAATAGTTTTGAATCAGCTTGGGCACGACCTATTTTATCTTGCCATTACGATCCTTCCCTTCTTCAGTGTTTTAACCGCACCGTACGGCACTGGATTTATCAATGATTTGTTGCTATCTCGAAAAATGTCAATAATAGCGTATAAGATGTCTTACGCATTAATATTGCGTTCGCATCTCATCGGTTACTTTTGCGAAATTAACATATACAAGCAGCTAGGCGAAATCGATCTAGTCATGTCTGAGTCAGTCAACCAAGTGAACAAAGCGGAAGCAGCAAGATGCGACTGAGGCGTACTCACTACCAAGAACATGGAATAGAATTGCTGTGGGTCAAACGGGTGATCGAAGTCCACAGAGGGAGATTATTAGAAAATCCATACAGATTAGATGGAATTGGTGAGATATGGTTATAAAATCTATATAGATCAAACAATTAAAAGATGTACATCGATTTACACTGATAAAAAAGATAACGCAATATGGATTTAGAATAAGAAGGGATGGTTCAATAGTTGTTAGATTGCATGAAGAATACATGGGTCTAAAAAAGTATGGGTTTGGAAAGAAAAAAACGAACGTTAAATGGAATCGAAGAGTACCAGTTGCATTTTTACCAACACAGTGCAAGACTAGTCACCAATTGTTTCTGGGTGCAAAAAGTGGGATTCATTCGATGTATTGAGAGGTATTTTCCGAGGTATCTGCTTCCATAAACACAATCAAATCTGTATACATTGTTGGATTCGGCTAAAAGGGGTAGCACATCCTTTCTAGGTGTGGTTGGAACACGAGTATTTTCGTCCACCTAGACTAGGAGGTACCTCGGCACACGCATCAACGAACACATACCGAAATGGCTTTTGAATCCGGAGGTTGGTTGCGCCGTCAGTGCCATTATAGCGCACTTTTTGCAGACCGGGCACTCAGTGGACCTAAAGGATGTCCTTCAGACCCAAAGTAAAGCAGGCTCTCAGTATTGCGGAGGCTGTCCCAGTTGTTAGCACACTATAGCGACCAATGTTTATTTTATCATGATTTCTTTGGTTGCTTAATTTTGAATGTACCTGCCACCGGATAAGTTTAATATCCAGTTACTTCACATTCAAGGTGATGGAATACATTCAGGTAATTTTTGTCAACAGTGCAGTATATGTTATAATCACTTATATCAACTTTTTTGAAGCTTTTTCTGACTTGGAAGAGTATTCTATCAACGCTACCGACTATGTTGGTCATATTGGAATTGTTGATTACGTGTTACTGAGTTGAATATCCTAACTCACCAGGAACGATTCAGCGTGTAATGTTGCCGTTAACCCAGGCTAGTCATGCAATGCAGGTGGCAAAATCCATGACAGTGTTGCACATTCATCTAACTGTTGTAGAGAACGAATGTATTGAAGCGCAGGTTATCTAAAACGTTTCGACAGTTGGGAACAAAAATGTCCTGTTGCCAATTTAGTCAGACGAACCTAAAAAGTTCAAACAATAAAGCTTATTCCTGTCACAAATTTTAGTAAGAAAATAGAAGAACAAATATTGTGTTATATTCTACGTAGCAGCATTTTTTGCATTCTAATACAACACATAAACTTGTAACTAATTCTATGCTTGAAAACAAGACTTCGGGGAATAGATCCATGGTTTAAAGCAGTAGATAGACAAACAAACGAGAAAACAAAGTATACGGAATCATTACGCATCGCGGTAGTTGCAGAATCAGAAAAAATCCTGTACGAGTAATGGATTCAAAACTTAATGATTCGGAAAGAAAAAGGCACAATCTACGATTGCGTGTTACATTTGGGTATTTTGCTTTGCTCATGATATGAAATTTCCACAATCACCCCTAGTGTATAAACCAATTCGTATTGTCACAGAGAACAGCTATATAGTCACTGTTCCAATATCTATTATCTTAAGCAGAGATTGTGTTATTTTGCTTTGATTAACTATACTGTCATTTGTTCTGTAACAGTAAGAGAAATCCTACGCGACAGAACCTAACACAGTTTGTATCTTTCCATCACACTTCACTTATTGTACGCTATTTACTAGGGGGAGGTGTTACTCTCTCATATTCTAAAATCTGTAGTAAGCTTTCTGTAGCTGAACCGACAGTAACACATTGTCGATTGAACACTCCCAAGTAATATTTGTTCAGTGAGCTAGACTCACGTAATTCACGAACGTTGAACATGTAGTGTCACTTAAGAGGAAATATTATCACTGTGAAACTCATAAACACAGTGTGAACACCTGCAACACAAAATATGACTATATAAGGGTTTCATTTTCATTTTGGTTAATTAGATTTTACGTCGTAAAAGCCCTATGTAAAATGATGACATATGGGTTTTGTGTGTATCTATGAAAAATGGAATTTCTCAACTAAAATTTAAACATGACAATGCAAAACCACTTTTGACAGTTTAAATATTCAAATCATTCTACTGAAACACAAGTGCACTTAATGTGTCAAATGTTAATGACACCTGAGTTCACAGATGGCTTCTGAGCCAGGTTCACTAAAGTGCACTTTCCACTAGTCATCTATGGTTTGCCGTGTTCTTGGAAACGAGTTGCACATTAACATCGACGCTAATTCCTCGAGTCTCACTGCTTTCGCAATTCTAATCAACTTCTGCGCAGCTGTCGTCTGTTGTCCCGTAAATGACAAAAAAGATCTCATGAACTGTGTATACTTTTTTTCAGCTGCATCACCCCGAACACTAAATTACAAAATAAGTAAACTACACATCTCATGCAAGTTAAAAACATCCAAATTATGTCATTAGATAACAGATTATTTTTCAGTTAACATACTACTAGTCTGATTTGCCAGAAAAAAACAGAGACAATATGAATGGTATTGGTATATTACACGACTTTGTATGGATTCAAATGACCTCATCCGAAACTGACAAGCCGCCGTTCGATCAGTTGAACCATCATGGTAAACCTACCACCACACTTCCAATACACTTGTCTGTACATGGTCTTCGATCAACCTGTTGTTATTGATACATTGTAAGTGACTTCTATGGTACATGTGGTGCAGTGCAAACGAAAATAAGATCACCTGTCTTACAATTCTCCATAAGGAAATCTGATCGGTTAATTAATGAATTTTTCGAAGAGAAATTCTCAATAACGATTTCAAACGTTTTCCTCTGAGGATAACTAACTAATCTCTTCATAAATGTCCAAGTAAAATGTCTTTGACTTAGACCCAGACAAACTGACACAAAAACACTAATATATACTTAACTGTAAACTAAAGAAGAGCACATCAAAACTTATTGTGATTTTTATTGTCCTTTTAACTGTCGTTTCTTTTCAGTCATCCATAATGTCATTTCCGGATATTATGCTAATTTACTCAACTCTACAAATCACCCGGTTGTTTTGACGGTTTACAGATTTCTATGGTATCACTGAAGCAATCAATCCAAACGGTCTAATTTATTTTACTTTCAATAGGTGAGAAGAACAAGACTTCCAAAAGACTTATGTACATAAGCCGTACTTAACAATTCGTCAACCTGAATTTCATTAAAATTTAAAATTTCCTCCATTTTATTGTTTCTTTCTTCTGTTTTGATCAAATCAAGATTGATTGTCTTTCGGTTTGGTATGCAGAGTCATCTGAACAAACGTATTTGTTGACGGACTGCATATTCTAATTTCTACGGATTACCGATGAGATTTTCGGATTACAACAGCAATACTGACAACAAGAATTGAGATATCGGACGACAATAATATAAGCAGACGTGTAAAATTATATTGTAACGTGTAACCACAAACGACATTTGAATATAAAAATAAACTTGATAAGATTTACTAGTCAGTGTTTCTCAATGTTCCTCATAATATCAAAGAGGACCCACCTTAAAAATAAGTTAATGGTTAAAAATAGACAATCGTAACCCAACGCTAAACGTTAACAGATATGTACTGATAGTCTGAGAGCGATTCGAACTGGTTACTATGTTTGCTTATGGCCACTATTTCAACTGTTAGACTGCTGGTCTTGCCTGAATTGCGTACGAAGAAAGACGGACATAACAAGTGAGCCATTTTGTAGTACCAATCTCAGTCAGTTGCGAAGGTAGTCTATAAACTGAGAAACTCTAAAGCGGACTGTCTTCTTAATGGTTGAAGGGATGGGCTTAAAACATGCATTTTTTGTTTGTCTACATGGTTCCTTCCGAAAGGTATTCAACGTGTCTCCATAGTGATGACAGAGATTTGCGCGAAAACTCCTCCCAAGAGAAGACCGCAAACATACAACCGCGTGACGTTCGAAAATCTGAAACCACCAGTGTCACATGAATACTGAGTATTTATGTTTCACTAAAAAAACGACACGAACAAGGTTGGTCAACTGCAATTATGCGGGGTTCATAGTCGATAAGTCCATTCACACTGTATACCATGGCAATGTATCCCGATACTTTATTATACTCAACCCTTCATGTAACTAACAGTTTTGCTATATTCTTAGTCGCGCATATGCTATCTAAGAGCTCTTTACGTAGCCACCTCTCTTGGCCCATGTTCTATCAAAGGCACTAGAGAAGGAACCCTGAGGATAACTCACATCAGTAGGTCCTCAGTGAACGTTAGTTGTGAATAGGAAGCTGGTTGTTACGGATAACCAATCCTGGCGTGATTAAACTTACAATAACATGTCCACTACCCCTAATTTTGTAATTACTTAAAGAAAATGATTAGTGGAATAAACAAATAAAATTAAAATTATTATACTAATCTAAACTTTCAATAGAGTTAATTCATATCATGATTCATTTCTACTTCACTACTGGAGGAAGTTGGACCTTGTCATATCTCCGTATAGTGAGTTCAATGATTGGGGCAAAGAATGTTGTCATGGTTGATAACCTTAAAAAGCTGCTGATAACAGCGGTCAGTGATTACTGTTAACGTTCACCACAGGTAGTTGCTAATGTAGTAGATGCCGTGGCAATTATACGAGGTATCATACCGGTGAACATCACAAAATTTGTGTTTCTTACTAGGAATCTGAGAAAACGTGTAGTGATGAGTAATGCTATCAAGTTCATTCACTATCTGGTTGCAAATTCATTTAATACAGATTCGGCACAGTATCGCTTCGCCTCGCTAGAATGCCTATTTCGCAAAGCTGACTCTGAAAGATTCACAAGGTATTCGCAATGAACTTTGCGTAGAAGCTCACTTGTCTGAGTCACACATCTAATTCAACCAAACTTTTAAGCATCTATGCAGCCCTTAATTAGTTTGACCTACCTGGCGTAATATTCGACATTAACTAGTTCGGTATTCGGTGGCATGACGGTGCAACGATTCCAGGTCTAAGGGTTCGAAATCTTACTCGAGTTGACAAATGACTGGACCAGTATCCGTAAACCAGCTCGTCGGACGATTTTTGCCCTCAGTGATAACATGTCACGTACTATCGATATAATTAATCATAACAGTTCGTGAGCATAGCTCAGTCAAACAGAACGAGCAGATCGTGAGTTCGTTTGTTCGTAAGCGTTTGATGTGTTGACCAGGCGGTTCCATTTCGTTGTGGTTCCTCGTATGCTTACCATCTGAATGGTTCCCGTATTCCAACGGGTCATGTATCGATCCAGATCAGACAGGTAAGCGTAAATCTAACAATGACAAGTGTTGTACAGTAAAAATACGGGCAAATCAGTCAGCCAAGGCAGCGATTACACTTGACAGTAATTCTAAAATCTAATTGAACTGGAAACGAATCCTACAATAACATGAACGCATGTGATGTTTTTGAATATTGGGAAACGTTATTGCATTCAAAAAACAGCAAAGTCAAGTTTGATGGTATGAAATAGCTTAAGCGGTTCTACTTGGAATATTGAATTCAGGTCCGTCCCAGTACAATGGTTTACCTGGACATAGCGAGCTGACGAATGAACAGGCATTCCGCCTTAATTGCAACTGAAAGCATTGCAAACGACTTGCAGAAGAGTCTAGATCGCTTCTACCGATGCAGTGAGCAGAACCAACACAAGATAAATTGTCCAAGTGCTCAAGTTATTAACTGACAATTGGGGCTGTCGAGGTTAATGTTTAATTATAAGCATGCAAGGTATTTTAAACCCTAACGCCTTATATTTTGTGGGGTAGCTTTTGTTCTTATGTGAGTACAATTTACCAAGGCAACCCATTTCCCAAAAATCTTAACTTTGTATCCCAAATAAAGTTCGCTGATCGTTTAAATTGTCGTATACGAATTACTTTTACTCATAAAAATCATCTTTCTAAAAAATTATCCAACTTTTTTTCAAGTTAAGTCCAAGGATTAGTTTGAAAGTGGAACACGTAACAAGTGGACCAAAGTATTGAGTAATCGATAATGATATCTGTTTTAAAAGTCTCAAGCAATTTCGAAAAGTCAAAGATCATCACACAAGTTGCATGCTTAAGTGTCACTTTATTTGCACTTTTCAATTACTTACGCGTAGTTAAGTATAAACAACTAACGTGTAGGCGCCTGTTAGTAAAATCTTAATGTGACCAACCATCAGTCAGTCACGTAATCTAATGATGATCACAGACAAGGGTGTAGTTTACGAAAGAAGAAACCTTGAGACGTGTGTTAGATGGAAACACACAATAATGAAATAATAATGAGGGGAGCATTCCGTTTAAGTCACCTGCTACAAAGGTATCATTGAACTCACAACCATCTGATTCTGAACACATAACAGTGGTTTCATACGCGGTATGCTGCAAACACTTCAGAACAGCCTGAAGCACGTTGATTCATTATCTGACGAATGACGCGTAATACTTTAACAAGACCTATGCAGTTGCATCCTTTGCAGTTCCATTTTTGACACTCAGAAGTCATTTGGGGAGGTGTTCTGAGACCTGAGTGTGCAATACTCTCACTATTCGGTCAAAGTACTGGAAACCCCAGTTACAGATAAGTTCATAAATGATGTAAGAGCTGGCGAGTGTGTGCGCCGGATTCTTTCTCGGAATCCGTAGGATTTGAGTTGTCCGGTTCACTACAAAGAATCTGACTGATGTACAGGTGCGATTTAGTGTTGCTTTCACTCTCCACCCTATTACCAGCGCTAAACCGTCCCCTTTGTAGTGCATCGATATGACAGTGTGTCTTCTAATTAATACTGTAAGGGCTGGTTGCAAACCGAGTGGCGCAGATTACGTGGGGATTTGAAAAAATATTGATTAACCGTTCTAGATGAAATTCTCTGGGACAAAATCGAGTTCCTTAGAAGCTTGCTCATCCGATCAGATTTTATGATTCTTGTAGTATGGTGTTCGCGCCAGCCGGCGTTTATATATGAGTGGTGCAATAACTGGTCAGTTCACGTTTTGTTCTAGCGTGTTCTTCACAAAAGAGATCCGTTTTCACTTCTAGTGAGTCTGGTATCAAGAAAGGATATCTGATTTCCCTCTTTCAGTTCAATGGTAAATTTGACGTTGCGATCGGAACTGTGAAAACAGTGCCCTGCACATACTACTGATAGCCGAATGAGTAGCCTGTGTTGTACCGTGTGGTCGTGGTCGGACGGTGTATGGATGCCCGCGTGAGAGTGTGCGCGGGCGGGTGGGCGGTTGCGAGGGTTGCTTCAGACTGGGCGTGCAATGTAGTGGGTACAGGCAATGCGATTGAGTGTGTGGGCGATGGTGCAAGCAGTGAGCTTGGCCGAGCAGAGCGGACCAGATGCGAGCCGATCTGACCTGGTCCGTGCAAATGGTTTTTATTTGGTCACGTGATTCACAAACCACAAATATGTCATCGTCATTCGAAATTTAAGATAACCAATAATAGGAATATGTCTATTTAATAAGCTGTTCGAAGTTGGACAGTAGTCTACTCCATTTATGAAATTTCTGTCTACCCAGTTAGGTCAAGGTGAGAAAATAATATAAAATATTAGAGTTATGCAAGTTCGAGTGTCTAATAAACAACCTCAAAGGCTAAAAGGTCCTAGCTATGCCGAAAAATACTCAGACATTTTCGGCTAAGCTCAACAAACTATGCAACTCGGTTATGTGTGAATATCATCGCACAAAATCGTCAAAAGCGGTTTTCACGTTAAATGTCCTACTTGTGATTACTTTTCAATCCTACATCACGCAAACCTTTGTTCGAAATAAACAGTGAAGACAGATCTTCAATGAATTTTTGGACATCTTAAAATTATGTGCACACATAAATAAACGTTTCTTATTACTAAACCGTTAATGGCAAATCTGGACTGCAAATTGTGAGTCATCTGAGACCGGATTTTCTTCAGCATTTAAATTGATAACATAACAACAGCACTAGACCGAGACGGTAGTATATGATCCCATTAAAAAATCTAAAAACAGCGTTATCCAGGCACTCATACTTCAGGATAATGACTAATTCATAAATTTGGCACAGCCGGTTCCAGAATCTCTCCCACATCACAGAACGGGAGCCCTCCATTCTGACCGTACTTACCAGAACTCAACCCTCAACCGTCACTCCTCGCTCTAGCTTCCAAATAATGCTGACTGGAAGTTCCGACACTATGCGACTGTTACCATGATCACAGGTTCTTTTTTCTACAATTCATTGTACTTTTAAAGTCCTCCTGCAGGTGACCTTTATTTTCCACTTTGTTACCATGACCAGACTATAAAAGTGCCCGTAAGCAATACTGGGAGCTACTTAACATCAAGAATTCGAGAGGAGTACGAATTCCTCTCACATACTAATAACTTACGAATTCAATTTAAAGGCAACTATCAATAACAATACATAAGTATGCTATTAGTCGATACAGTTGTCATACTAAATATTCGATGTTAATGCAGCTGATGAACTCTCTAAGTTAAGTTGTCCAAAGAATAATCTCTATGGTTTTATTTGCTGCTCAGCCGCCATTTCAACGAAATGATTGTCTTGTGTTTGGTACGAAGGTGATGTGGTAAGTAGAACAGATTGTCGATTAAAACGTTGCAGGGATGTAAATACTAAAGCTGTCCTGGAGTATTTTGGACTGAACAACAGATGAAAAAATGCAAAGTACGAAGGAATTCATCGAAAAGCTTGTTGGACAATTCAACACAGACATTGAGGGAATTGAAAACAATATGACCAGCCAATAAAACAAAGAAAAGTTTGTTTAAACTAAAGATATGTTTAAGCAGCTGGTCCAGAACACTAAGGTTTTTGTCCAAAGTCGAGGACAGACTATGATGGCTGACCGATTCGGATACGTGATCATTTCAACACTCAATGGAATGTCTCATTGCGGCTGTCGGATACTGTCAAAGCGCATGTTTGATAGATTTCTGATTGCAAGAGGAACTAAATGGATTATCTTTGAGAAAGATCAATTCAGCGGGCAAGAAATAACTGATAAGAATCTACGACAGGAAACGCCATCCTACTGCACAGAGGGAGGCAGAGTTATACAGGACGATGAGATGAAAATCCGAAGTATAAAGTGAAATTCCGGTTAATAAAACATGTGCATGAGCCATGTGGAAATGTGTGAGGTGGGCAATAAGTGTTTCGTTTTTCAAACGAATTATTGCCAGAGTACTTCTGAGCAGCAATATAACCAGTATGAAAAACAAAGTTTCAGCGAACAGACTGTTTTCGATAAATTCTCCTCTTTGGCTGGTACAATTACATGAAATTAAGTGACGTGTTACAATGTTATTGATCAATGATTACTGAAGGATCAATGTAATTGGATAAAAGATTAACACTGCTTCGCTGTGGTTAGGAACACAAACGAAGTTGGTTCTAGTTAGTCAGTGTTAATCAGGCTGGGACGGGGAGGCGGGGACAAATTGTTTAACGAGTTGGGCGGTCGTGGTCGGCTAAGGGAACCCTAGGGTTTGAACGAATTGCTTATGTACACACAGATCCGGGTGACGTAGTCGGATTGCGACCGCCTCGGCTATCGACAGGATGTGGCATTTGACCTTTGGCGACAAGATGACCGGGACCCAATAGACGGTACGAAATGCTGTCTTTGTGTCTGTGTGTTGATTACAATCGATTAAATGGGCCAGAATGGATGAACTGATGCGTTTTGTTGTCCCAGAGTGAAGCCAAGCAGGGCAGTGTTCACGGATTCTTCCAGATAAACGCCTAGTAGTGCAACCTATGTATGCTGAACCACAGGAACAGTCAAATGGATAGGTCAAAAAGAGGCAACATTATTAGGCAATTCGTTCAAACCCTAAGGCTCCCTTGGCCGAACACGGCCGCCCAACCCGTGAAACAATTCATCCCCGTCCCACTGTCCCAGCCTGATTAACACTGACTAACTAGAACCAACTTCGTTTGTGTTCCTAACCACGGCAAAGTAGTGTTAATCTTTTATCCAATTACATTGCCCCTTCAGTAATCTTTGATCAATAACATGGTAACTCGTCATTTAATTTTATATAATTGTACCAGCCAAAAAGGAGAGTTTATCGAAAACAGTCGGTTCACTGAAACTTTGTTTTTCATGAATGCTACGGGGACTTTCAATTATCAGAACCAGTATGGCATCACAAAACTCATTATGAATAACTTCAAAGATTGTAGAAAAGTCGATGATTTGTCCGAACGACTGACAAGAGGTGAACGTTTTGACGCGACAGCAGCGATGTGATGTGGCCACTAGAGGTGACTGATTAATATAACTCCGATATTTTGACAGATTTGAAATGATGCGATAGCCACCCCTTACTGGCTCTCAAAAAGCAATTTTGGCACACTGGAATATATTTTACTAATAATGTTCCAGTTATCCGGTTTGTAAACTATCAAGATTCTGAATACAAACGTTTCCGTCGTGTGACTGTAGGAAAGTATAAATCCCACCATCTAGTTTGTCGAAGATGCGCTAAATCTCTGGAAGATGTGAACTTCTACAATGAATTTGTGGCGCCAAAACTGAAGTGAAAGTGGAGTATGGTGCATAATTTCTAGTGCGTGTTTACTGAAAGTTGCTGTCGGTTTTCATTCAGTATGCTGTGAATGTTGGTGATGGTGAGCCCTTAAACTAATCGAGGTTAGTTATTACGAAATCCCGAGACAGAAGATAACAGGCAAAACAAATGCGTGATACAGACCACTGCCTCTGATGCTGGTTGACAAAAGGTGAAATCCCAACCTGTACTAAACCCTAGTAAGAAAACTAAAAAAAATTTACTCTTCGTAAGGAATCGATGTCCTGTTTCTAACGCAATTTTTCGGCGCAATTCATAACTCTGTTTGCTCACGATCAATCAGCTATACATTTACTGATGCAGTATTATAGACACATCTCGCATTCTCACCTGAATAAATGAGTTCATTATTGTTGAGCATGTCCGCTGTGAATCACTCTGTACCACACTTGAACGCCACCGTCCGAGCAGTAGTTGGTTGGAATAATTATGATTACAGTTAGCAGAAACCACACTTGAATGAACTGTTTAGTGCACTTAAACAAGTCTCAAGACATCGTACTGCAATGGATTTGATGAAAATCCAATACGTAATTCGGAAAGTCACTCACGAACGCAAAGTGTCTTCTCAAACGCCAGTTATTCTTGACACAGCCTGACAAGGACTATATATATCTCTTGCCATTGATCGCTCGCTTTTAAAAGTCTTTACTCTTGTGCTAATTCTCATTCCTAACTCTAGATGCAGAGGGGATGCAAAATAGCCTCCACTTATATAGACACTGAACTCTGAATCAAACGAAGAGCGTGATGAACTGCGTTTTACTGCACGTTTACATTCACGATGAACACAATGGCATATACGGCTATTGCAGGTGGCATTCGTGATCAGTAGAACAGCTTGTAAGTGGCAAAGAACAGTTTGGATATGAACGATCGTTTGATTGAAACGTGAACTCATATATACAACACTTCTAAATTAAAGGGTTTACTGACCTGATTATCAGTGAGTTGAATTGCGCCGGTCTGATATTTATTTAATCTGTTGCTGTTGCAACTCATAAGTTAGAATATCAACATGAATCAGACTGACGAAAAATGGGAGATAGTCATGTCTACCAATGAATAAGATTTCTGTAAGTGTGCATCGAAAATTCAACGTGAATCGTGCAAAAACGTAAAGATTGTTTCTTTAACATTACTCCACGTCTGTGCGTCTGGTAGGCAAACGTGTACCAGCTAGCCCACAGCTTCTCATTCAGTCGAATTTTAGTCCCATTATCACGTAATGCTCACTTGAAAGTCAAACGAAAAACTAGAAATAAACCGAAAAACTAACTGTGTGGAATAATTTGAGTTTTCAAAAGTTCCTTTTATCACGAAGCTGACAAAAATAATTCACTTGAAATAGTTTAAGACAAACAGCTCTAAACGGATCCAAGTTGTTCAGTTCTCAATGAGAGAATATCAGTAGTACCAGAAAAAATTATAGCAAATTTATCCGAACGAATGACAGATGAAAAGTGTTAAAGGAGGAAAAAATTATTTGAAAATCAAAAACAGATTAGTCAATAATTACACTGATGGCCACTACTCACAAGGAAATGTGGTTGAGTGTTCACATATGATACTTCGGTCGTGCCAGTGGTCAACACGGTTGCCACATGAACAGCGTGGCCGAAGTTCTAGTCCCGACCGTGGTGACAAAGATGTGTACTACTGACGAGCTGCTCCAATGAGAGCGAAACTCGAGTATAGTTCTTCTGGTTTTCGGAAGGAGCCGACTGGAATATCTATGGGAATGCGACAGCTGCGATCAATTGTGGGTGATGTTCGATCCATATAATTACATTATTCAAGACGACCGTTGAAGTGACGAAAGTTTGTCTTTTGTGTCATTGAATAGACCATACAGCAAACCGGAGACCTTTGATGACAGATGAAACAGTCACTCTCATGAATGAGAAACCAGTTTTACATGAAGGAAACGTTTACGTTCAGAATTGCTTTACAGACAATCTGTTTTGGAAAAATCCGTGAAAATCTGTGGATTTCTTCATTAATCAAACATCATCCGTGGTATGTATCCTCGTCAAGACCAAAAGTGAAACCTTTATGAAGATCCTCACCATACGACTGTGTTGGCCATTGTGCCGCTGAGTTTACTGCTAGCAGGACCGAATCATCGTAGGTCGACATCAGGCGGCAGTAGTGTCTCAGTATTACCACTCTACCGTTACGAATCAGGAGGTGTCTACCGATATGCTTCAATCAAGTACCACTTGTTAACGGTATCCAGCCGGAGGTCAGTCCGAATGCGGAGACTACAAATCTATATTCGTAGTCTTCAGCATAAATTTTGCAAACTAAAAATTTAACAGTTAGCTACACATTGCGAGGACTGTACGCAAACAATGGATATCATTAGCGTGAATAAATTCTAGAAGCATTTAGACGTGTAAGGTAAAATGAATAACTCCTTATAACTCCATCACAATCAATCTTGTACTTCATCTTCCTCTCCGCTGTAAACCTAAATAATTTGAAATGAATTGTGCGCTCATTACGAACTTCATCAGTTGCAAGGCCAAGTGAACTCTAGTAACAAGTCTCGATTGAAAGCAACTGAATCAACTCCAGCTAAAAATAGATTCATTTAATATTATGAATGATAATTAATCTGTATCATGGATGTTTCTTTATTGCCCTCCCTTGAGTGGTAATGTACATATTGAATTGAATTATAATGAAACTTTGAAAAAGATAACCGTTTCAACTTCCTAGAAATGGAAACAAACTTTCATGTTGATGTCATTAAACCCGATGCTGTTAGGCGATCGGGCAACCTGATCACTACTCACAACAGAAAGTATTTGAGTGTTCACGTGATAATTTGGTCATTTCTAATGTGATGTAAATGGCGCAGTGGTCAACATAGTTGCCTCATGAACAGAGTGGCCGAAGTTCTAGTCCCGACCGTGGTGGCAAGGATATGTACTACTGACGAGCTCTAATGAAAGTGAAACTCGAGTCTAGTGCTTCGTTTCGAAAGGGGCCAACTGGAAAGTCTACGGGAATGCGACAGCTGCGATCAGTTGTGATTGATGTTCAATCTGTATGAAAATCAAAACCCCCTACTACTCACCATTAATTTTAAAGACTGTTCGTTTTGTTTTACTGATAATCTCGAATCGTATTTGTACACATAAATTGCTTACATACTGACTGTGCGTTCACCTGTTTAAGGCGAAAGTTAATAATTTGGCACAAACTTGATTAGCCCCAATCTTTTTGGTACTTTTCAGGAGTAACTAGTGAATGGTTCGAAATCACGGTAGCCGTAGGTGTTCATTTGTTCGTGCGTGTTCGTAATTATATGTACGTGAGAACGAATGAGTGCAGTGCCAACATCCCCGTATACTAATGCATCCACCAGCAAATGGTAAGTCTGTAGTTGACCCTCCCGCTACTTCCGCAACCGATTTGCGTGCAATTCAACAGTCGGTATTTTATATACACATTCACACACACAAACGTGTATGATGCGTGTTTGTTCAGCCGGAATTCCACCGGGAATCATTCTCAGTTGACTGACAGTCTGTGTGTTGAGTTGACACGAACATAATTAGCGTTAGGGATAATTCAGGCAACATTCCAAAAAGGCAGATGATGATGATGATGATGATGATGAGGCGCAGATGGAAGACAAGAATCGAGTGGCGAAGCAAATAGCTAGTTGGTTAGACGAATCTGGTTTGCATTAGGTAAATCCAATTTTCAGTAATTAGGTTGACAGTGTGTGTGTGTGTGTGTTTGCCTGTATAGAACAAATTTATATGAGCCGTGCATTAGTGACATAAATGCTCTTCGACCAGTTCGACTCAAATAGAATGAAAATTGGACATCCAAAATAAGGCCAAACTATTCTTAAGCGGAAGCCGAAGTTTATGTGAGCTCTTTTTTAGCAAAAAGGCTGCTGCCAAGTTAATTGTAAACAAAGAGTTCGACAGCAGAAATTAATACTTTAGGAAATTAAATGTATAGGTAACCGCACATAAAAGCTAATCAGTTGATGTATCACAAAGAGAACAATCTAATTTCTCTCCATTTTCCCCAGTCCTGTAGCCCCTGAAGCTCGTGGTAACTACTTCCCACGTGAATGAAAGCTTACACTTGTCATTCCCCTCTACCGTCCCTCGTTAGAATGTGTGAAGCTGCTTGCGTATGTGTCTCGACCACAGCGATGCATTTCAGCGCCGCAGAAGTGAACGCCCCTCAAACTGTCAACTAGTTTGTCACCTGAATGATTTACACAGTTGTTTTACCACCGGAAGTCAGTTTTCTTGGAGGATCATTGCTGTCCGTGGTATTCTGCACTGCACAAACATCCCCAGTGTTTAGCCGTTCTATATGACATTTTGTCAACGTCTGATCACGCATTTCTTTCAAATAAATATACCGAAGAGGGTTAGGTACCTACCAGCCTACTGATCAGCTTCCTTGAACAGTGAATTTTGTCAAGATGCTGTAACCTATTTTATAATACATCAGATTGTATCGATATACTATAAGCTGTATACTACAGTTGCATTTGAAACTAACTAGTATAAGAAACGTTCGAATGAATTGCCATTCTACTAAAAAATTAGAGAACCTTTCCCTCAATTCAGTTGTAGCAAGTACCTTGAGGTTATGTTGGACATAATGCGCTTAAATCATGCCTATATTGTGTTTCCCTAAAACCATCGAAATATACTTTTACTTTCGAAGTATAAAGTCCCGTTCCATTCTGCAACATTTATTCAGCCGATTTACAGTGGCGTATGTGCTCCATTAGTGGAGGTAATGTTCAGTTTATGTCCTCTCGGTTGTTGTTTTGAAGAGTTTCACATCTTTTGCTGAGCCGTTTTATTTAATACTTACGTTGTAATAAAGTTGTGGCTGGACAATTTTACTGTTTTCCGTTTTTTTAAAACATGCTAACATTTTTCAGCTCACAATCCATCTCACAAAATAAGATATCCTAACCACCCAGAGAACAGATGGTGCAACGGACGAGTTTTCAGAAGGAACATCTACAAGGTCTGAAGGATGTACGTGTAACGGATTAGTGGGTATTTGCTTGACCATCGTCCAATAACAATGTAAAACGCCTTTCCTGAAGTGCCTGTTAGGTTTCAAACGTTTCATCATCAAAAAGAAGACATCATAGGTGCGTAAGTGTTTAAGCGAGTAAGTTTCAGCATGCGGTCCGATGATGTATGATGGACACCTGCACTTTTTATACCGGGGTGAGTTCATCTTCTGACCTTAATTCTGGTCCGTCGCTTTCTGTTGTTATGACCTTCGGCTTGAATTAGTATTGGCTGTTCATCGCTGAACTTTAACTTTGTCCTGGGACCCGGTTGGTTATTTCCTACATTTCAAGTTGAACAACCCCCACAATTGATCGCAGTTGTCGCATTCCCATAGACTTTCCAGTCGGCCCCTTTCGAAAAGAAGCACTAGACTCGAGTTTCGCTCTCAGTAGAGCCCGTCAGTAGTGCATATCATCGCCACTGCCGGGACTTGAACCATGGACATGCTGTTCATGAGGCATCCGTGTTGACCACTGCGCCATTGACCTCACGTTAGGCACGACCGAATTATCATATGTGAACGCTCAACCACCTTCGCTTGAGTAATGATCCTACATCTCTTGATTCATTGATTTGGAATCCGAGTAGCTGCCTCCTGTGACTGCTGAACTTTAACCCTAATCCGATTGGTTAGTAGTTGTTCTTTGATTGGGTGAGTCCTTTCTTCATTTTTGGAATTCTGTCCGATCGATTATTGGTTGTTTTGTTTCGATCAACGGTCCGAACTGCACAAATTGCTCCGTTTGAGTGTGCCAGCATCTGAGCTTCACAGCGTTTACTCTCTTTAAGTCCTTGGTTCGCATCCGTTCATAAACACTGTCCGGCTCGCCGTATTTTTTACTGATTGTTGACGAGTACCAAGCCTCAAGGAATTTTTGTTCATGCCTCGTATCTGCCTGAATAAGGACTTCCGCGGCGCATAAACACGAATTGACTATCAAGAGACACGATCAATATTTTTTATCCCTGTCCACGTTTGCAACCTAAATGCCAAGCTCGGTGGACATCTCAATATCTGAGTTTCCAAGGCCATTTGCAGAATGCGACTTCGATGGCAACAATGTCCATTTCACCGGCACAGTAGCATTGATCACTGTCTTGCTGACCACTAAAATTTTCTGTTATTCTCTGACTGTGGATTGCTTCACTTGATTGGTGGCTTCACAGCTTGAGTTTTCGAGTTATCCTTTACACCTCATTGTGAACTTGTCTTACGAAGGAATGTAAGTTTCATTAGGTGCAGTTCCGCGAAATGTTTTCAACGTTTGGCATATTGAGTTTGGCATTTTGAGTTTTTTTACCACTTCAGTTTTCTGTCTTCTTTGATCCCAAATTGTTGTCAAAACCAGGCCACTCAACCTCAGTGTATACTGGTTCAAACATGGAAACAACGTGAAAATTACACATAGGAAAGAATTTTATTGCTGCGATGAAGGTAACAGTTTCTTCTTATTTGCATTTTTCTACTTGCAGTTGAATATACCCCACTCTGAAATCAGATAGGTAACCGCTGCAGGCATTAGTGACCACCTTCTTCACAAAAAGTTGTATTGAAAATAGTGTCATCTGCGTAACTCTGAGCCTTAGTACACCCACCGTGGTTTAGTCATTTCAAAATGTGAAGCACAGTGCTCCAGAGTCAGTCATCTGCATCCACTGCATAAATTGGCTGAATTAACCAGTGGTTCATAAGTCGGTCATGAGCGTGTCTGATATCCGTTGGAATACCAAGGTGGCAGTCTTTCTGTCTACTTCGATTTGATAGGGGACTGAGGAAGCTCTGTAGTAAGTTAATCAATACCACTCTGTCAATGTAAGCTAAGTGTCAAATGTAAAAAAGAAAGCGAGATAATAATATTCATCAATCAATGAAACATTTCACCTACAGCAAAATACTTTCATATGTAATAAACGGTGCTTTTTGTGGTATTGCAACGAGAATGGAATTCCGTGGGTGGTTCTGTCTTAAGTACGACCGGAACTGTTTAATTGACTGGGCAATCTCTTATTATGCCATATTTCACTTAAAAAACCTTAACATCGACTGCCAGTTTACTTTCTGTCTGTCTGTTGTTTCATTGAGTTCGTTTCACCCACGACTTGCATGATGTAACTTGAGACAGTGTGCAATCGAATGAGATGAATTTCAAGCCAAATTTTTAAGCTCAAGAGCTGCTATAAGTGGATCAGTATCACATGACGTATGCCGGAAGGTTCACCTGTGTGAACATGACACTGTTATCAGGACGACTGACTGCAAAAAAAACAAATAAGCAAGGCCAGCCTGGAATGTCTCAAAGGGAGGGCATATAATTTGGCTTTTGGCTTGCCTTTGGTGCGGAAAGGTATTCATAGCCAGGAACACAATATTGATAGTATAGACACTAATAATTGTTGATGCAAAAGTTACCTCTCATCAGTAAGTAAAAACGTCGATAAAAATGAACAGAAATGTATATAATGCGCAGGTTTTTGTGAACTGGAAACATATGAGTATCAAAAGTGGATAGAAAATAGTTCGATTATTGACAAGTTGTCAGGGATTTGATTACTTCCAAGTTGAACACCATCCGCAATTGGTCACAGCTGTCGCATTCCTAAAAACATTCTAGTAGGCGCCTTTCGAAAAGAAGAACTATACTCGAGTTTCGCTCTCATTAGAGCAGCTCGTCAATAGTGCATATCCTTGCACCACCACGGTCGGGACTAGAACTTCGGCCACGCTGTTAATTAGGCAACCGTGTTGACCACTGCGCCACTGACCTCACATTATGCACGAATGAATCAGCATGTGTGAACGTTCGACCAGGTTCAATGGTACAGAATGCTCTGGTTTTTCGATCCTCTCGAGAGGGGAACACAGTAACCGTCCCATTAACTCCTTTCGAAAGGGGCCAACTGGAAAGTCTATGGGAATGAAACAGCTGCGATCAATTGTGGGTGATTTTCAACTCGAAAATAGTTGAACTTATCAAACACCCAATAGTACTTTAAAAAGCGTTTAGGTTATTGCGAATTACTAACTGAAACAGTGGAAGTTCGCTGGTTATGACAGTTGAATGGGTTTTCTGGGAATAATCTCTGGCCTGTAATTCGTTTACTATACGAAGTCATACAATCCTTGGAGTCGAGGTCCTTATTGTTGTATTGTCTAGTTCATGTGAAGGTATCAAGACAGGATGTGTTATTCAGTATGCTATGCACTAAAGAATAATCATTTGTCGTGTTTTGTCGCATGAGATTGTGTGACAAAACCCGAGCATGTATTGTAGCAGTGGTTGTGACCATGTAAAATGTCAAACATTGAATACCGTAGTATGTTTTTGACACTGACACCAACGTTGCTGAAAGACTTGGAGACACATTGAGCTTTCCATGTCAGACGCTGTGCCCGGTCTTGATAGAATGAACACAGCTGTTTTTATAATGCCGTCTAGCCTCTGAAACATGGGCTGAAAGGGTATTCATGTCACAAATCGTTGCGTATCAGATAGAACATGTTAGAAGGGTAATTAACTCGACTGTGTGTATGACAGATTCAACAGATTAAGTAAGGACCATGTACGGACAAGTGTACAGGAACTGCGATGGTAGATTTACCATGATGGTTCGACTGATCGAACAGCGAGTTGTCAGTTTCGGATGAGGTCATTTGAACCCCTAAACTATACACCCAGAAAGTTGACCCTTAACAAAAGTGTAACCTAATTCTATTATTTTACTATTTTAGATTAGGTTGTCTGGAAAGTTCAGTTCAACGCGACAGCTTCGATCAACACTGAAGAATGCCCAGCTTGAAACCAACAAAATCCGAGGCTTCTGGTCAATAGGCATTGGCATTAGGCTAATTTTTACAAATCTGCAAACGTTGTCCTATTTGACCGCCTAATAAATCTCACTTGTTGTAATTGAACACTGAAACACACCACATATATGCAACCACTGATACAAACAATTTCTGTTCACTCTTACCGTAGAAGAATATCTCGGAAAGGTTAAAGCAATCTATCATGTTACCATGCATTCTACTTCGCTGTCCTTCAGCAGTTATTCATTTCTAGTAGTCGGTTTGAGTGCGGTTCTGATAATTCCTTTAAAAGTTAATAGTTTCTAATTGATATACATGGTCGTTTAATGCTCATTAGAATGAATGCAGCCATCCGGTCTTTTTAGTTTTCCGAACGCTGATAATTAGCGCAACTGTACAAAATGGATGTGAATCGGTAATTACGTCATTATGACCGAACTAGCAACCAGAATGCTCGTTAACAAGTCCAACAGCGAAAAGTTGAATAGAGTGCCACAATAAACCCTAAAAGAGTATTCAAAAGGATAAAACTGAAAATTAATCATTTTTCACGTTATTCACGTTCAAATCGATATTCCACGACTGGTTTTAGCCTAGTTAGAGTAATTGTCATAGTAATTGAATAGAAGTTATCTGAACCCTCCGGGTAACCCCTAAAAGCATTTATCCGCTTAGCTATCAGACATGTGGAGAGCTGTTCTGAGAAGTGGTCCTGCGAAATTCTCGCGACATTGACATGAAAATTGGAATGATAAATATATGGAAGACAAGCATCACATAAATCGATTCAGGAAATACATGAACAAAAACTGACATCAATTTGCTCAGGTTAATCAAACCAAGTAGAGCGGGTTAATGAATCTTACTATTCAAATATCAAACCTTAGATCCTGCACAACCAACATGAATGCAGTTGTTATAAAATGAACCCAGATGTTATGCTGAAATAGTGCCTGACTTTTGTGTTTGTTGATCCAACCCCCGAAACATAATAGCTTACTAGTTATGCCATTGCTATACCACTCTCCTTGAACCTGATGTAACCATGATAATTGCAATAGTTTCGATATTAGTCTACTAGACGGCTATTTTTCGTAGCAAGTCGAAAATGGCTAATGGCTATCTGTACCTAATTCCAATTGAAGAGGTTTTCTCAGTTTCCGTCTGACTGGATGGAAACTACGCCGGAAAGCCACCCATCCATACAAACTACCCTCAACCAGGTTAGCAAGTCATACAAGTACAAAACGTTATGCAGAAATTCTTTTTCTTCTAAGTAACTCAGCATTTCACTTGCGCCTCCAGTTAAGCATACGAGAGCAGACTGAAGAGCAGCGCATGTCAAAATGTGACAGATCACCTGTCAAGGTGGCTGATTAAAATGTAGACGCAATCGATTGAATGGGCACAAAAAGGTTGCTAAGCAACATACGATAGATGGTTGATCGTTGGTCTTTAGACTATCGTTTTTTATGCAGCATTAATAATAATATCATGATGAATGTATCAAGTTGAAAAGATGAATACATAGATTTATTTGGAATGAGTGACTAAAACGTTAGCTTAAATGAAGCTTATCAATAATCCGGAAATTTCCACGCAATGATGGTTTTGGCAGCGGCATACGAAGGTAAACATCGATGTCACCATGACCACACATACTTTATTTCTGAATACGGTAATCAGAAAAACTGTAAAACGAATTTGTTCTATACATTCTAGTCACGTGGAAACTTATGACATACAAACACTAGACAGCAGATATTGGGTGTAATGAAAATCTCATGTGCCGATTTGGAGCGCGAGTAGTAGTCACATCTAGTCATATCGACGATTTTTTTGAAACACTACAAAATAAATTGAATTAAATCATTAACATAACTCATTGCTAAGTACAAGAAAGCAGCTTGCAACAAGATTTCTCTTAACCGCACTTATCGGGCTGATAAAGTTGAGTAACTGATAAGTAATTTGGCAGATTTGATCAACTGGGAGATACCCAATTGCTAAAAATCTGAACTTCGATTGGATTCGAACCAGCGACAGAAACAACATGTCCAAACGCGGCAAATGCTGTACCAGCCGATCTCCTTAGCCACGCCGGAAGCTCAGAAATTTCACATCTTGACCTAGTTGCCCACCCAACCAACTGTATCATATGGAGGCTATCAAATGATTTAGCCGATTTCGCACTTACCCCAATTACTCCCCTCAGTATAAATGAATGAACGATGCAGTCAGTAGAAATGTACACTAAAAACGGAAATATTCACATCCTTGATTAAACTGTTGACTCATCTTTGATTGAGATTACGGCATCGGCATTTATTTGTAAGCTAATGATATGTACGTCTTTTTTGCCGATACTTGATTGCCTGTTTTCTAAAGCATCAACTGCCGACGGAAGATGCACACGATTACATATTCCGGCAAATAATACGGTGAAGTTTATATGAAAGATATTACATATGCGGAGCACAGAACAGACAACTAAAAGTTTACTCTTAGAATCGTCAAAAAATTTAGTATTTCAGTTTTCATTGTAAAATATGGTTTACGGCAATATAATGATCTTTGAAAGGTACCTTTCTGTATACATTATCTACTGAAAACGTTTGAATGAATTAACTTATATTTACTTGAGGCCGTATCGTGAAGCAGAAGGTATTTCTAACCAACGTAAGAAAGATGTTTTGGAATAAATAACTGGATAGTGAACGTAATGCACAGACATACCATAATCAGTTTTTGTCAAGGAGCTTGATACTAACATTTTTAGACCGAATATCACTTATCGATAAATCAGTTGTACAAATAAATGTTGTCAGCTTCACTTCATAGATTTGTGTGAAACGTTTGATTTGAATGAATCATAGATCAGCCTAAAATAAAAACTTGAACACTGCTTCGTTATACAAGTAATCGATAAATTTACCATACATATTTGCTCACTATAAGAACAGGTAGACAGCATTGTTTACTGCATACCTTTCTTGCATAAATACGATAGAATATGTTTGCTTGACTACCAACAAAATGAGCAAGCATATATGTTAACTGTAAGTTTCGAGTCGCAAACCATAATTTTGACAAACGGTATCATTTCCGATTTTAGTGATTTCCTAAAATGACGGTTCTACTCAGTTCTCTAGTATAGAGGTACAATCGTTTCAGTCCTTATACAATCACACTTAGTCCCCAAGTAAATGAGTGTTGTTTTTTCACACTACATTTGCTACGATATTGAATTGACTTGATTGACAATACAATGTAATCATTTCCAAGACTGGTTCAACATGAACACCAGGCACGTCTCATATGATTTCTGAGCAAAATCAGTAAAATCTTTCAGATAAGCTTTAAGTAGTTGGTCGACGGTGTGTATGAATTGTGTTTAATGTTTTGACAGTGGTCAGTCGGTGTTTTATCGACAACTGCATGATAGTCAAAGGAACCTCAGGAAAAGTGATAATCCGATAGCATTTGTTACATAGGACCATTTCGTTCAGCCTGACAAAGTGTGTGGTTCAATGTCTAATCTTCTTACACGTCACTTGGACAGCATTGTTTGGTAAACTAAGATTCACCGGATTGTATAGTACACGCAAGTTCGACAATGATGGCAAACACATTTAAAAGCTGTACATGAATACTAAATTAACGCAGTACGTTTGTAGTATATATGGTCAGATATTCTCAAATTAGAGACTCACATGTGCGCATGTTGTGACATACTGAGTCTCAACCATGCCATGTAATTTAAAAAAGAGCAATTCCAGTCGATATCACAGACAGACTGAACAAAACAGACACGTTCTCACTGATGTAGGAAGTGTCTGAAACGTTTACATTCAGCCCCAAGGACAACCAAATTTTGCTATAAGGGGATTTAAAAAATTATTGCCGCAAGAAATCCGATGTAAACTGTATGACAATCCACCGTCGCAGTGAATTAGGGGACTTGCAGATTTTGTCTTAAGATCGACATGATAATGCATTTCATCATAATTGAGTTTGCTTAACGAGTGCTCGTAAATTATACCCAAATTTTATCCCAAAAAGGAACACATATTGGAAAATATGCATAGCAGTGGTATACAGGTCAAAGTTTCTTGTAAAATCAACGGGACCTCTCTAATTTTGAGCAAATATTGGTGTACATGCCAACTGAATCTCCCTCTGAAGGTGCAGATATATCTATGCAAGAAGATATTACTTAAATATATTATAACGCAAACAATTTGGTCATTTTAAGTTTCCGATTTGTATATGTATATATTTACACACGTGTATATAAGATTAGACTGAAATCGTATTCCTTCTTCATTTGTTCCTAATTACCAGCGCAACTGATTCATTTATGAGTGAATGCTTATCATGCCACCTGCAATCACAGTTCGTTTCATTTCAGGCCATTGAGGTTTTAAACTCATATCAGCAATTAACATTGTGCATATGAATGTGCAGTACCATTGATATTGCGATAATACTTTGAACAAGTTACCAATTATACTCAAAGTGACTTATTTGTGACTCTTTTCCTGTTAGATCAACGTACCTAATGAAGAGTGGGTTTGCTGATGACAGTGTCAGTAGGTGACATATCAAATGATTTTCAATAAACTTCACATAAAACAGTAGACTGGCTTCATACAGTGCACTGTGATTATCAAGCTACTTTCTGTCCTAGATATAAAAATGTCCTAGCTGTTTTGATGTTTGAACAACCTGAGGATTTACAAGTACTTTCTACAAATGCTAAGCCATCGGCTTATATCAGTGGAAAGGATAAATATACACATATACTGCAAAACCGATAAACGTCGTTTCTTGGTCATATGATGAATTTTCACTCACGATCCTTATTTGAATTGTATCGCAGTTACAAACCCATTTAGTAAAACGAAGTTGAGTGTATATTCTCATTTTCTTCTGTAGACGATCGTCGATCGTACGAAGCGGGCTTATATCAACCGTTTGCAGAAACCACGTAAGAAGCCGGCTGAAGAACCAATCTCACTGGATCCCAGTAAGTGTGTATTGAACTGTTCTTCAGTACAGTTGAATTCTTTGCAATTAGAAGACTTAGCCTTGGGTTTAGATTATAAAATACCAACACAAAGGTCTAACCGTATTTATGTTGAAGCTCAGTTTGAGAATCTCACTGATCAGCTGTCAGACCTTCAGCCAACTACTGCTGATAGCTTAGGCTGGCTTAAAACCAAATTCACTGATATACCTAATGGATTTATCATGACTCCGATCAATGGCCGGTGTGCTATCACAAAGAAACACTTGCAATCATTAAGAGAACATCAGTCGAAAAATGTAGCAATACTTAAGCCAGACAAGGGCTCCGGTGCAGTCATTTTAGATAGAGACGCGTATGTGCATAAAATGCTGTCAATATTAGAGGATCGAACAAAGTTTCAGCAAACAGACACAGTGGACAGTATCACCGAAACAGAAAGTCGCATAGGAAGGCATCTCCAACCTCCTTTACAGCTACGCATAATTGACGACATGACGTACAAATTCCTTAGACCGTGTGGGTCATCGACACTTCAACTCTACGGCCTCCCTAAGACACACAAGTTTGGAACGCCGCTTAGGGCTATTCTGGTGATGACTAATTCTCCATACCATAAATTGGCACGCTGGTTAGTCATCACCCTAACGCCATTAAAACAAAAGTTTCTGGCCTATTCTGTTGAAGAGTCTTTTGAGTTGACCAGTGACTCGGACAAAATCAATCTTCCTAATGTGCTCCACAGACGTTCAGTCACTGTTTATGAATGTCCCTCTACACAAGACAATTGATTATATTTGTGGGCTCTTTGAAACGAACCATACTACTCTATCTCTACCTAGTGATATTCTGAAGGAAACTTCATTATTATGCACTGAAAACGTCAGTTTCCACTTCCTTGATCGGTCCTACCGCCAAATAGATGATAGAGCTATGGGAATTCCTCTAGGGCCCAACTTAACGGACTTTTTCATGTTGAGGATTGAGCAAGAGTTAGCGGCAGACATAGCAAATCTGTCATACTGCAAACGCTATGCTGATGATACATTAGAATTCAGTCGTTCTAAACAGGCAATAGATAATCTCCAAACCTGAGGGTAACATGTGAATTTGAAGCTGATAATTGTTTGCCGTTTCTAAACATACTGATAAATCGCCTGGAGGATGGTTCTATTAAAAGAGCGATCTATAGGAAATCCACGTGGTCCGGTCGATACCTGAACTTTAGTAGTTTCACATCGGTCCATCACAAACGCACACCAATAAATACACTATTCACACGAGCAAGACGAATGTGTACACAGGATGGTCTTGCAAATGAACTAGACTTGATCAACTCTGTACTACAATCTAATGGGTATCCGAAAAGTTTCATAGATAGGCATAGTAGACCAAAACAACCTTCAGAACAGGTAGCCACAGTGAGGAAAAAGGAAGGTTTATACAGAACTGCCTTTTAAAGGTGATTATAACATGCATCAAACAACTCGACGACTAGTGAATTCAGTTAAACGGACATTTAACGCTGCGGAACTCTGTGTACTAGCCCGGACCCAGAAACTGCCCGTCCCTTCAGTCAAAGGAGATCAGCCTGTCGGTGCCACCTCACATTGTGTCTACTAATTTACATGTAACTGCAAAGAAAATTACATAGGCAGAACCGAGAGATGTTTGATCTCCAGAGTGAAAGAACATTCACCTAAATGGGTGCAGAACTCTGTATTACAGAAGAACGACAATATGTCTGAAACACACAAGCAACCAGCGTCCGCAGTCGCAAGACACGTCCTGAAAACTGGACACGTTATTGACCCAGTTTGCGCATTCAGAATCCTATTACGTCACTCGAATGCAAGGTTCTTGCGGTTTGCTGAAGCTGTCGCAATCAATCGACTAAATCCGACCCTATGTGTTCAGAAACATTTGCTCGTAAACTTGACACTTCCCTGGACTTAGTGACCTTTTTTAACCCACCGATTGACTATCCACCCTACTCCCTATCTGTTCGATATAAAAAAACCGTTTAATGTTATTGTAAATTTGGTACTGATGAGTCAATACGAAATGCTTGCATCTCCCAGTTTCCGTGTTCTACCTGTTTTGTTCAAACTTCTGAATGCAATGAACTGTTTCAAGTTTTCTGATAACCAAAAGAGAATAAACCTTTTTTTATTACAGGTTGGGTTTATTCGCTTACATTCTTTGATAATGTGCACTATGGTTCGCCCACAGAAAATGGCGAGACATGGAAACGATTTTTTCCACAAAGCGGCTGGGGGTCACAGATCTTGCTAGGGCTAGATCCAGAAACATTTGGTTGTCGTTAGTCAACAAATTGATGTCCTTCACAAAATCACGCAGGATAAACACATAGAGCGGATACGAGTGATTGTACAAGCAATCATGGTAATCTGAAGCACTTCTGACCATTGATTTGCAACTTCGGCCAAACTGTTTTGTTGCATGAAGTTCAACGGTTGTCATTTGAGTGTCATAGGGATAACTCACTGGAGGGGGAAACAACAACACAGATTTGGCAATTCAAAGTCAGACGCTCGCAGTCATATTTGCGATAAAAGAACATCGTTCGTATCAATGTGTGGTTTCGAGGGTACACAAAAATGAAAGGTAGATAGATAAATAGTGTCATATACCAGATGTCTGTTCAGCAACTTAAATCTCAAAACACCTAGTTGCTTATTATAACTGAGGCCAGGTTTGGTAACCGTACAAGATAATTTGTGAACACTGTGGTTCTTTTTAAACACATGTACCTTCACCTGAGTGGGTTTTATCATTAAGCTTAACTGTTCAATCATTTCGGTTGGAAAAGTAATAGAGTGATTTGGTTTTCGCATTCACTACAGCTCGAATTATTGACGGTATGAATAGAAAAAATCCGTTCACAGCTAGCAACTGTCCACACAACAGACTATCCAACTACCGCCAACTTCTAGGGTAGAAATGATCATATCACCTTTGAATCTCTCCCAATTCTTGAGTAGTAAACATTATTCAGCGGATTGACTTTCACCTATATGAGCAATCATCTACTTTTTGACTTTATTGTACATGTCAGACATAACGGTACTTTGTTCAGACGGATGATCCAGTGATGATTAAATGCAGTATTAACCGAGAAATGATCAATGATTGAGTGAATGTTGCTCACTTACTCCTGGAATTTGTAGAACTCATAAGAAACTCACAGATGAAAGAAAACTGGTATTACTTGTGTACATCTGAACTTATATTGGAAAACTTTAGGAAGAAAAAAGAAATCCTTAGGTAATAGACAGTAAGGACTGAAACCTGACTACTGCTTGTGACGCACTGAACAAACGCTTTGTAGCATGCAACAAAAATCAGCTGGCTAACGCTAACGGTAAGTGGTTTACCATATATTCACCGTATTGTTATGGTTTTAACGCTTGCGTTATTTGGGGGTGGCGACTTGGTATCCTGGATGTAGTCTTTAATTTTGTGTATGATTTCAGCCTTTGATGACACAACTGCGATAGACTGTGATGGGAAGTTCCATATTGAGCATGTTCGAGCTATAAAAGAATGCTCTGTGAAAGGCAGACGAGTTATTTGATTTAATGCAGTTAGCGAATTAGTTTTGGGGTTGTTGTTTTCGTTAGTTACGAGTATTTTTCTTCAGTGATGTTTAGGTTGATGGATGACTCTATGTAATAAAAACAGGTCTCAGATGATACAGTGGTAGCACACTGTGCACTGTCACCAAGTTGCCCAATGAGACTCGTTAAGGTACCCATTCTGACAATTCACATTGTTCCTCACAAAAACCTTTTAAAGACTAATGATAATTTGCTCAAGTTAGGAGGGGAAATGGCAAATCAAACATAGCTACAGTTTTAGAAAGGCTCTGTGAACGTTCTATTAAGCAATCCGAGAACAGACCCAGTTTCACTGATCTTTGATACATTGTTGGAACACAAACTAGGGTCTTGCCGAAGTGAGACTCACGAAATGTGGTACTCAGTATTTCGCCTCTCAGAAGGTACCCTGTGCATTCCAAAGAACAGAAGTGCATTATTTCAGGTCTGACCTTGTTAAACGGCAGTCGGTATTTTGTGGACTTGAGTTGAAGCATATTTTACTCACTCTGTAACTTCTCACTGTGAATCGCACTTTTGGTGTCATTAGCATCTTAGAATAATGGGGAATTTACAAATTGTGAGAGTGTGAGAGTGAATAAAATGAAAAGAAAGGAACTTAGTTTGAAACCCAGGGACCTGTTTCCGGTCATATTGTACCAGTCGGCAAAATTCCACGTTCATGACAGTAAATTACTGATCGTGGAGGTTATAGTTGAATCACAGGGATAGAAAATGTTCCATACCGTAGATATGAATATCCATGCATAACGTTAACTAGTCTATTAGATGGAAAATCTAAACAACCCCTAGAAATATCACATCAACTGATTTGAATTCTATGACTGTATGATTTTCTTGACTAGTATTTAAAGTAGTAGCGCACGAATATCTCATTGGAAATTCCAGCTAACTCTGAGACAACAGTACTAATCAAATAAATGCCTAAGTAACCACTCATCAGTCAATCTCTCCATAGCCTTTAAGATAGGCAACAATAACTCAGTTTGTCTACAATTAACGGGCTTGTTGAACTCACTGCCTTTAAAGAGGCATTAATCACGTTTTCTCTAAGAAGTCTATTCCATAGGTATATGCATTAATCAGTTGGCGGAATGGTCTAGATAGCTCGCTAACACTTCTGTAGCATTGAAAGAGAGATAGGAACAGAAGTTGGGTACTTGTTTTCAAAAGCGTTTGAATATTTTGGGATAACCTGTAGGATATGCACTTAATTGCTCACAGGGTATCTTTGGTGCTGAAATTGTGTTTACATGAGACGTTGTTTATCACTAGAAATCTATTATAAACTATATAAAGATATGCAACCACGGACACAAATAGTGTTTTGCGCCACTGACATATCGCCACGTTTGATGGCAGTACACTACTAGTCTCTTTATCGACACGCCTCACACAGTACACGTTCAACCGTCGCTTCCAAACGTCGGGTTGTCCTGCCATCGATAACTGGCCGAGAGTTTCCGCGCGTCCATCTCACATTATACTTTGCATTGTACTTCTCATTAGCTGTGATATATAACATGCAACCCGATGCTAGATTCATGAACCGAAACTGTGAAGCTGGTAACGAGGAATTCCAGGTACTGGTTGGTTAAAACGTTGGTGGTTTCGCTATTTGAGATTATCGTCCCACTTCTGTAAAACGTATGCTATTGCGGGACGGCATTTGGTTAAGGATAATACATTGTTGTAAGACATGGTTAGGTTGATGCAAAACTGTAGGCACATCTACCTGGTACTGAAGTTCCTGTTGAAGAGCTATACAGTATCCATAGTGTGCTCTCTATCTATTTTCTTGAACATATTTCTTCATCAGAGCACATAGAAGACATATATTGCAACATGCTAACATTTGATTTACTTCCATCAGTCACAAACGTAAAACATGCCAATTCTATATTCATCTTACAAATAAGGACAAACAGGGACTAGACACGCCCACAAGCACACCAATTATTATGTAATCACGACCATGGCAACTCGATAGGTTATCTCAACCACTTTTGTAAACATTTCTGTTTCGAACTGGTCTCCCTACTGTCGGTGAGAAAGTTGTACAGCGCTATACTGAGTTCCTCTCTCAGAGTAGTCTAGACTGCCTGTTCGGAACTCATCTGTAGACGACCTTAGTAACGGCGTCCACAGTAAACAGACATTGCTCATCGAGTGACGGATGTGCCGAAACATCAGGTCACTGCGCATCACCTAATTCTCTTATCCAATATAAACTGTTCGCTTTGTGAAAAATCTTCGCGAGGTTTCGGGCCGGGATAATATTTATACCTCCCTTGTTATTTCCTATATGATGAGTTCGTCGTTACTGTGGCAATGAGGTGCATCAATCTGCAGGTAAGTATAAATATATTTTTTCAAGGGTTAGAGTATAATCTAACCATGTAGGTTTCTGAGAAACCCTCTAATGTGCGAACGCTCTGATATTCTCTCTCAAGTAAGCATTAATAGTTGTATCACGTTATGTAAAAACAAACGATGAGTTTAGTGTGTACAACTCTGGTGTCAGAGTCAACCTAATAACAGTGGCAATCCTCCATCAGTGGTATTCACGAAACTACTACGGAAGCAACCTTGTAATGATGTCATTAATCTGGACAATCAGTGATCAGCGGAGCTGACTAGATGGTTGTCTTAAATGTTAAATACACTGCATAGTTTCAGACAACCTCGGAATAACCGGGGCCATGCACCTCAGATGTCTCGAGTCTGGTATCGAATTTCGCACAATGGCAATTGTAACGATGCGAAGTCACACCTGGCTATTTGCCTCTGTATTTGGCATCTGACATGCACTAAGGTTTTGGTTTACCGAAAATGCCTCGTAACACTCAAACCTCTTTCTTTTTTTCGAGAACGGACGTGATAGTAGTAAACACCACTTGATGTGGAGTAAAACAAAGTAGTCTTCTAGCGATATACCTCCATTCGCTCATATGTTTGTATGTTTTCTCTTCTGGACAGTCAGTGAAGTTCCGTTATTTTGGAGTTCATGCCACGTGTCAGTTAGGACAACGGTTGCAACTGTTGATTCAGCACTGGAAACCGGGGGATCTCGTTGAGTGACCAATAAATTTCGAATGAAATAAAATTCATAAAGACCTTTAATGGGTTTCCGAGATTGGTCTGCATGGAATGTGATATCACCCGGCAGTCGTTAAAGTTTAACCAATCGAGCTTTGAGTCCGGAAGAACGCTTTTAAAGTTCTAAATGTAGGTATGGATGTAAGCAGACATAGATGGTTCATTAATGCTTGTCCCTTAGAGGTCGAAAGTCAAAACTTAATGGTCGTAAGGTTACACTTGTCTAAATCATGGAATACATAAGCGCTAGTATTCCTAGGCTTGAGAGGGAAAACCCTGGAAATGACAGTCACCTATGCCTGCGACCTTGATTTCCGGGTTCACTGTCACAAATAAATGTCCTATCAGATTTGTGGACGACTGGAAGTAATCAGATTAAATTTTTAGCACTGTCATGTGTGGACCGCTGTAGAGTGGGCAATTGGTCTGGATCAATCTCTTCACTAAATGAAACGTAAGGAGGTTTTGAAAGGCAGCTATGTAATTGGCCAGTGTTTAGAAGGGGTCGCCGTAAATGTCTAATGGAAAAGTGCTCGACAAGGCCAACCTTATCATGCGCCTCCCATAAAGACAATTATACTGATACTCTGTCAAAAAGGCTGAATACGTTAGACGATTGCGTGTGGACCACGTCTGGTATGGTAGTAATAGTTTGTGCGCGCTTTGTACGTATGTTAACAACACTCGAAGTGATGTGTTTCTCACCGGGTGATGGATCACATCTTCTTATTATATTAAAAATGCCAGAAACACTCTGCTTTCTTGTGTGACGTGCACACGTTAGTAGTTACGCTTTTTCCTTTCAGCGCCTGAAAACACACGGGGATGAAGTTATCAATTTTTAGTCAGTTTCGCCCCCTGGGTAGGTTTGCCGACCTATCGGATCTCTAGCCTGCCTTTGATAGCATAGGCTTTTGAACCCCATTAATTATGGATTCAGAGACATTTGAATGGTTTTGAGAGTTATATTTTCAACAATTGCGTGGCATATTACAACAGGCTTGCCCTTTTCCATCTAGTAGCCGGCAAACACACGAAACAAACGAGGTTAAAACACTTTTAGTTTTACCTTGCAACACTATTAGCCTGCCACATGGTATGTGAGCCCATGAATTAATCGATTACAACAGAGAGACGTCATAGTGAGAACAGAAGACAACACCATCAAACTGTTGTATTAATTGAGAATGGGCTACTATTCAACCGCAGTATATATGTGAATGCGTAATAAGTCCGCTGGAAAATACTAGGTGCATTTGTCAGTCATTTACAATCCGTGCAGGCTAAACGATACAACCTACAATGTCAACTCATGTATATTTATTCAAAACAGAGAGAAGACATATATCGCAAGATGTTACCATTTCGATTTACTCTTATCAGTCGCCAAGGTAAAACCAGCGAATTTCATACAAACTACGTATAGCAACAACAATTGAACGAACCAACTACAAACGTTGGTGGATAACGGCTATGCTGAAAAGTTTGTGGATATCCACAGTAAGATGAAAGAACCAAAAGTGGTAAGCTGCAGTGCACAGAAAAAGAACATATTTCTGAAAATCCAATTCAAAGGTGACCACCTGACACTAGTCACAAATTGATGTCGGCGTTGCAACGCACCTATCCAGCTGCCCAACTACTCATCCTACTAGGGGTTTGGCTCTTCATAGCGGTGATACACAATCGACCGATCAATCTGTCTCCCACGTAATATATTAGTTCGATTGCAATTGCAAAGAGTTCTATATAGGCAGGACAGATTGGCACTTGCATCAGCGTATGGCGGAGCACATTCCTAAGTGGTTATTAACCTCAAAAATCTACCTGCTGACTGTAATAGGCTCGACAAACCCGGCCTCATCGATCGTCAAACACATCTTAGCAACCGGTCACCTAGTTGACCCTGTCAACTCATTCAAGATATTGTTACATAATCGCAACCCGAAACTGTTAGCAATTAGCGAGGCAATGCTAATCAAACGACCTCGACCAGTTTTGTGTGCACAGAAGGCGCTGATGCAATCGATCTCTTTGTCGTGGAATTGATTGCACCATTAGAGCGTGTGTTATTTAAAAACTTTCAGACTTCGCCTTTTCAACCAGTTCTTCTGGTCAAACTATGAAACTTATT
>JTDE01000104.1:72316-115070 GCA_014338405.1 Paragonimus skrjabini miyazakii | reverse complement strand
ACATAAATGCACCTATTAATCAGCGCACTAGTTTCTAGCTTTGTCACGCATTTAACTGACCGTCCTTCGGTGGAATGAACTAGTACACCCCCCTTGATATACAAAAGTTGAAGTTGCTTGACTTGGTGAACTGCGTACTTTAAACTGTCACTATTATAAAATATATAAATCATGTGAGCTGAACCAAAACAACCCTTCCCACTGCTTATCACATACATGATTGTAACTGTATACAATCATCAGAACAATCTTCTCTGGGACGGAAGTCATTAATTAGATAAACAGACAAGCAGACGGAAAGGAAACCATTGAAACCAAGCGGAAAAACATCTAGCTGTGAGGATCATTAATAGCAAGGTGGATGTAATAAATTGATATAAAATGTGGATATGTAATGGAGTTCAGCAGACCACCAAATACAGGAATTTTCAGCAAGAGCTTGAGCAGATGTGCTACAAATCATTCTTATGCACTATATACCTTGATAAAGACATAGAGATTTATTGACATGTAAAACCGGATAAAGCACTTATTCGAAACGTCGGGCGATACACAAATGCCTTTCAAGTAGAACATCAACAAAAGTTTAAATGATCGTCGGTAAATATGAAGAAAGGAAAAGAAAATAATACAAGAGTTTTGTGATCATTACAAACAGATTCACGTGATCGGGATATTAGTCAAACTAGTGCTTAACGCACACTGCCCTCGAAAATTACGCAATGTAACAGTGATAATCGTATCCGCATACAACCGATGAATTCCCTAGTGTCATCTACTTCTTCGTTTAAATATCTTTCGAAATCATATGCAACATGTTGATTAATCACGGAAGCACCTTCGGTTTTTTTCAGAACACGTAACAACTCAGGAAATCTATTGTGTTTCTTAATACAAACTCCTGAAAAGGGTTTTGTTTAGCAAATCTTTTCTTTGCCCAACACTATCGGTTTATCGCTGATGTCCACCTACAAGTTTTATCATTGATTCCAAAACACTAATAAACCTCAGTAAAATTCACTTCTCACTTTTTATGTTAGACAACGTTTTTCTAAGGTTGTCGTCAATTAGTCGTAACAAACTTTATTATATTCAGTATTTCTAGATCAATACTCCCTACAGCATAAGTTTCGTTTACCGAGTAAATTACGTTCAACGTTAAGAACTTACGGCTTAAGTCGCCCTTGATACCATAAGAACTACAGAATGACAGGTGCATTTGAGCATTCGAGTTCACCTTGTGTGACCATGAGATCCGACGGAACGCAACAAAACATATATTTGCCTGGTGAGTTCTAACGGGGTCAAAATCAAACGTAGATGGTCAACACTCGCCGTCCGGTCCTGTGTGTGCATAAGCTGTTGAATCACGCAGTTTGTCTGCCCTGGAACTGATAACAGTCCTTGTTTTGTGTAAACCCAATCGTTGATTGTTTTTATTGTTGTTGCTATATGTGTGTCCTACATATTCCACTGTTTTACGTTCGGGACTGAAGAGAGTAAACGAAATGGTAACATCTCGCGACGTATGTCTTCAATCGTAGATGGTCAGTTTGAGAGTGAGAATCGAGACGCATTGCAAAATGTGATCAGACTTTACGCGCATATTAGTGCATGAAATGAGTCATCTCCAAGAGGGTTGATTGGCTCAGTAATTTTATGATCAGATAGGTAAATTGACTAGAAAATATGGGAAAGAAAACGATGCTTCAGTTGCTCAAACATGTTTGAAATCATTCAACCAGAGGTAAGAGGAGCAAATTTCAGACAGAACACATTTCAAAAGCAACATCACTAACGATACACAGCAATTTCTGAATTGCATTGCCCATCAGTACGCTAAAACACACCAGGGTGGAAACAAACGGAAGATAATCCTGAATATAATTCCCTCAGTGACCGTCGTTAAACGATTGTAGATGGCTATGAACCTTCATGGCTTGCTGTACAAAGTTGTGTAAACGTACAAGGACAAAGCAGACATGACATTAGGAATTTGCTAACGTTGAAGACAGAAGACTAATCAAATGATACTATATCTCAAACAGCTACTAACAGTGTAGTTAGTTTCATAATCTTCCTCCTTGCATGACTATCATCCTATGTATCTGCAAAGTTGTAGAAACTACGGAGCACCATGCAATTAAGTAGTCATCCTTCGGTGTGTGACGTTAGTTTTCAAGCGTTATTTCCATTAGACAGACCTTTCAGACGATGACTATAGCTTGCTTGCCTGAATTGTATGGTGTTATGAATCAAACACCCGACTAAGTTTTACTCTTCACTACTACTAAATAGATTAGCCGAGTCCCCAAGTTGATCAGACCCTCGCAATTTATCTCCCAACTCATCCCAACGTGTCTACACTTTGATCTCTCTTGTGGAGGAGAAACGATATGAAGAATCCTTCAGTGAGTGCCCATTCCTTTGTGTTTGTAAAGAACACCTGCCCTGGTTTCTTTCCGTTACATATCTACAAGTCAGTTTAAGTAATAGCATGACCTGGGCACTTCACCCTAATGGCGTCTTCACTAAAGTTAAAATCCCTTACTTTATGGCCGCAGTTCAAAAACATTTTCATCTTACACCGCTTTGCGGAATGATTTAAGTATATTGTTCCTTATTGGATGTTGATCGATTATTTTTTTTCCGTTGTCAAGAGATTGTGCAGTTTTCCTCAGACCCGTAAAACACCTATCAGATTTTAGTTGTCGGCCTACAAACCTTTTGTTGATTTTATTTTTTTCTGTTCAGTTTACAGCAAGCAAACATTTCGCAGCTAAAACTTCAGTTTTACATAACTACAATCATTTTTATTTCAGTCTTTTCAAGTATGTTTCGATATTTTCTGTTAAATCCCCGTATCAACATTTGTTCGTAAACACTCTTTTTCTTATTCGCTATTTAGCCTGAATTCTGCAAAAACTTATATTTTTCACTGTTGACAACCACAAAGTGGAACCAGTCGTGCTTTTCAACTAACAGCGATTGCTAACACTGCTTATCAACAGTTCTGAAGGGTTCATGGTGAGTATGATTAATGTGTGACTCATACTTGCCTAGTAAGTTAATACTCATTTACTAAAGATGTGATTATATAAACAATTGCAAGGCCACCCACCGATGTGCATCAAACTTCCCACTGACTTGACAGCACTTGACTAAGATAGTCTTTGTGGTGAATTTCCTAATCTGAAATATGTATTCCCCAAGGGAAACTTGAAAAATTAGATGTCTTGCGCATGGATATTTTGCTCGTCCCTCATCGTTTACAGTAGAAAAGATCCCTGTAAGACTGATGAAGGCAGAAAAAAACTGAAAATAGTGCGCTCAATGATAACGAGTCAATAATCCTTTGGATATATCACCATGGTAACAAAAAGATTTGGCTACTGTTGGTTAACCTCACGTGGGCAGCTCAAGGAACAAAGATGAGATGTTAGCTGGAAAAGTTACAAAGGTAAAAAAAGACCTAAAGTGTGGTATTCAACTCAAAATTTACGACAGTTTACAGATTTGTTAGTGTAGATAAAATATAATATAGAAGACAGTTAAAAGAAGTCAAGAAAAACTTACCACAACGAAAATACAAAGATGATCATCTGCTTTTGCACGCTAAGAACTGGATTGCTTCAGTGTTGTCTCACTGCTTTCGTAGACTTAACTTATGAGTTATATGAAAATCATTAGATTTAATGCTTAGTTGGTTTCGAGTGCTAATATCGACGACAGTGCAAGTAGCTTGCCGTTTTGATACCTGCACGCTGAATTCTGATGCGATTTACGTTCACATGGTTCCCCAATGTTCGTAAGTATATATATATATATACATATAGATGTACTAATATATATATATATATAGATTAGACATGCTCATTGATTAACTTACGACAGTCTTTGGTTTGAACAAGGCGACCGAGGTGCACATACTCTATTAAGAGTGGTTAAACGATGTTTCCCTGTAAATCAGGCGCATTAAATAAACTGAAGCATCTTCTTGAATGACACCACAAGCATAGTTAACAAATGCAAATGCCGATGAGCATATGGACACGAACAGTAGAGAGAAAATGAATTAGAGGACAAAACAACAGTTTGAAGTAAACCACGAATTTTTATAACCTATTCGGACATTTACCATTTTGAAATCGTGCATTATATCAGATTATGGAAGCGATATAGATCAGCATGAAATAATAATAAACTTTTTGTTTGCTACTGCTAATACACGGAGGAAGAGAAAATTGCAAAAACCCAAAATGCTGTAATACATATAATTCGAATATCCATATTTTCCCGCTCCTTTTCGTGTGTAGAAGTTTGGATGGAATGTCTATAATCTTTCCCATCGGTATATCACACCAACTCCCGTAAGCAGAACATGGATACAGTAGGTCCAATTAATGCATTGTTTGACGTTAGTGGAAATAAAGCAACCCTATTTACTTGTCATTGACTGCCATTGAGTATTGACTGTCATTCGTACCCACTGTGTTATAAACTTTTGAATGAACTCGTTTTGATTCCATGTTAGGGCAGTGAAACATCTGTTTTCGCGTATTACGATTCGAATGCACACATTGTATATCTGTTTAAATGATATTCCACATAGTTTTGCTGCGTTACTATGAATATTAAATAGACCAAATTAAAATTCACGTCATTCGCATCTCTGAACCTGTCAGCACTCTCAGAATTTGGAAATCTCGATCCGGTCACGTGACCCAGTGCGTTGGAAATAGTATTTAACACCGACTAAGTGCCAACGATTCGGATAAGTTTTCACAGCTTATACGTCTTCCTGGCGATAATCCGAACCACGTTGGCGCATGTTACAGAAGCAAACGTGTGCAAGCAGTTACAAATGTGTTGCTGTTAGTCATTGATTCAGGAGTTATGAATGTACGAAATACTGTGACTGTTATCCGTGATGTTTTCACAATAATTTTGTGACGTAACCGCCTCCGCTTATTCAGTATAGGAACAGCTTCGAAGTCCTTCACCCCCAACAGTGGTTGGGCAAATAGTTAACCACTACAGCCTTGTAGTTAGTTTGCTAGCCACGAAAGACGCCGGTAAAGTAGTTTTGTTTAGTACAGTTACAAAATGCCTTGATCACAGACGTTGAAATAATGCGGTCGCGCTCCGAACTGGCAGAACTTCGTACAAGCATTTAGTGAACCAGGTCTTTATTAAGTTACCGTGAAGCGTGCTTGATTCTCATTTATACGGGAGATTAAACCTTGCGAGAAGTACGGTGCTGATCATCATGTAGCCGTTGGAGAAGCAGACGTTTAAACTAGCACACCGGTAGGCCTAGGCAACAAGCACAAACTAACCTAAACCGATCGCTCTCTTTTAAAGGCCTGACATCTGAAGTTAACCACTTAAGTGATACAGGGGCAGACGTCGGCATTATCCCACATTCGTCAACGGGACTGCCTTTAAAGACTGGCACAACATTTTGCATAAAATTGATATTCCTATTAAAACCTTTGATCGTCGGCCGCCGATCCAAAATCTCAGCTTCCGTTGCTGTCCTCTTAATTCCTAACCATTTCCTCACCACTGATATCGACATCCTTAGGTATGTCGACTTGCTAAGTAACGGTAGCCAATCGTGCCTACTAGATACATCGACGAATTTAAACGTTTGAGTGGAACAACCACGCAGGGCTCTAATCAATCCGGTGATACCTAACCCCTCATTCCTTAGCTTGATGAGAGCTTTTGTCCGACTTGCGGCAGCTGATTCAATCTGCCAACGAACTACCGGCCCTGACAACCGATGCCGCACATCACATGTTCCCACGAGAACCGTCAGTGCGTACTCGTCGGCGTCGCTTAGCGCCCGATAAACTAGAAATACTCCAAACCGAGTTTTGATATCTACATATATCTATATAACCTCAATATTGTACATCTGTTCAGCATGACATGGGCGTTGCCGTTGCAAGTAATGCATACAGACATGGAGAACGACTAGCACTCATGCGGTGTCTACGAGACATAAAACAACGCAACAACACATGACAGATATCCAGCTCCTCATATTTATTATTCGACGGTAAATCTATCCAGTATAAATTATTAAAAAGTTACGTCATTCTTTTTGTTTCCTCAACCCTGCTCAACTTCTTCAAAGTTTTACACACGGTTTCTGTTACGGATTAGGTGATGATTACCAGTAACTGAAAGTCATCATGATCAGTAGTCTGTAACGACAGTATTTTGTGCATTTGCCTCTACTGATCGTCAGTTTACCCTTTCGCTTTGTTACAGTTCATTTAGCTAAATGCCGGTTTAGAATGCACTACGTAATATTCTTAGGATAGTGTATAAACGGATGGCACCTGACCTAAATCGTCTAAACAATATAGTCGGTTCGATGGTATGATTAATTTTTATTGCCGTACCATTCTGAATTGTGACATATCTAATGCAGCCATTAGGAGACAGAAGACACTCGCTTCTGTTTAGAGCTAAATTACAAACTGTTATTACTGAGTAAAAACGGCTGTTGTCAATACAAAACCGCTTTCGCATCATCCTTAAATTCCGAAATGTTTGTCGCGCGATCAGTTTTGGAACTTCAGGTAGCTTATTCTAATTTTCCCTCAGTACTGGCCATGGAGCACCGGTCAAAATTTGACTTAACCGTCACATCACTTCTCAGCGCATCAAGATGCAGTTCGGTTTGTAGGGTAGCTTACCACCTGGCGTCTAACAGTGTAACTGAAAAGTCTCATCGAAAGCTTAAAGGTTTTCCATCCACTAGCAACAACTCTTCATGACGGAGGTGTAAGTGTTATTCCTGTTAGATATCCTATTCACGTTTAGAGTCGACATACATACCACACCCGCTCAGTTAGTCTATGAGTGCTCGTAAAGTTCATCCTGGGAGCTGGTTGCTCCGCGCTAAACGGGACGCATCAACTTTGCCGATCATGCTGACCCCCTGGACCAGCTGTAACCCTGACCGACGAGGCCAAAAAGCAGACAATGATAACGTAAGTCAACATTCGTTTGTAATCCTGTTTCAAATTTTTGATAAGTACCGCTGCGTCTTGACGATCATTGAGTGAGCTAATGGACTGGTTGACATCCACCTTATGGTGTTCAAATCGGATGCCTCACTACATTATATCATTATCATTCGATGTTAATAGAATGACAGAATCCTCTTTTATATATTGGAACTTTTTCACAATATGATGATAGACATTCCGACGTATAAAGGTCACATAATTCTGAGACATACAGGTTTCGTAACATTTTGATAATATCTGATATATATAAGGAGCGGAGTTGTGAAAGATCATTAACTTATTGGTTATGAAACTTCCGAGTATGTTACAAAATTATCGCTTACCTCTCCATTATGTAAACGAGAAAAACACTTCCACTACCCTTAAGTGTGAAAGGAATTTAATAATTCCAGTCAATTAAGGTCATCACGTAAAAACGTCGAACGGCTTACGTGAAAATTAAATAAAAACAAAAAACAAACACTCCCACAAGCTATTGTCAAGAAAGTTGATGGCTATCTTGTGTTGCGTACACACTGGTGACTAATAGAAATTCATACCTGTTAATAGAACAAGCTGTGCCTTCAATTCTCTTTGGATTCACCCGCTGACCCTAGTACCAACAGTACACGATTTTCCAGTTACAGAACTACTGAATCTTCTGTTCGCGATCATGCACGCCGTAACTACTCACGCATGTTAGATACTGTCCAGGTACTGAAACTATTTAACTGTATTCACAGTTTTGAAGAAAACTGATGGGCGGACGTGTGGCCAGCCAACACTTGAAAATGTTGGCAGAATTTTGCGAAATACTCGAGGAGAATAAGTTAGTAAATATAAGTTTGCGTTGCAATTTAGTCTTTCGGCTTATATTTTAGTTCCACACCGCTATCTCAAGGTTACAACCGGCAGGTTTAGCCAGCAATCGTAGAATTCCAGATGGCGGCCATCGCTATTGTATATTTCTTGTCGTTTGTATCCGTGGCTATTCACAGGATACAGATTAAGTAGGCAACGTAGAGCTCAGCATCCACCCTGACCCTCAAAACCTGGCCAGTTAAACTGCCCAATATGTAGCGTAAACTGTTGTTTTCATTGTACAAGGCCACAAAGGTTTATCGAATTTGCGTGCATATCGGTATGCGCACCAATCTCCGAATTATTAGGCTCAACGTTTCAGTTAACTAGGTCATGGTACAAACGTAGTGCGTGTGTGCTTGCTTTCCGTAAAGCCTACTAATTAACCACCGTTGGTTACTCGAAAAAAATAAGTTCTAAAACACAGTGATTATAAGCTAAAAGATAGCAATAAAACCTGCAGTCATTAGCGTCGAGAAAGTTGTTTCATGGTGGATCGAACCACAACTGTAAACGTTGAAGTGAGTAGCTGAGTAGTGTCCAGATGTGACATTTCTGAGCTCCGGGCGTGACTTCAAAGCCCGTGTGATGAACTGTTTGCCGCGTTCGGGCACGCTGTTTCTGACGCTAGTTAGAATCAAGCTGGAACGTTGATTTTCTGCAACTTGTTCTCTACGAAATTGATCCTGGATTTGACTGAAACGCTGGATGTTGCGACCTACCGTGATTTATTGGAAACCACATAATTCTAACGCTGCGATTATCTCGGTGATGGTTATTTCTAGGTTTTACTATGCCGGATTGCTTGTCAATCCGCAGGATTTGCGTCCCACCTGTCTGCCTCAAAAACCATGTTCTGAAAACCGCATTAATTTCAACGGTTATAATTAAGTGCATACTTAATTACCGATGATGTGTTTAACCTGCTTGTTTTCTTCGTAAGTTACCATTTGTTATTAGTGTTATGACTCAGTCACAGTCTAACTTATCCTCATTCCGCGAATTTCTAAACTACAACATAGTCATCACGTGCTATGTCTTGATATCTGTTCTGGTATCTCTGTTTCAAGAGACTGTGATTGTTACTGGGTTGATGTGGGCTGAGTACCCTTCGCTTGTCATTTTGTTAATCATGCCAACTTTCGTAGTACGAAACCGGCTTCCATCGTTTCCGTTCTGAATCTCTCCCCAAACTAATTCCGCGCAAGAGTTGGTTCGTTTTGCCGATATTTTTGTAACATAATACACATTTTTTTATTCTTTTCTTCTAGCCGCTGAGCCGATGGCATTATTCGTTTCATCAGCTGAGTAGCACTTGGGACATTAACTTGTTTCCGTCGGTGGAACTGTTGAACTTCTGAACAGAAATTATGATAGTCTGTCACAAGAAACATTCCGCAGTTTAGATCTTCCATGTGTTCAGTTTAACTGAAGTAATAGATCACTGCCTACTCTAACCGATAACCGAAATTTATTCTTCGCGTTTTCTGCCATTACTTCAGTCTATTCCAAAGGCTGATCGGTTTGAACTAACAGACATCGAACTCACATATTGTGGAAGGGTAACTAAACCTGTCCATTTGTAATCTAGGCACATTCCGTTCCTAGTCTTCACTTATGACTACACTAAAGTCTTTCGTGCAGTGGTGAACGCAGGCTGTTTGCCTATTTGAAGTATCATCCGGTTGGAAATGTAATACCCCATTTCGTCGTGCGTTAGTTTAAGGCTTATTCAAATGCGTAGGATCTCAGCAATTATGGGATCACGAGCTTTGTGGGCTACAAAGTTCAGTGGTCAGCTATACTGCCTCAAACTACAGTCTTAATATGTTCAAGTTTCGATGTTATTATAAGCGCAAATTCCCGAAAACAATGATGTTCTTTCGCTAAATGTCATAGTGATAGTATTCTTAAAATTCTAGTTAGTCAGTCTGCATGAGTTTGAAGTAAATATTGTACGGTAGATGAGCGTAAATAATTCTAATCTATGAAAAATCGCGGTTTATTCATGGAGTTCTTGATTATAATTGAGTTGCATATTTAGACGTGACACTCTAATGCATTACAATGAATACGCTGTTTTCTTTGTGGATGAGCACGTGATCTTCATTCTCTGGGATGTTAGAAATTCACACAAACAACTATGTTCACTAATATTTTTTCACCGAAATGTCAACTGCTTTACTGTTCACTTCTCCAGATCGGTGAGTATTCACAATATTTAGTCCACGTGGTAGCCCTTAGCTAAGTTAGTCAATATTGATGACACAAACAGTCTTGGCCAACTTTGACCAATATCTTGTTGGTCATAAGATCGATTACTAATGACGTTTACCGCTTGGAATATATTAGACTACTTCCTAAGTAGAGACCATGTAACAACGAACAAACGTAAAATATTCACGCTGAATTTAAAAGAATTAGCTATGCTAATGGATACACTTTAAGTTTCATAATGGTGTCCCACCAAAAATTACATTGTCCTAGCATAGAGAAAATATCTGGTTTAACTCCGTACAAAAGGTTTCTTGAGCAAGTATGCAACTCGTTTTGAACACCTATGTAATGATGAAAAGGATTGTGTGTGTATGTGTGTGTGTGTTAGGGACTGCCCATAACCTTAAAGACAAATCAGATGTCTGAATGCGTACATAATAATGTTTGTTCGAGACAGAGTAAACATGACCACTCGTCTTACACACAGAAGACCACTGACAAATCTCGGTAGGCGGAACAAATGACAGATCGAAGAATGGTCAACTGTATATTGATCAAGTGAACCACTGCTTGTAGGTGATGGAAAATTAATGCACTTCACTTGCCAGTTACATCAATGGAGTAACGTTAACCACAAAAGCCTTCCAGATGCAGCAGTTAATATCACGGCCAAAAGTCAAACCTTTCAAAAATGAACACTCGGGGAACTTCCTGGAAGATTCGCTTAGGTGGTCAAGGTTGATGCCGACCGCAGGAAGCTGGCTACCTTGGAGACGCTTGGGATGGGTAGGATGAGAACAAAACTCCGATTGAGAATTTGCTTTGAAAAAGGTTACCCGTGGTAACGGAAATGTTTGTAATAAGAATATCAATTTTCCTAAAATTGCCATGTTATTGACGTTCTGATTCAACTAAAGGTGATACCATCTGCGGCACGAGAGAGTTCTGTGAATGTAGAATGAATTTTAACAAAGAAAGGAGGGGTAGTCGTACTGAAAACAGCGCATCTCTTAATGTTTTCAGCAACTCTACAAGACTGCTGAATAGTGGGCTTACCCAAGTAGACTCAGCGTCAGAGGAGCAGCTTCCAACAAGTAGATCCACCGACGACCCATTTCCACTGCTGGGAAGTCAATCTGCCTTGATCGTGCCATTAATTGGATGAGCCCGTTTAAAATGCTATGTGTCGCACGGGGACTACGGTCAACAGTGATATCCAAGACAATCATGAAGAATTAGCGGAGCGACATAAACCTGACTGAACACACAGGTAAGATGGGACAGGTCATGGCAGACTTTGCGAAAGTGAAGACAGCGGTGCACAGCCGTAGTACTGGTACTGAAAACATAAGTGCCTCGCAAACCGCAGTATCTCTGTAAACAATATACCTGTTTGCTGTCCTCTACTGAGGCAAGTAGCGATAGGGTTGATTGGCAGTTATCTTACGGCTGTGAGCTGTAGTACACAAGAACGAGACAAGCGCTTGGTTGATACAGACACAATGGTAAAGCATAAAGAACTGAGTAAATGTCGGGTTATGGTTAGGGTACTTGATAGCAGCAGATCACTTGTCGATGATTTGACCAAGTATGCCGTGCATATTAGTGCACATTGTAAAACACCATTTTGTGACATCTCCGGAAACCGACTAGACAACTATGAGTCGACCTCTTTCTGACTACTAATTTTGTAATTGGCCGGAGACGGGGGAATCTGAACATTGTATAGGAGTTTTGAATTCAATCAATCGCGGTAAATCCCAGACTAACCAAGTACACTTTCCCCGTATGCCAAGTCGAAGGTGTTAAATTGCACAGTCACTTATCAGCGAATTCGTGGAGTTGTTCACAATGTATACTGTTCCATGTAAATGTAATAGCCGGATGGAATAAATTACCCTCGTAAATATCGAATGTTCCCGATCGCATCGGACGGTGAATTCCCATACTGAAAAGGAAGTGAGGTGACATTTACAAGGTGTAATATTTTAAGACGTGATTGATTCTGTAGATGAAGGACATCAACCAAAAACCACTGATCTATGTGAATTAAAGACGGCCGAAATAAACAACCTTAAATGCACCTGTTATACTGCCGTTAGTAATAGATACTTCAGAAAAACCGCAATAATCAATGGTAAGTATGGCGTTTTGCAACTGGTTAATGGTAATCAAAACCTAGAGACCAAGAGAAAACGATATTTGCAACGAAACTGCAGAGACTACTACAGAAAGTAGATATGTCCCTAAGGAGTAAAACCGACTAAAATACAGGGTATAGTAAATGACTGAGAATATACTGCTTGAGATGGAAGCGGCTTCAACTGATTCACGCTTGGATCCTCGTTCATAAGCTTAATTCTGAAGTCACGAATTCCATTTACTATGTAAAAACTGAGACGAAAGTAGGTGAAAATATGTCATAGGACTACGTATGCTGACTTTTACAGACTACTGACCATTCAGAATCAAAGGACTTGAGGACAAGGGATTAAAAAGTACATGCTACGACAACACTTTCTGTTGGATGAAAACGAACGTGAATGAAGAATTGTTGTTGGCAGACTTAACGGTACCAATTACGCGCAAATATGTTACCAACATAAAATCGATATGGCGTCACATTTTCATTTCGGATTGAAGCAAGCAGTGTCCCGGACGCGAAACTGTAATGGCACACATTGTAACAAATTATGATGTGTTGAAGTAGACACAGGGGAGGGATTTGCCATAGCATGCATACGGCCAGACGGCCGAAGTAGTATGAAATTAGTAGCGTTGTAAGTAATCGTAGTTTACTTTGATAGATGTGTTGTCTGGACGCTTATATCAGGCAAGGAAATGATTAAAGTTCTCAATCATAATCTTTGGTTCAAAAGCCACTACTCAAAAGCAACGGCTGAGTGGCAGTTAACTAAGATCAATATGTTTTCCAGAAAAGATACCAGTCTTCTTCCAACCTCAATCTGGAAAACCTATTAGTCTGCCTTATACGAGTGACTGTCGGTTTACCTCTAATAAGTCACCGAGATGCGACAGCCCTCATGTCACATTAAGGTGCAGTCTCGCCGAAGCAGACGTTCCGTGTCAAAACGAGGCATGCCAAACACACTTGAGCAGGTAGCGAGTGACTTCATTCGACCAGATTGCACCTCATCGCACTCTCAGAGACGAAGCACTTGAACATCCTCTGCATATGGGTCTACTGGAGGTGTAATTATCTAAGGCTACTAGCAAACGGTGAGTAGTAAGAATTTAGCTTACAAATACTGGACTACTGCTTTTCGTAATTGGGACACCGCAAATTTGCAATTCGCCATCCGGTGAAAGCGTCTACCAACAGAACAAACAAGTATGCGAAACCTCCTAACCAGTAGAACTTTATGTGGGCTTCCGCAAGCCGTCGAATATGACACCATTTTATGGAAGTGCTAGATCACTAAATTCGTCTCAGGACAATAGAAATCTGGTGTAGTTAATTCCGTACGTCAACATTCTGATTACATACTACTGTTAAGTGATACCAAGTGGAAGCCTCGATTTTGCATTATATCTGTTAATGAAAAACAGGAATCTGAAGAAAGATAAGTAAACGAATTTAGTCTGACAGTAGCACTACTGTGACGACGATTCTTGCCAGTCGCATGGACACAATTTCCACTCAGGTTGTCTCTATTTCTTTAATCTAGGATTCGCCAATTACAGAGTATCCAGTCCTTTAGCGACTTGGTATGTCACATTCGCTGCATAAAATGGAACTGTAACTTAACCTTGCAAGACTAAATATACTTGCATACACTATAAATAATTGAACAGTTACACTACCCTGATATGCACCTCTGTGTCCGTGTAATTAACAGCACGAGCTGAACCGTTCAAGCAATCGGAAGGAAACCTATTAAGAACGTGTGAAAATGCATAACCATTTAACATATGCATTGGTGGCAGCATCCTCTTCTGGAACCAGCGGATGCTTACAGACACTTGTGACAGCAAGGTGCCTATGTCGCACCACTTTTGCTGTCACCCGTACACCTGAATTCAGCTAAAAAACCACACGATAAAACCGGCTCAGGCATGCGATCAAAATGGTGAAATCTTCGTGTTTCGGAAGCAAGAACGGGAGATATACCAGTGACAGAATTCAAGCTATTGGACTAGTGAATTTAATTCAGGAGTTGCACTGGACGTGGAAGATAAAGGGATTAACAAGTTAATGCGGATACTTAATAAAATCTTGAATTCAAGTTCCAAGGAAATATATCAGACTGTATGAGCTCACATGTCAGAAAAAAGGGTACCATTGTGTCAAATGACCTGGAATGATTGGTCTACACAAATGAGAAAAATGTAACCAAATTTGTTTGGTCCTGTTCAACGCATTCGAAGATTCTACGCTAACGATTCGTCGTGAGTGCATTGGTGGTTCAACAGTTCATGCCAGCCGGGTCATCTGCCGTCCAAAACCACATATTTATACACCCGAGCAAGCGTCACCCTCACCATAATAAAAAAACGGCGCTACATCAGTGCATAACGTTGATGCTTAGTTGTCATTTAACCAGAAAGAACAAGCCATATCCAAAAAAAATAAGGGAAGGGAACCCATCTATCAAAATAGTTGTAAGGATGCAATCATTTCACAGGAAGTTGCTTACATTGTGCAAACAAATACCATGTCATAAGGAAAAGTAAAGCCTGACCTGGAAAACGGCTTCTTTTCGGCTTTCACTGCAGCCAATCATTAAGTGCACCTACTTCACAAACAACACGGATCAAATAACGTCACCATCCACGCAACTGAAGCCTATTAACTGCCATCTCATTCAGGATGTCTAGTGACCGACTATGTGCGTCGCGAGCTTCTCAGTCCACAAAACGACTTGGTATATAAGAAGAAAACCTGAAACGGGCGATATCTACACTTCGTAGTTATGTACTGACTAGTCTCAAACGGGATCTTGTACGTTTTTGCACGAGGGGAGCAAGAAGAATTTGTATAGACGATACGATGAAACTGGAGCTGAACATGTTACAGGATAATAATGTTTAACCTGAGAAATCCATTACCAGAAATATGTAAACGAGACCACTGCAACCCTCAATAAATAAGATTGATTGAAAGAAGATTCATATAACTACCGATTAAAAAGAGGGCGCAGCAGCAAAGCTGATGACGCGCCAACTAACTGATGCAATCGGCTGCAAGTCCTGTTGTAACATTTCACTCGAAACGGACGGCGCCAATTGACATGAAACATATGACGCCTAACAATGCTGCCTCTTTTTTGACCCATTTATTTGATTGTTGCTGCAGTTCATCATTTAGTGATCGCCGCGGTAGACGCTATTTGAAAAGACTTTTTGAATAGCATGTTCAGCGTTGTTTCGCTACGAAACAACAAACAACATCGGCTCATTTAACCTGGCCCACTTGGTTGATGGTGACTAACACACAGACACGGAGGGGGCTTTTCGCATCATTTGCCGTAATCCAGCCACCGCGGCCCGAAAGATCAAGAGGTGCATCTAGTCTCTAGCCAAGGCAGTCGCAATTCGATCAAGTCAATCGGATTTGTGTGTTCAAAAACGCTTAGTTCACACCTTGGGATTACCGTAGCCAAGAACGTACACTCAACCCACGCGACAATTTAATTCCATCTCTCCAACCCACGTAACACTGACTCCCTAAAACCTACCTCATTTGTGAATATAACTACAACGAAGTCGTGTGTGTTTTATCCAGTCACTTTGCCCTCGTCCCATTCTTGATCAGTGACCTTCCTCACTAATTTGATATACAATTGTACCAGTTGAAAATAAGAATTTATCAAAAACACCTTTGTTCGCTGAAAAAGTTGGTAAACTGTTAGTTGATCACCTCATTTATCTACGTAAAATCATCATCTGCCAATACCGCACCTTAAGCCAGCCTATTACATCATTCTTCGAAAGTGTTCAGTGTGTTGCGCACGCTTAGCTGCCATCCGTTCTGCATGACTCAACAGTCTGAGTCTGCATACCTAAAGACGAAATAAAGGGATTCGCTTGGCACTCACCTTCAGACGACCGCCTCCTAACCTGTTCATTCCTTGCCCGTTGGTGTCGAAGGGGATTGTTTGATCTGTGACTCATAGTTGACTCGTTCGAGAACTAACGTTTTACTCTTGTCGTATACATGTCTACGTTAATGGTCGCATTGACATGTTGTATTCGTTACCACAACGCTTTTCGACGTTTAAAATCTCCTACCCTATATTTTGACCAATAATGCGACCTAGGTAAACAGCAATGCTTATTTGTTGGATGCTCGACATGGTTGGCAGATCCAGTTCGGCCGACACTACCAGTGTCTACACCATTCTCTCTCACACTCACACCCAAGCCCAACTCCACCCACATTATTCTGCTCGCTTTCCGGTACGGTCATTAGTCGCGAAGGCTACCAAATCAAAACCTATCAGGGTTCTGTTACACAACCTCACACTGCTGAATATGTCAAATGAAACGAGCAGGCAAAAGCAACTTATTTCTGACTCATATCAGAAGGTTGAGTTTCCGACTTACGTAGGCCCACCAGTTATTAGGGTAAAAGTTACTAATAATAGGAGGGTCAGCTACGCTAATACCAATGCACACATGGCACGTAAGTAGCAGTGCACCAAGTACACGTGAATGATAAAACCATGCAACTATGTTTGGACTTATTAAAACTCCAAGAGCAAAATAGATATGATTCTGACTGTTGTAAATCACCTACTGAAACCGTTGCAAGCATCACTTTACAGCGGGAGGCTGAGTGGTTGTGAGGCTAGTTTTTGGCTTGTATTTTTTTGTTGAGCAGAGCACTACAAATGTGGAAGTCAAAAATCGTCAAAACAGACATGTGACCGGTCTAGACCGTGTGACAGAGTCGAGGCACGCTGATCGGATGTAGGGCTATGCTGATCGCCGATAACGCGATTCACTGAAGGCGATTTTTGGTCCATCCGTACAGTCTACCAAACCATTAACTGACGAGGACATTGGCTGTCTGTGCATCCAGCCGGAGGACATCACGAAAGTCTATCATAAACACTTCGGTAGCTTACTAAACCGTTCTGCTACCAATGACTAGGTGACTGTGGACGACCTGGTGCAACAGACCGTCAACTCTTCACTTGCTCTCGCCCCGGATTTGCCAGAGATGCAGAAAGCTGTTAAGCAACTGGGCAATGGAACAACAGCGACTGTCCACGGCTATCAAGACCGCGGCATCCAAGTTTGGATAGGATGTTAACACAAGTAAGATATTTTCTTCCTTTCAGCTTTCTTCGGGCGGTGGTGGTGTTCCTCCACCTGCACCTGAAATTCGCATCAATTAAGATCTCGTCGACAGCTGCGTGGACTTGTGCTATTTGAGTAGGGATTCGATCACAGATTTGACCGCGAGTTACGAACTCGTGTGGTGTAGGCTAGCGCTGCCTTCAGATATCTTGAAAGACGTGTCTGGAAAAACCACAGCCTGAAGATGGCCGTTAAGCTCTGCGTCTACCACTCAGTGGTGCATTCCATACTGCAGAATGACAGTAAAACTTGGACCCGATATCAATGGAACGTGCAGTATTTTAGAGGTTTTCATCAGCAACGTCTGAGACGCTTTTTGGGTATTCGACGATCGGACGTGTTTCCGAACAAAGAAGTAGTGCAGCGAGAGGATATGGATGGGATATAAACCATGCCTATGCTGAATCCACTTAGTTGGGAGCTAACATGTGAACGCTCAACCACTTTCGCTTGTAAGTAATGATCAGGTAGCTCGACCGTCTCGAGAGAAGACAAAATAACTGTCTTGTTGACTCTATTCGATAACTCCACTCTAGTGGTTCTTTTCGAAGGAGGCCGACTGGAGAGTTTATCTGAGTGCGAAGGCTACGATCAAATGTGAGTGATGTTCAACTTAAAATTAATCAAATCCCCGACTACTTATTAGTACTGTTTGCTTTAATTTACCATAGCCTGACGGATCGCATCATTAAACCGAGTAGCGTAATGGTGAAACATTTAATCAGGGAGAAGGAAGCTGCAAAAATGTAAGTTCTGTAACCCTTTGCTCAATAAAGTTATCAGTCCGCGGACTGGTTTTGTACCGAAGTTCAGCTTAACAACAGATAGTTTTTCGAAACACTTGGCGATCTGTTTGTGGATATCTATTGTACGCCCGACCAGATTTCTCTTCTGGCCGACATTACTAGGTCCATTCCACGGGGGCTGGAAGCAAAACCTTGCATAAATGAATGTGTGCGAAGAAACGTCGGCTATCCCAGTACTGGTAAAGGGCCAATCTTAACTCACCTGGTAGCCGTAACACAGTGTTCAACACACATTGATGATGAACTCATGTGGTTCAACGGACTTAAGGATGCGTCCTATATTGTTTCTGGATAACAACTGCAGTCAAATTGGCGTCACAGATAATACAACTCACTGATTAATTCATTCGGTGGTTTGAGTAAACGATCCTTCAACCAATGAACCGGTCAGATCCAGCGTTTAGCCCAGGTCTGATCACTACCTACTGTGGGAAGATGAATGTGAAAACTTTGTGAAAATTCACCAGCCGAACAGGTTGGTTAGACTTCAGACCTGTAACGAACATTAGTTATAGGTTCCGTAGAAAGCAATCTGTGAGGCGAACTGACAGTGTGTGACACGAGCAATCTCATTCCCGTTAATCTAAATACACAATATGTGATAGACTCTTGGCTGAGGGTGAAGTGAAACTTATTTCACTGTGCAATTAATCCCGCCACGAGTGAACGTATGTGAAGCCTACATGAGACGAAAAGAAGTGCAGCCAGTTGTTCTGGCCATCCTAAATTGGGGGATAGTCTGTACTAAGTACTTCATCGTTATATTAATTTCTATGCTTGACGATGTCGTACCACGGCAAGCTAGTATACAGAGTAAGATATCTGCACCAAATTTAGTACGAATGAAATCAGACAGTCTGGGCGTCGTGTTTAACATATTACCAATAAATGGATTAAGAGTAACACAACGTTATGAGCAAGTCGTACTACTGTTTGCTAATGTGATTTCAGTTACAACCCTCCTGAGGAAGACCACCCGAGGTGGTTGAAACGTGGAATATTACAACTTGCTCGTAACCTTGTGTTATACTCAATCCACTTATCAATAACTAGTATGTAAAGTTTCAACTTTGAAGTTTTGGTTCAGGTCAGCAGTGGTTTATGAGTTGGTGCGACTGAAGGGATGTAGATTGTAAACTCATGAACGTATACAGGATCTGCAACCTGAATGCACTTATAGGTCACGCAATTTACTGTCTTGTCCCAAACCACTTTTATGAGAATGTCATGTCTAACTAATTACGGAAGTGCAATATATAGTGGTTTCATTTCCCACGAACATATGCACGAGTAGGCCAACATCTTGTGTTGGTGATCTTGTAGACCTCGGAGTCCTCATGTTGCTTATATTTCTTTTTTTCGATACAGTGAAGTGAATTTATTATTGTGACTGATCGTAGTTACAATCGAGATGTGTTGTTATTTCATAGAATAACTGAAGACCGTTAACTAACAGATTATCATTTTGCTGATTAGTGAATATGAGACAGAGCAAAGCAATCCACTGCACTCACACTCACAGGTAAAATACAAAAGGTGAATGCAAAGAGCAAAACGCAATTCTGTTTACCTAATTGTTTGTGGACAGTGCAAACAATTTATTTCATATTTGTGTACACCTAATATGACGCTGATGGACTGTAACGAGAAAATTCTCCAGTGATCTGCTTTTTTCCATCCCTTAACAAAGGAGACCACAAGGCTGAAGAACAGTACACTAACCAACTAATTATGCGAAAGTGTGTTAGAATGTTAGATTACCGCACCCTGTGCAAAACATTTCGAGAGGTCAGCAATGCCAGCTATGCAAGTTTGGAAGTCTGCTACATTTTTAAGGTAAACTCTAGTAACCTCACCCCCACATAGAAGAGGAATTAACCGGCTTGAGTTATTCGGCTCACTGTATAAAGTGTTAACTACCAAGGGTGCTATATATAAGGAGTCGGGGTGATTATAAATTTGGTAATGATGATATCAGTTTTTACTGGACGATAACCAAAACATTACTTCCCATATCAGTACCGGTGAAAGTGGAAAATGCAGGTCATGTAAGAGATGAATTCGTCACATACCCACTTCATCTCTGGTAGTCCGAGAATACATGTCAGAAGAAGATGGGCTCAGATAAATGATAAAGCCGTAAACCCCGTTTTGTGCACAGAATGCTTGCAAGACAAGATAAGAGACGAATGAATGAAGTAAAATTTTCCGAAGTAGTTGCTGCCGCGAATCTTCAACTTATCTCTTCAGGTGAATGGTAAAGAGAGCAAAAAACTTTCGTTCCTCCGGTGGGTTCACCACTCGTCATAATATTGAACAAAATTTGTTTACAGAAGTGACGCATATTTTATACAGAAGGGTAGATGCGACAGTCATCCGTGGAAGTGTACGGACGTTTTGGTGAACAGAAAAGACATGAATATAAGATATCTTAAGTAGATGATAGTAAAAATTCTAGGAGTCTATCTGGCTTCATTGTCGCAAAAAAAAACCCTAATCTCAGAATATCACGGATTCACAACTGGTGATAAATCATCACTGGTGAAACCATGCACACAAGACGTGATTTATGGCTGAGTTTTCAGTCAGTAGGAATGAGGATTATAATGGCGTCTATCTGTCTAAGGAGAATGATAAACTACTTGAAACCTGATTACACCAGTGTAACAACTGTCACATTTTTGAGTAGAAGTCGATGTTACACATGTAACAACTGAAAGACCCACCATGTATTGAATATATCAACTTAAGTCTTTGAAGATAACTTTCTATTGTTTGCTTTCCTACTGGTACCAATTTCCGTTTTCCACCAAACACTTGTCGCTGTTAACGCGATCAACAGTCAAACTTTTTCAGTGTGTTGTAATGATGTCACTAATTCCAAGACACATACAAATGGTACAGCGCCGTATCGATGTAGTGGAAATGAAGGATTAAGCTCAATGACACTACGGCCAATAAAGTTCTGGTCGTCCCAGAAGTGTCAACAAACTTCCGTAAGCTGCACAGCACAATGATATTCGTAGCCTTCGAAATGTGCTGAGCAAATAGGCACTTGCCACGCAAGTAAGCAGATCAAAACAAAACAGCTAACATTGTAGGAGAAATACTGTGTCCGTTCAAACGAATGCCTTTGGGTACCTAGGTACCTCATTCACACTCAAACGACTGATGCCTAAAGTTCACGACGAAGCACCTAATAATCTCGCGAATGAAGGCTATACCATAAGTATCAGTGCTAACTGGACACAGCACACAACGATTAGTTCTATTATATTGCAAAGAACAGGACAAATTATCTCACGGACCAATGGTCAAAATTTGTAACCGATGGACAGGAAGTCGGTCAGGAAAAGGTTCAACCGTTACCAGAGAAGCTGGTGATAATTGAAGCGTCTCCAGTATATCCGTTCAAGAGTACGATGAGAGAGAAGTTCTTGATTCAGTTGGTTCTTGCAGCCACCTCATCTAAAAGTTCAGCGACATCGCGAGTCCATCGTATGGATTGTTGAGGAAGATGTATCTTCTTGATAAGGAACAGCTACTCAAACTTTTACCTAAATCCTGTTGCTAATGAAGAGAGGGACACAGACTTTAAAAATGTCAGGGGATGAGCATAGCATTACGATGAAAAGGAGTACTGTAATGAAACAAAATTAGCCTGCTGGCTTTTTGAATTTGTAGAAAGTAAGTATTCAACAATAGTTAGGTCAGTCAGGAGAGCAGACACCTGTCATATTATGGTTATGTGTGTGTGATGAATTCATTCGTAGCGACGACTTTCAGTCAGGGAGTGTGATGTATTCACAGTCAACAACCAGGCAATAAGAAGCAGCGTAATCCATATTTACTGCTTCATTCACTAATAACTACCTTCAGCCAGACATTCATTTTCTTGTAGCCTCTATTCTGATTGATGAAATCTCGTCTAGACCAAGTTGGTTAATACGAGCAGAAATCGATGTGATGTAATCCACGCCTATACAAACTGACAGTATAACATTTCATCCGAGTAAAAAGAAGACATTGCGATATTCTAACATTTCATTTACCCTCATCACTCATCGATTGTAAATGCCTCATGACAACAGGTCACCAAGTTGACCCATTAAACTTATTCAAGATATTATTGTGCAACAGAAACCCAAAGTTATTGACTTTTTGCGAAACGATGTTCATCCGAACTTACCAGCCGACGTTATGTGCACAAAAGTGGTTGAGGCTACCTATCGGGTTGCCATGGACGTGATTATATAATACTCAGTGTGCCTGTCCAGTCCCCGTTTGTCCCTATCTGTATTATTTATATAACTGGCGTGTTTTAAGTTGTTAATTATGAGAGTAAATGTAAAATGAGTCTTGTTTCTGCTTTGATGAGGCGGTTAGAGGGAACTCAGTGTTTCGAAGTACTACATTTATACTACGTTCTCTAACATATTTATTACTTGACTTCTCAGCCCTCCCACCTCTTTTTGTAAAGTGAATAAAGCAGCCACTGTGCCAACTTCGTTTTCTCCTTCTCATGTTTATCGTATGAGATAAGTGTACTAGTTCGTAGACATAAGAATCGGTATCCAGTATTTCAGTTGCATTCCAGAGTATATTTACCACAAATTGGTGTCATGATGGAGCGGGTCGTGATCGAACAGCACCTGTAGAGGAAAGCTGATAAATCTGGGAAGTGGGTCAAATGTTTTTCGAGTTGTGATGCAGCATTCAGATAGAAAGATCAACTCTTATGCACTTAACTGCAATGAACGGGATCTTTATTCCGTTAAAGGATCTGACAGTCCCGAGAACCCCATCCGAATTATAGTGAGCTGAGTTGAGGAATCTACTGCTACAACACGTACTACCTACAAACTTTCAGTCAACAAAACAGACGAATTTCAATACAGACATCTGGCTCATAAATTTTGCTGGGGTTTCACATTGCCGATAGAAGAACAAGCTGCGGGCTGCAATTTCTGATAAGTTTGAAGAGAATATTAGAATTCTATTGATTACTGGCATTAACATCACATACTTCCGGTGAAACTTACTGATAAAGCAATATTTGTTTTTCGTGGAAGCCCGAGAAATTGGCGAATGCAGGAGACAAGTGACGGCGTCGACAATGAAACGTTTCGCTGTCTTATCCCAGAAACCCTTCGAAAAAACCCATTATACTAACGCAATTGAATTATATGCCTAAGAATGTCGTAATGCAACGGAATTCTCTCCAACCGCGAAATCTGTCACCCCGTTTCTACGTTTTGGCGAATCTCATCCCCGCTCAACATCCGTTTTCTAAAATGTGGCATGTCATGAATACATGCCAGATCAAGATTTGCAATTATTACAGAATCGAAACATGCCGGTTGTTGAGCGGATTCGAGCCAAATCTATAAGCCACAGGTGGCATTCGTGTGAAATATTGCACTTCTCGGCGTCCCATACTTCAGTTATCCTAGCGGCGTGTCTTCATCGTTGATACTAAAGGTACCGAGTGAATTAATTGTAGGGACGTCCGGGATTCGTTAAACCCTGGGCATGAATGAGTCAGATAAATATCGAGGTCACTGACAAACTGGTCTTCAGATACAGTCACTTGGAGAAGCCACACCATAAGAGTGCCGAGACGAGAAAAAAATGGGGAGCATCCGCCCCTCAGTCAACAAGCCCGGCGATTTGGAGCTTGAAGGTTCACATGCAATTAAACGTTACCTTTGCACAAACCACCTCTAACGTGGACAAGAAAGGGGTACCACAATCCAGACCCCAGTAGTCGGTCGCTTGCTGCTACTGTGATACAAGAGGCATGAAGATGACTGAAGTGAAGTTGGAAGCAGAAGGTAAACCGGTCTTTTTGAGACGCAGGGCTTTTGCCCTATGTCAAGGTCGGTGCTATCCGCACCCTCGATCGGCTGGAGAGAGAAGGCACAATCATTCACGTGAATTTGTTTACATGGGCCATTCAGAAGGTGGTTGCAACGAAAGGGGATATAAAAGATCCCCGGATCTGTGACGACTACCGAATGACATTGAACTCGTGGTTGCGGAGCTATGCGGTATTCAAAGTAGGGTTGCAGGATTCTGTGAAATCTCTGTACGATAGTCGGCAATTTTTAGAAATGGATCTTGCTGATATCTGTATGCAAATTCCTATAATACCTGAATCAAGGCTCCTGATGACGATCACAAAACGTGGGGTTTCTCCTAATGTTACCTGTGAGAAGTTATCTGAGTCCATGTTTTCAAATCGTTACTGATCGTCAGCCTCTACAACGCAGCTTCAATCCGGACGATCGGCTTGCAAGTTAAAAGCTGCGATGGCCCTATGGTAGCAAACCAGGCTGACAGCCGAGAACCACATCCAGTCCAACGATCAGATAAGCAGGTCCATCAGACGGACATTTTGTTAAGGTACTCTAAATATGCTACCCCAGCGGCTTGCCATTGCATTCTTCAGCCTAGTCCCATACGACCAGAGAAGCTACGCACATATGATATGCAGTATTACGAAGCTACGTTATTATTATCATGGATCGTGATTACAAGTGACAATAAAAAGTTCGCGTTGGTTGAGTCGATATTGCGATTCGTCTTTATGATACGCTTCGCAACTTATGGTTTTGGGTTACGGGATCGTTTGTTTATTTGACTATCCGTTCATGTGGCAATCGTAATAAGCCGAAATCATAGAAACAGACTAGACTAAACATACTATGCCACTGAGAATGGAGACCAAACATCCATGGAATAGGCTATAAAAGTGATCTCGTGTTTCACTATAAACGGCATCGGCGCGGTGATTAGCTAGAAAGATTACAGAAAAGGGTCGATGATGGGTTTGACCGAAACTGTGTGTAACTCTATTAACGCCACCGCAGCACAATATACAAATAATCAATAAGCCGGTACACAACATGCAAGCGTTCCTAATAACCTAGATATAATAAATATTGGGACTAGTTTGCAAATTACACCCATTTGCAAGCTATTACACAGTACCTTGGACACTCTAAGATGGCTACAGTGACGAGGACACTTACTGCCAATCAACCCCGGTCTTGTCTGGATCACGTCGTACTAATAATGTCCAATCAGTCCGCTACTGATAAGAGACGTTGTGGAATTGAAAGCACGCTAATGCCCCAAGCTTTCAGAGGTCCCACTCGAGTGTTCTCTCTAAAGTGTGTCAAATCAAATGATAAAAATGGGACGGGGCTTCTTTGGGAACATTCGCCAGAAATACCAATGCGCGTTCGGAAGTGTTCGCACTCTGGGGTTTGCACCAAATGCGTCAAACCCACGTGCGACAAAAACGTGAATCAACTAAGCATTTACCCAATAGTAAATGGCGCACTCAACCGAAGTACATTATAATTGTGGATACTCTTTCATTAAAAAAGATCAATAAACGGGAGGCCTTTGTGGTTTGTAAAGTATTTCCGGTAGTTATTTTTTAAACAGATTGCGCTATACATATAGATGCATCAACACCACCGTTCTGAGAAATCTACCCGCCAATGCACTTCGTGTCCAAAAAGAGTTGTAATTGTAGGTAATGCAGTAGTCTGGCAGCGTCTCACAATAGCTCCACTCTATTTGGTGCACGGCTACTCATCCTTTGGTGAGAAGCTGACGATGAGGAAGCTTATTGAAAAAGTGTTTCGAGCGAATTACAATGTACATATCTAAGGTGACCGGTGGATAGAATCTCGCTCTTCTTTGAGCTTTTGTAAAATAAACGCCATCTTCCATTTCAAGAACCTTGACGAGCGACTTATAGGAACGCTCCACAATACGTCGCTGACCATACAAGCAACCAAGAACGTGTTCACACTGATGGAGAGCCTCCAGAATATACACTTTGGGCTTTTTTTAAGATATCAGAGGAAGTGATATGATAAGGATGGGCAGCCAACCCGGCCTATCATGTGAAAGAAATTTCTAGGGCGAAAAGTTTTAACAATCCAAGGTCGCACCCGGTGGCAAAAAAATAGCATCCAGGTCGGCGTGGTCATAAACCATGAAACAAATTTGGTGCTGGAAACATGACGGTCGACTCTGTAAGGCTCACAAACACAGCAGAGACAATGGAAACGGACAGAGACGATCGCACTGAGCACTCCCCTGGATCCATTCGGAAGTGGATGTCAAGTCCTACTGCGCAGGGCGGTGGCATCAAAAGTTACTAACTGTTCGGACAAAGTAACCACTTGCGAATGGCAGACTACGGTCAGTTGTCGTAATCCTGAGACAACTGTGAGACAGCATACCGCTCCAGGAATACTTACCAGATCGGTTCGGTGGTAATATCGGGAACGCTTCGGGCCATCGAATGAACCGACCGTCCATCGTGTTGACATGCCACCTCGCCAGACAGTGAAGAAGAACCAACGATAACAATGGGGAAGTCGTTTTGCATTCCGTACCAACCCGATCAGAGAGGTGTGATCGTGACCCAGACAACAGGATAGACGATGTTGTGTTGAACGTACGTCGTCCGAAAAGAATCAGGACAACTAACCACGGACGTCCAGTGGAAGTGACGCAGAGGAGCGTACCAGCAGATACTGGTGGAAACTGTTGGATAAGACACAAAAGTCATTGCTATCAAGAAGCCCTGGAATCGTTCTGCAAAGGTTGCGCGTTGACCACGACTAATAAAACTACTGGGGAGCGGTCAACTAAAGATCTCATGCCTCGTCGGCCACAATATTCTTGCCACCACCCATGAAGAAAATTGAGAACCGAACTCTAAGTGTCGATATTTGTGAAGCGTATGATCACATGACTGAACTCAGATAACAAAAGCCAACGGTTTGTGATCGGTGGAAACCACAAATCAGTTAACTTACAGAATGGCAAACAGTTAGTTATCGGCAAGTTGAAAATCACTGTCTGAATAGCAGGTTTGACATGCAGATAAATTATTTAGCTAGCCTCTTTTGAAAATAGATACTATGCTCGAGTTTCGCTCTCTTTAAAGCTCACCAATGGTGCACAACTCTGTAACGACCGGGATAAAACTCTGGTCACGTATTGATGAGACAACCGCGTTGATTACTGATCAACAACATAGTGGTCAGCACGGTTGCCCACAATTCGTGCACCCATCATTTTAGAGTCATAGTCTACAAACAATGCGAACAACGTATAACAGCCAATTACAGTTTAACATATGTATTCAGGTAGGACTGGATTGTCATCGATGAACCCTATCGAACATCCACCAGTGCAGTTTTCTAAAAAAACAGACAATGTGGTTGTGCTGCACATCTCACGATAAGTTCTTTCACTGCATTCCATCCATTAACAAAGACGAATATTAGAAAGTACAATGATCAAACAACGTAAAAGTCGAAGCCCACGGACGCTACATAGAGAGGACCAAAAAACCACGCCAACAGAACAGCCGAAATTCGAACAACGGCGGAATTTCACGTATCGGAGAAGTGCCGAGAGACACAGCTGATTTAAATCAACAGGGAGCAGTTAGTAACTACAGTTCTGGTGTACTGGGATTACACCACAGTGGTGTACATATTCACAACGCAATCATAAGATTCACAACCTCGTTCGCAGCCCACACTTGGACGCACACAACCATGGACTTCTACAACTATTGAAACCAGACTGAACACCCGTTGAAATGGCATTCCTCAAAATCTCACTGAGACCAGAAATTGAATGCACTGTAATTCTAATACAGTACCCTCCCCCCTCTACACGGAACGTGTCTTATAAGGAAGGGATTGTCCCCATTGATGCTGTGTAGCAAAGAGAACGTTCCATCAGGTCTGAGCAAGAAATGCGTCACGCCAAGGCGAATTGGTCAATTCAATCCCCCTGTCCACCGTTATAGAGCTTACCGGCTGAGCCTGTTCACGGCTCGTTTTCGACTGCCTACCCCTCATAGTTTTGGTCACGTCTTTTTGATTGATCACAGTGATGCTCTGTGAACCTTTGTTCTAATGTTTAAAATAAGCTACAAGTCCTGTAAATCGACGGAACCGCTTAATACGGGTACGTTTTCAGACAACGATGCTACGTTAGAACCGACGAAGACATAGTCGAAATAAAGAATATATAAACACTCCTGAAGCGTAACCAGTACCAGAAATCCGACAGTTTGCACTGTGCAACAAGTCAGAAACACTAGTGAAAGTGGCATAAGTCCAACATGAACCACCACTGTAGTTTGCGTGAAAACAACCGCGACGGACGACGCTCGACAATTATCTCCCTAAAAATAGAATAGTTTGCGAGTGGTTACTTGGCACCAAGATAGATTTCCGAATGCTACCACCATCCTGAGTTCACATCCTTCCAAGCGCCGCGGTGATGAATACGAAAGGTGTGGGCATCAGTCCACAAGTATATGCCCACCTGGTCAAGTTTCTTGCGACTAAGATACAGGCCTTGCCTGGGTCGTAGCTCACCTCTATTTCGAATACCTGTGGCTTTCCGCAAATGCATACTGCACGGGAGGAACTGTATTAGAAAATGATAACACACGATAAACATCCGATGAAACAAAGCCGACTGTTAACTGCCAGTTGTTGAGTTGATCGATATGGGCAGCAGGCCACAACTGCCTTGGTCAACCAAAACTAGTATTCTTTGGAATAATCTCAGAATGTAGTGACGAGCACGTGTGCATGCTAACTGTTACCTCGTGCACAAGGTCAGCAAGGCAGAAGAACGAAGTTAATCAGCGCTTGTATTCTTTCCGTAATTACTGGGGTCCAAGGAGTCTGTTCATTAGAACGCTTTTTCTTCACCAGCAGATGACTTAGAACTGGGAAGCATAATTCAAAGTAACCACAAGGTCAATAGTCAGTATTGCAGTGGCCAATGATCTTTGATTACAGTTAAAACGGTGTGCCTCCACCTTTTTGCTCTGAATGCACGCCCGCTACAGGGGGCCTAATATGAACTCTGTTACTTTCTTCAATCGTGTAACTAAACTTGCACAACAGATACATGCCATTTCTCAACAACTCAACTATTAACTCCAATCCTCAGCGTAGTTTCGCCTGTACCTCTTCCAGTGTTGTACAAAGTAGTCGAGAGCTTTACGTACCTTTGGCTTCGCGCAACTTTGAGTACTGCCGAGTAGGCATGGGCTCGCCTAGTACCTTCTCCGTCCCGCATTTAGTTGCTGACGTTGGTCTCAGATTAGGCTAGATCTAAATAAACACCATAGTTCAAAACGTTGTTGGAATTACAGTTTGTTTCTAAACGTTATCATATTCCTTCAGTTCAATGCCTGTAGGGACTGTTCTTCAGGAAAAGCAGCCTTAATTTTTATTGCTCACTACAGTGTCGTTGAAGCTAAGATAGCTAGAATTCCAAATACGATGCTAAAATACCATTACTTGTCGCAAAATTCGCAATCAAGGCAATGTTTGTGAACCACGTTCACTGGCTATGCGTCTAGTGAAACCACATGTCAATATGGAAAAATACTTCAACCCAGTAATTCCTGTGGCAAAAATCCATTATACCCTACTGTTTATACACAGAAAGCACATGGGTAAATATCAATCTATTTTACAGGTAGCTATCGTGATTAAATACGACTACTACAATAAAGTGCAAGGAAAGATTTCTGGGAAATTTAGAGCGAAATATGACGATCCCAATTGTGCTTCAATCCAGGAACGATGTCGATCGACTTCGCAGGTGCCTTGGGCTGAACGGATCTGGAAATAAACAGACAGCAATAGAAAACCAAGGTGAATAAAGTGATAACCGAACGCTAATCTAGAATGCAGAGCATAGACGGCGCGACCGCCACCGATGGAAAAACTGCAAATGGCTATATGTTTGCACCTACGAATATCCTCTGGACATTCTAGACTGTGGTATTTGTAACTGTCGAAACGGAAACACTGAGCCTCGACATTATGTCAGCCAGCGCACTCACATGGATTACGGAGTTCATCCCGATGGTAACATCGAGAAATGTTTGGAAACAATCGGTAATGGTTTGTAATGGCGACATTTTATTTCAAACTAAGTTACAGACTTTAGAGTATTCAAGACAGATAGGGTGTAAATCAATACTTTGGTCACACAGGGTAAAGGGTAAAGATCAATAAACAGTCAAAGTTCAAGGTTGGAAAAAAACCAACAGGAAATTTCGGAATAACGAGACGCATTTTAGACTCCGACTGTTTTGCAGTGTAAGAAATAGACTGAAAGCCTTGACTGAGTGCCCAAATCGTCTATCCGCTTAGATCCGCATGCCTTGGCAATCTTTCACTATGTTTTTAAAATCGCTGGCTGACGACAGCATGCCATTATCCATGGCACGCGTAAACCCCGGTAGGGTTTCTTCTCACTGTAAGCTTTCAAATCATCTTGTTTTCAGAAGTCCTTTCATTAACTGAGACTAACAAAGTATGTGTGTGCGCGCATTTATCCTTTTTATCAAGTACGATAACGCAGTAATGGGCATAAGTCAGCGTGAAAGAAAATGTTTGGCGGACGTGTTCCAATCTTTGTGTTTGCAGTGAATTTCACACAATACTGCGATTTCGTACTTCACGGTTCTATTCCCAGCTCATGCACCAGACAGCCCGTTGGCACACAACACGATATCGAATACAAACTGAGACCCGCCAGATGGTATAAATATAGGTAGTAGCACTCGAAGCAAACAAGACTCATGGTGAAGACAGGAGAATAAAAAGCAAACACCACTGCCTAACATCTCTTTCGAGCTCATCATTAAAACAGCACCAGCCATCAGTTTTGAACAAACGGCGCTACTAAAAGAGTCAGTATAAAATTCAGCACAGCACGCCCGTCTTCCACCGCAGTTTTAACTTGTACACATCCGGAAAGGCACGACAGACCCTAGGCAGCAATATAAAAAGTTTAATTGTACATGCCCGAAGTTACCATTGCCTAGGTGTGAGCCGAGAACGCAGGTAGCAAAAAGACTGCTTGATTAAAAAATTTGCACAGGTGGTGTATGCTTGAACAACACTTAAAACACAAACATTCACTTGCAGAGAGCAGTAATCCAGAGAAGCTATGATTGCCAAAGGTATGTTCATGTATGGAAAACACCATTTAGTACCGGAATGCACTCTAACGTTCGTTTTGGTATCTTTAGCCCAATTATCTCAACAGCCCACGATCGGACCGGAATCCAGTCTGTTCCTCCCGTATCTGACTTTCTCTGGGTCTAGTTAGCCGAGGTAATATAAGGCCAGTTGGCAAATTGGATGTAATAAGTACTAGACTGATCTCGCTGTGGCTGTCACACAGATTTCGGTCCCCAATTTGAAAACCGGAATTACTGTTCACAAGTACCACTCACAAGGTATCTTTTCAGTTTCCCAAATTGCCTGGAGAAGTTTTGTCAGTTCTTATATCACCCTCTCCCCAACATTCCTGAAAAAAGAAGAGGGGAGATCTAGCTTAGGAGCCTTGTTACGCCTGAGAAACTTAAGTTACAGGGCCACTTTTGCTTCTGACGGAGGATTAACTGGAACGCAATAACTGACCATTCTGGTCTCATCGTTCACATGCTCTGGTTGAGGCCAGCTGGACTGTTCTTCGAAATGGCCAGCCCAGCTGTCAAGTCGGCGTAATTGGTAGATGATAATTAAACTATTTTTCCCACATGGTCTCATTTACACCGACTCGATAGCCAGTACAACCACGGATCAGGGAGAAAAGCCTACTACTATTTCCACATAAAAGACTCAATGCCTTTTATTTGACTGCTCGACAAAGTGGTGCTCACTGTCTTTGTGCAAGCTTTTATTCAGCTTGCGCTTAACTCAGTGGCGGTTGTCACCATATTCAGAGGCAGGTGGAGTCGAGCGAAGCATGTTCTGTCGCAATTGTATAGCTTCTTCGGAACACACCCCCTCAAATCATGCATCAATGATCGCTGTGATCTGTTCCCAGTGGTCGTTAGGTTTTCTCATCTCATTCGAACTGGGCAATTTGCTCACCAATGCTTCCTGGTAAGCGTTCTTTACACTCTCCTCGTCCGAATGCCAGTTCAGCATCTTGAATTTACGAACGTACGTTCTCTGGAGAAACGACAAAACAAAACGGGCACGCACAACACAGTATGGTCCGAGTCCAGGTAGCTGTTCAAAAATGCACCAGTCTTTAACAGAGTGGCGCCAACTGTAACAGATTGCCATTTGATCCAACTGTGTCCACGGCTGAGAAACACACGAAGGCTTCTGTGTAACACAGTGCCTCCTCCTGCGTTGAAGTGCGGTTCTTGAAATATAGAGACCGTGGGATGCGTACAGTTGCAGTAGTCTTTCGTCACTGTCAGTAGGTTGTGCCCGGAGACCAAACATACCTCCTAGCCGCTTCTCATCCGAAGAAAGACGACCAAGCTGAACATTCAAATCGCCCGCCAGTATGATGATGTTTGAGTGTTTGGTCTGCTCCAGAAGGTCAACGAGTGCGTCGTAGAGCGCATCTTCGGTAGCATATGAACAATTGTCAGTTGGATTGTACGCCAGTATGATGAACACATAACACTTCACTGGTTTGTGTCAACAGGCTTTAACCGACTTATTGAGTCTGAAATCGCACAAGCGACCGTTCATTTTGATCCGATCAAACTCTGTACGATTCCCACTCTAGATTGACCACGAGATTTAGAGTCGATGTCACCTGAAACCCTGACGGAAAAGAGCTTGGATCGATAGTTATCTAAAGATGAGCTCAAGTGGATGAGGGTGCCAGAATCGTAGACTAGCGTCTCCAACACAGCACAAGTCAGAGCAGCTTGCTGACCGATTTGCTAGAGAGTGCGGACATTGAAAGCGCCAATGTATACTAGCTGTCTTAGCTTCAGAAAACCACTATCGCCCGAAGGCATGTGAAAGGCAGAAAACCTGATGTGTAAACAAAAAGAGAAAGTCGTAGTGGTTGAATAATGTCACTGTCGGGAGGACGATAACTTCTGACACTTCCCGGTCGTTTGTCGCGGAAGGGGGTTGACTTGAGAAACTCCAACCGGAGTCTAACTCAAAAGTCTGACCTGCGAGACAACATGAAGCGGTTTTTTGGGGGGGACCCTACCCAGACTCTGGTAATGAGAGGCTTGCCTAGCGCGAGGGCGCATTGACTAAAACATTGATGTCTAATTATGAGCACTGTTGAGGCGAGCGGCGGCCCGAGCCACAGCACCTTTTGGATTAAGCCGGATGTTTTTTGACCGTAGTGGATAATACGCTGGAGGTCACGGTCAACGGTTGGGCAACCGGAGTGCTCTTTGGTTGAGGATACCTTTTCTAAACATCTCCTTCCTGACCACAACAATGCTGCAACTATAAAAAATAGTTGGTAGTCTGGTGGCTAGTGTACGCCTTGGGCTCGGGATATGAAGGCATTGATAGTTGAGTTCGCCTCGGTGGTTGGGGTGCAAAGGACAATGAACCCCTTTGGTTAAGGACGACGTGAGATACGACGAAGGATAGAAATCAATGAAGTACGTATTACTGATGAGTAGTCGGGGATTTGGTTAATTTTGGTTAATTTTCAAGTTGAACATCACCCACAATTGATCGCAGCTGTCGCATCCCCATAGACTTTCCAGTCGGCCCCTTTCGAAAAGAAGCACTAGACTCGAGTTTCGCTCTCATTAGAGCTCGTCAGTAGTGCATATCATCGCCACCGCCGGGACTTGAACCACGGACATGTTGTTCATGAGGCAACCGTGTTTACCACTGCGCCATTGACCTCACGTTAGACACGACCGAATTATCATATGTGAACGCTCAACCACTTTTCGAAAGGGGCCGACTGGAAAGTCTATGGGGATGCGACAGCTGCGATCAATTGTGGGTGATGTTCAACTTGAGAAGTACGTATTGCGGATTTGCGTGAACCCGTGTAATTTATTGTCTTCCATATCATCCTATGCCCTAAACCTACATAACCCTTTTTATTTTTCTCACATATTACAGAACGTCTGTCATCTCATGTGTTAAAATGTGCTAAACGTATGGACCAAAGCTTAGAAACAAATCAGAAAAATATCACCAAACGATACAGTGGTCCACTGGGCTGACGTTAAAAGAGGAATAATAAAACCGCACCCAGAATTATCCAAACGTCTGATAGATTTGCTGACCCTGTTGAGAGCAGAATCGCAAGGAGCAGATGATCTGCTATCTTGCTAAGTTCACTGATTTTCAACCTCTTCCAATAAAATCCACCCGATAATTTTAAGAACTGAGGTAGGAGTTTGAGAGTGCGTCTGTCATAACGGGACAGGGTGCCTCTAGTTGTAAGAACAGTGACTGCCATCACAACACACCGGAATAACAGACTAGTAGTCTCCAACTGAACATCGTGATACACCGGAGAAAGGGACACACGCAATTGCGTAAAACGACCTTCGATCGTTGAAAGAAGACTCGTATCAACCCTTTACAGAAGTCACGTAAGAAGCCGGCTCAAGAACCAATTCCACTAAATCCCAGTAAGTATGTACTGAACTATTCTCCAGTAGTACTGAATTCTTTGCAATTAGGGCCCTTAGGTTTGGATGTAGTTTATAAAATACCATCACACGAGCCCAATCGTACTTATGTTGAAGCCCAGTTTGAGAACCTAAGTGATCAAGTATCAGACCCTCGGCTAATTACTGCTGACAGCCTAGGCTGGCATAAAACCAAACTCATTGATATAGTCAGTGGGTTTATGAGGACTCCGATTAATGGCCGGCGTGTTATCACAAAGCAACACCTGCAATCATTAAGAGAACTCAAACCAAAAAATGTAGTAATACGTAAATCAGATAAGAGCCCTGGGGGCAGTCATTTTAGACGGAGACACGTATGTGCAAAGAATGCTCTCAATATTAGAAAACTGAACAAAGTTTCAGTGAGCAATGTCACTGAAACAGGCCACATAGAACGGAATGTACAAACTCTCTTACAACTGTGTACGATTGATGACATGACGTACTAATCCCTTAAACCTTGTGGGTCGTCGAAACAGCTCTACGGCCTCCCTAAGACACATGAGTATGGAATGCCTCGTGGGTCAATTCTGGCGATGATAAATTCTCCATATCATAAACTAGCACGCTGGCTAGTCACCATCTTAACAGCATCAAAAGGTAAGTTTCAGGTATATTCTAGTAAGGATCAATTTGAGTTTATCAGTGACTTGGACATCAATGTTGCTAATGAGTTGATGCGTTCCACAGACGTTTAGCCACTGTGGGCGAAGCAACTGATTATATTTGTGAGCCCGTCGAAACGCGTCATTACTTTTCTTCTGTTTGGTAATATTCTGAGGGGAGCCTTGTTGTTATGCACTGAGAACGTCGGTTTGTTTTCTTGATCGGTGTTACCACCAAATAGATGGGGTAGCCATGGGAAGTCCACCACAGCGCACCTTTGCAGACTTTTTCAGGCTAAGGACTGAACAAGGGGTAGCCACAGACATAGCGAGTCCGTCATACTACAGACGCTACGTCGATGATATACTAGTGTTTAGGTGATCCAAACAAACAACAAATAACTTAGTGTGGTACTTAAATAGTTGTCATCTCAACCTGAAGGTGACGTATGAATTTGAGATTGATAATTGTTTGCCGTTTCTAGACATATTCATAAAGCACTGAGAAGATAGATCTCTTAGAAGAGCTGTCCATAAGAAATCCACGTTGTTCAGTTAATACTTGAATAGTGTCACACCGGTCCTTAGGAGGGGGAACTGCTGAAAAATAAAACCCAGTGTTGGCGCTAAAAACATTTCTGGTATCAATAAGACATAGTGGGGGAAGAAAACAAGTGTTTTCTTAGCGCGGAACGTGGGCCGGAGTGAGACCCATATTCCTCAGCCTGCCAAATGACCGACTTATAAGAGTCACAGTCATTTGAGAACCTCAGTGTACATTCTGAAGAACTCTTCTAACAAGCAACTGATAACTGTTGTCAACGAATATCCGTACTTTACACTTACTTCCGAGTGCCGATACGATTGTTTTCACGGTTACAAAGCGGTTTTACCAATCAACTACATCTTTTGTTATACCGTCATACATTCATTCTGGTCGCAACCCATCTTTCATACTTTATTAACATAGGAATTTTCCCCATGACAAAGAAATAGCACCCACCAAACCACAGCCCACAATTCATAGACTAATGACTAAGTAGAACGCCTGAATTCTATTCTATACTATCACTGAAAGCTAAGGATTTATGCACCAATTAACAGGAGCTCATTCTTGCTACAGTTCACGAAATATTGATTAAGTAAGTCAAAAAGTTCACATTTTTCATTACCAAGCCGGTTGACATCATATGAGCCGGTTCCCAAAAGAGATGATGTTCATTAGCTCAGCGTAGGGTCACTCAAGAAAACTTTAAGCCCCATTGTCTAGCATGGCAAGATTTCAGACTATAGATTGGGGGTGGAGTCCCTCAGGTCAACACCATTCCATCACCATCATCATTATCATCATCATCATCATAGCAGCCATGAGCCTGACCAGAAGATACTGTGGCTCGGGCCGCCGCTCACCGCAACACTGATATGGAAATCCGAGAAGAAAAACCTACTAAGTCTGAAAATTAACAAAAGACTAAGCGGAAGAACTAGAAATGGTATGGATGCAGGTATGCCATTGACTGCGATACACCGCCATCTTGGAGAGGGTCTCTAACCAGCGATATGAGTGACCACGAGGACCCCAGCCAGGCAGGCGACACCTACCCACTCTGCTCAGTGGAGCACTCAGGGTAATCATATTTCGTGACCACGTTGTTGCTTGACCACCATGTGGTTTTAATCAACTGTAGGTGGTCTCAGTATATAATGCCCAGTACAGTAAACGATCAGAGGACATGGCGTAAGTGACCTAACCATCGCAAGCTATGCACCGTGATTAGTTGAGCAATTGATCGCGCATCCCAAGCGTCCCGAAATACGTGTCGGCGAACAGCCACATCGCTCGCGCGATCAGTTTATTTAATGTGGGCTAATTGGTGGAAACACCGATGGTCAAATACAGCAAGCCTGTTGATATCTTCCTTGTGAACAGGCCACGTTTCCGAACCATAGAGCAGAACGCACACAAGCATTATATACTCTTCCTTTCAGCGACGACCTAACGTCTTTTCGACGCCAGATATGACGCAGATTGGCAAACGCAACGCGTGCCTTTGCTATCCTCGCTATCTCATCAGCAATATTACAACCGTTCCATGACATAAACGACTGAGAAGTATTAGGAGTTAACGTTGTTCTGACTGACCAACCTACTCATTTTCGCCTTCTTCATCCCTTATTGCTAACTACCCTCTCTTCAAGCTACTACAACCGATAAACATCGGTGCCCTTAACGTCCACATTCATCGACAAATAGATCGGCAAGCTGCTTTGGCGAGCATTCCACCGAGTATCACGATCTTAAAATTATCCTTCAACTGAATTCACAACTGGATAAGATTTTGGGTCAGTGGTTCTCTCTCAGGGCATATAGCAACGACAGTGAATATTTCAGTCTAAGTAGGGAATATATTTGGCTTTAAGGCAGACAGAGCCTGCTTGACTGGATCACAGTGAATGGTCGTCTGTATGCTGTCGAACTTAGCACCTCGGTAAAAGACTGTCGATACAGAACAGAAAGACTGTTTATTCGTCATATCTGCACATGCTCTAACAGACAATGGTTCAGGTGATGTTAAGAAGGCCTTCTAGGATTCTCTTACTGGTCTACTGAGACAAGCTAAGAAATCATACATCGCCATGTTTGCTGATGATATAAACGCACAACTCAGTCGTCACACCCCAGAAGAGAAGCGGCTGAGCGGTATATTCAGCGTCAATGTCCAACGCACTGGTAATGGTTATAGACTAGTATGCGCAACTCACGAACCCTATAAATCGAGTACGGCACTTCAGCATAAACGATGACAATGGTTCATGCGGAGACAATCTTGTGCAACTCAACGCACACTGATCATATCGCCGTCCGTCAACGGTGGCGCCACTCCATTGAAGATTGATTGAAGATTGTCTTTGAAGTAACCACTTCAATTTGGGTCATACTGTTGTACGTGCCCGTTTAGTTGCACTAATATTACGTAACTTAAAAGATTCAAACACCCTCATTCACGTTCGTGTTTCACACATTTTTAATCGCGACCGTATGGTCACTGCCAACTTAGGACAGCGGGGAAGAATGCAATTGGCTTTTTATCAAAACGGTTTCCTTTTTAACGTCCACTATCTCAGTTCATCTGTTCTTCGCGTCGCTGAAATCAAGGAAGCCTATTCAACGAACATGTCTTCTTCATGTGGTCAGTGATTCAATTCTACAGATCATCACAGTCGCGGTATATAGAACGCTTATCGGAACAGAAAATGGGCGCAACACCGCAACGCTCTAAAAGCGTCCGTAGAGTGAGGAAAGACTTCTTATGCAATCAACCACGATGCAAGAGCAACCCCAGGTATAGAACCAACGGCACAGCAGAGCCAAGATGGGAAGTCCGGTACTGATGCATCAACTTAAAAGAGGCATTAAGGGCTCTGAAAAAAATACTAACGAGCCGACATTGTGTTTCCGTTTCCTCTCAGGATAACAAGCAAGAGGACACCTAGTCACCTACGGTAACAGCAAGCACTAGTGTAAAAATAAGATGTGCCGGAAGATAATTAATGTCAATAAATCGTCCGGCCAGACCAGCGTTCATTCGTTGTTGCTATGCCGATTGGCGTTAGAATCAGCGGCTTTTCCGACAGGCCCACTTGAGTAATCGTTGGAAAGCAGCAGACTGCAGTAGTGTGAAGACAAGCGGTTACTGCAACATCTAGGAAGTGGTCAACTACAGAACGCCAAACATAACTTGCGTACCGAGTGGAACAACGATGAGGCTAATGATTTATTACTTAGACAGCATCAAGTTTCCCAGTGAGTGGTAATATGGACTTCGAAGAGGGTGCGCCTGCTTGACAAATCCACCAATCGTTGTGGGATACTGGGAAGAAGCGAAAGCTCAGAGATAGGCGGTAGATGTTGTATTTCCTGCCTTCAGCTAAACGTTCGTCAAAGTTACGAAGAATCGCCAGCTCATCAAATCAACAATGCACGTCGTCAGTTCGTTAACAACTTAACGGAAGACATACGCCCATCAGACTCATGTGGGGATTATAATTGAAGGAATAACTCTCGTGGTTGTTCCTACAGACAAGTCGTTGAAACAGAAGCAGAAATTGGATACAGCCAGGGAAAACAGAATCAACTGGACTTGTACTTATGAATTCAACTAAGAGTCAAGCAGTAACGCCCACGCGACCGACACAGCATCCCCCGCTCTACTAGTCATATGGTAAAAAATTAATTAATTAATATAAAGGGGACAGTATAGGAAACCGGATAAGTCAGAAGCTATTTGTAAGGGCCACCAATCAAAGCATGCGAGGAAACAGCTGATAAACAATAAGTATACGATAGGAAGCAAGTGATAAGGAGTACCAGATGTACAGAAAAGAGTAAACTGCAGTCCAAGAGCGCTAACCTTATGCTCGAAATCTCCAACCGGTTGCGAAAACACATCTTCTGGAAGAGTATCCGTGATCTATGATACGCTGAGACAGGTGGGATTAAGCCCTTATATGGTCAGGCTGAGGTTTATCCAACTTTAGAGGGTGCTCACGGAGAGTTTGTAGCCGTGCGGGCCTGAAAAGCCCAGAGATCAAGACAAATGCGCCGGGTTAATATACGATAGGTGTGGATCAGATCACCTCACAGTCGCCAAAAAATAGCGAACACATCCCCAGTCTTTCAAGTCGTTGTGGGTATGACAAATCTTTCAAACCTCGCACCAGACGAGTACCCACACCCATGACCCTCTTTAATGCTATCTTATCACGCATTAAACATGACAGGATCGCCTGGACGCAATATTCGAGGTGACGTCTCATAAACGTAGTAAAGAGCTTACAGAACGTATCCACGCCAGCATCCCGAAGACTCGACGAACCAGTCATTGCACGCGGAAACCTTTGCTGGCCGTCTGCTGCCATTAACTGCTGGCCTTGAAGTCACCGGAGATGATGAAACCAAGGTCCATCTGCTGACTAATAACAGGCAGCTCCATTTCCACTAGTGCGCACGTAGGTGTAGCAATAGCACCAGAACCAATACGTTATATTGTGCACTTTTCACGACGTACTGGCAGCAGCCACTCTGTTGACCACATCAAAAGCTAGTTTAGGGTCTTCCGCAGGGCTAGCGAACTTCCTGAATTATCCGAAATCTGCGACGTCCTGAGGTCGTCCACGAACATTAATGACGCCACTCCTAGGAGGTTTACAAGCTCATTGACGTAGAGCGAGAAGACCCCAAAACCTAACCCTGTGACACCCTGTTCACTACAGCCTACCGGAGAAATACGCGTTCCTACACAGACACACCGCTCCCTGCCTCGCAGAAACGTAGATATCCATCGTAAACCCATGCCACCCAATCCAAAGGAGTGTAGTTCCATGCGCATGCTAAAGCCAATGAAAACTACATCTACAGTATGACCCTGATCGACTGCCTCCACCTTATTCACCTCCGCAAAAAGATTTTTGAGACAAGAGCACCCACGCCTGAAGCCATGTTCGGCTGGAATGAAAAGCCCAAAACGGATTAGATAGGTTTCGACCTTTTCTTTTACCAGCCTCTCGAGGAGTTTTACCACGATGCTTGTCAGGCTGACGAGTAGGTAGTTAGCAGGTATCGTCATTTCCCACTTTTTAAGCATGGGATAAACCATCGCCTCTCGTCACTCCACTGAGAGGACCTCGTTTTTAATTGACTTTCAAGAAACCCGAGTAAGTGGACTGCATAGAACCTCCCCAAGTTCAAAGGGTAGATTTGATCCATGTCCACCCAGTCCAGCGGCTTTTGTGGTGTTCACTGCCCTGAGTATTCGAAAGGTCTTAGCTTCAGATATCTCTGTATCTAGTAAGAAGAGATGTTCTTTGACTCTTGTTGCTAGTTGTATCCATCATCAGAACGTGGTTTTAAAAAATATCATGAGGCAACAGCATAACAGTAGGGCGGACTCAGCAGTACCAATATGGAAAACTACTCACCCTCCACTTTCTGTCAAAAGTTTGGGACCCGCGGCATAAACCACTTGAGGTCTGCGAACTTCCAACCGTCGCATATCCCGCAGGTAGTAAGGATTCTCGGATAGCTGATGATTGATGCCATCCGGTAAAAATGGTGGTGGCTGCGTCCGCTTCGAATACTTATCTGTGTAACGCAAGGCGTTGTTATATTTTCTTTGAAGCAAGAAGTCCCGTATTTTAGCTACAAAGGGTGTGAGACGATCACCGCCTCTAACAGACATTTGCTGGCCGTATGCTATAAAACCACGTTGTGTCAATTACAAATCATGTCGCCCAATCAGAATCACGGATTCAGGTCATTCGGTTAAGTGAAATAAAAAATTTGGTTCAATTCAGTTCAGTTCAGGACACAGAATGTAACAGCTTCTGTTGAAAACTGTCCAACTTCTTGTAAGCGTTCTTCGCGTTCGCCGTCGTGCAGTGCATCTGTCGACGAGGCTATTCATGCTGCCCTACACCGTTTCTCACTCACAGAGCATTTCTGCCATCCTCTTATTATGGGCGATTTCAACGTATGCAAACCCAAATTAGTAGCTGCTTCCCATCAGTACTCTGACTGATGATTTTCGAAATTCTCAGCAATTATGATCTGTGAGAAAGTCTGGACAAAACACATCGAAAAACCTACGAGGCATCGTCCAGGACAGATACACACCTTGCTAGACCTGGTTATCATTGAAAAGACTCACTTGGCAGATAGAGTAATCGTCAAACTACCAAAGGGACGCAAAGGTTCAAGGAGTACGGTCACTAAGTCAACACTTTCTCACGTACACCCAGCAATACCAGACGCGAAATAAAAATACCGATAATTATGGAAACCAAAAATATGTTATACGATTCAGCGATTCAGCGATTGATACGCGGGTTTGAAGCAGAGGCCCAATGGTCCCGGATCCAGTCGGTTTTCCTTGTTCAATGTCAAGCGGGCGTCTGTTGACCTGAAAGGAATTCGGTGAAAACAGGGTGTAGCACCGCTCTTGGGAATTACAGTACATATCAAAAAACAAACTAAGATTACTTGCATAAAAGGAATGTTGGAAAATAAGAGTCAAGTAGTGCTTTAAAGCGATCGCTAGAAGCGCTACTGACGACCTCAGCAGGGAGACTGTTCCAGAAGCTAACAACCCTGTAGGAAAAAAACTGCTGTCTAAGAAAGGTCCGAGGACGAAGCTTGAAAAGCTTCATGTAATGCCCTCGCCGACCGTCATCATTCGCTACAGTGAAGAACTGATCAACAAGGACATAACATGAAGTTTTTCAAGTTTCGTCCTTGGACCTTTCTTAGACAGCAGTTTTTTTTCCTACAGGGTTGTTAGCTTCTGGAACAGTCTCCCTACTGAGGTCGTCAGTAGCGCTTCTAGCGATCGCTTAAAAGCATTA
>JTDE01000104.1:49260-71564 GCA_014338405.1 Paragonimus skrjabini miyazakii | reverse complement strand
ATTAGGATGGAAGCCATGCTGGGTAGAGGGAAAAAGATGGTTTGACTGAAAGTGATTGAGGATGGCACGCCTTAAGAAGCGCACCATTATCTTACACGGAATGCTGGTAAGGCCGATAGTTAGCCGGAGAGTGCCGGTCACCCGCTTTAAATATGGGCGTGACCGTCGCCTCTTTCCATGCGTTGGGGAGAATGCCAGTCTGGAGTGTCTGTTTAAACGGCTTATAAAAGGGTTCTGCCAGACTAGCAGCCGCTTCTTTGAGAATTCTGGGATGGATCTTGTCAGGACCCACGATATCTCGGGTAACTCGAAATTTGATACAAATTTTATCGCTGTCATGGTCTATTCATATTTTTGGCCTATTGCTGCCTTGTGCATCAAATATTCACATACGACTACTGTTATTCGTTATCGAATAACATACTAATTCCGTTACACATTATAATATTTGGTTCATTGTTTATTGATAGAAGGCAGGAGTCGCTGACCGTACTAACCTCTTCTCTGAGCGTCTCGACACCGGGCTGAACAGGGTTAACTATCCTCTTTCTTCCAGCGCGCCGTCATATGCTCATCTAGGAGCCTCGTGAAGTCCGTATCATTGAGTGCTAACACCACCTGCGCTGGTAACGCTTCCAACTATTCACGGCCCGCCGTGACAGTCGAAATACAGCGATCGTTGTTTGGGAATCGTGAGTGGATGATCCCGGAATCTGTGCTCATTTCGGAGTCTGCTCATTTCAGAATTCTGCTCTGCGCTCTTCATACATGTCGCCTCGCAAAATGCGGCGTATCACAATCAGGTCACCGCGGAGCCGCCGGTAACTCTGAGGGTACATGTTCAGATGCTCTAACCGCCAGTTATAGGAGGGGCCCCTCATCCCAACAACCCTGCGTGTGGCTGCCCTCTGTACTCTTTCAAGGTGAGATACTTCACTGTGTGTACAGGGAAACACTGCAGCGTGGTCGTACTCTAGTCTCGGACGATCATGAGATGAGAAGAGTGAGCTAAAAGCCCCATTGGACACTTTAGCAAAGGATCGACGGGTAGCCCCAAACACTCTCCTAGCTTTAACACAAACTTGTGTTGTGTGGGCCTGCGTTTTGAGGGTGTCAGACACTAACACCCCGAGGTCACGTTCTGTATTACACTGTACCAATAAGTGACCTCCAACATGATAGGCCTTGACATCCGTGATATCTCCCAGGTGCATGATGAAGCATTTTTGCGGGTTTAGGGGCAAGCCCCATTGCACCGTTCATGTTGAAATCCTATATAAGTCCTGCTGCAGTATATCGCTATCCTCGTCTGAAGAGACTACTCTCCACACTTTCATGTCATCCGAGAAGACGAGGGCTAGCGACTGCAACTGGTCCGATAGATCACTGATAAAGACCAGAAACAGCAAGGGCCCGAGCACTGATACTTGTGGCACACCACTTGGAGCAGGCAGCCATTCCGAAAGTTTTTGACTGACCCTTACTGCGAATGGCCTACTACGCAGGAAGTCTGCTATCCAATTCGTTATAGGCAAGCTGACAGAGTACGCCAACAACTTGGTGAGCAAATGATTGTGCGGCACCCTGTCAAAAGCCTTGCTGAAGTCGAGAAACATTACGTCCAGAGTCTTGCCGTCTGCTCTCGCTTCCACCCATCGCTCTCTGGCAATCAGGATCGCCCCCTCCGGAAACCGTGCTGTTTCTCGCTGAGCGTTGAGAGTTGGTCTAGATGCCCCTGAAAACGACGGATAATCAGCCGCTCTATTACTTTACCAAGTAGGCAAGTCAAGGATACTGGTCGGTTGTTGACAGCTTCCGATCGCACTGTATTTATATCCGTTTTATAGTGTACCGTTTGACACATCTGTTTGGTCGATTGTTATCTGAGCAGACGTCTGTTCGGTTCCACTAATTACTAACTTTACATTCTACTCCCTTTGCTAGCCGTTTTGTTTTATATAACGCTAACACTTCCGCTTTTTATAGCAAACAACTAGATGGGTGGATAATCAGTAAGCGGGATAAGGTAGGTCATTAAGTCCAGGGAAGGGTCAAGTTCACGAACAGTTGTTTCTGAACACAGAGAGCCGGCTTGAGTCGATTGATTGCGACTGCTTCAGCAAACCGTAAGAATCTTGGGTTAGAATGACGTAACAGTACTCTGAATGCACATGATGGATCGATAACGTGACCAGTGGTCAGGATGTGTCTTGCGACCGAGGAGGCTGGCTGCTTACGCGTTTCAATAGCATTGCCGTTCTTCGGTAACACGGACTTCTGCACCCATTTGGGTAGATGTTCCTTCATTCTGGAGCTCAGGCATCTCTCGGTTCTGCCTACGTAACTTTCTCCGCAGTTACATACGAGTACATACAGGTACGTTCCACTAAGGATTCTTTTGAATTGATAAGTGACTTGGACAAAATTGATCTTGCTAACAAATGATGTGCTCTGTAGATGTCCAGTCACTGTTTGCAAATGACCCACTACACGAAAAATTTACTATATTTGTGAACTCGTTGAAATGAGTCACATTTCGTTGCCACTTCCGACTGACACGTTGAGGGAAACTTTGCTGCTCTGTGCCGAGAATGTCAGTTTTCGTTTTCTCGAAAAGTCCTACCGTCAAATAGACAGAGTATTCATGGGAATTCCGCAAGGTCCCATCTTAGCAAACTTTTCATTATAAAAAATGAACAACAGCTGGCTACGGAGATAGGAATTTTGTAATATTACAAGCCTTACGTCGACGACGCATTAGTATTCAGTCGATCTACACATACGATAGATTACCTGGTGCAACGTCTAAATACTTGTCACCCTAACTTGAAGGTTACATGTGAACTTGGGGTCAACAACTGTCTGCCATTTCTAGATATACTTCTAAGTCGTCCAGAAGATGGCTCGGTTAAAAGAACTGTCTATAGGAAATCCACGTGGTCCGGTCAATACATAAACTTCAACAGCTTCACACCGGTCCAGCATAAACGAACATTAGTGAATACGCTTTTTACACGGGCAAGGCTAATATGTACGCATGACAGTTTTGCGTAAGAATTTGATCTTATTACTTCTCTCCTACAATCAAATGATTGTAGCTGTTGTTCATTTTTTATAATGAAAAGTTTGCTAAGATGGGACCTTGCGGACTTCCCATGAATACTCTGTCTATTTGACGGTAGGACTTTTCGAGAAAACGAAAACTGACATTCTCGGTACAGAGCAGCAAAGTTTCCCTCAACGTGTCAGTCGGAAGTGGCAACGAAATGTGACTCATTTCAACGAGTTCACAAATATAGTAAATTTTTCGTGTAGTGGGTCATTTGCAAACAGTGACTGGACATCTACAGAGCACATCATTTGTTAGCAAGATCAATTTTGTCCAAGTCACTTATCAATTCAAAAGAATCCTTAGTGGAACGTACCTGTATGTACTCGTATGTAACTGCGGAGAAAGTTACGTAGGCAGAACCGAGAGATGCCTGAGCTCCAGAATGAAGGAACATCTACCCAAATGGGTGCAGAAGTCCGTGTTACCGAAGAACGGCAATGCTATTGAAACGCGTAAGCAGCCAGCCTCCTCGGTCGCAAGACACATCCTGACCACTGGTCACGTTATCGATCCATCTTGTGCATTCAGAGTCCTGTTACGTCATTCTAACCCAAGATTCTTACGGTTTGCTGAAGCAGTCGCAATCAGTCGACTCAAGCCGGCTCTCTGTGTTCAGAAACAACTGTTCGTGAACTTGACCCTTCCCTGGACTTAATGACCTACCTTATCCCGCTTATTGATTATCTACCCCTCTAGCCGTTTGCTATAGAAACAAACGCGCCCGTGTTATTGTAAATTTGTTCCTGACGAGTTGATACGAAATGCTTGCATCTACCTGTGTTAGTGTCCTAACTGCTTTGTTCAAACTTTCGCTTTTCTTCACAACGACACGAGCGAGATCCAGCAGCACCTGTGGTTCAGAATTATTGAGTGACTATGGCCGTTCCGGCTGTCGCATGGCTGTTCAAAACGGTAGGCAGTGCCAGGCGTGTCTTCACTGGTACCACATTGGGCGCGCAGGCCTCAGGGAGAACCAGTACACTCTGCTGACCTCGTCAAAAAAGCCATTTATCTACATGAGCTGCCTTTTTCGGAAAGGTCGCATTTGATCCGGGTCTGTATCTGTTTCGCTACCCGCCACCGCCACTAAGCAAAACGTGAAACGCTATGATGTAGTTGCAAGAAATCTAGAGATGTCAATGCAATGCACATGACCACAGTTGAATAAGATCTAGTTGAAACGCAGACAGCTTTATCAATGGGTTCAATGGGTTGTAATCGGAAGTAGGAAGCTGGAGCTTTTGATGATTCCCTATCCCAATTCGTAGAATCTAGAAGTCCTCAGCAACAGGCTGAAATGGGGAAAAGAGGTGCAGTAGCTGAACAAATGCAATAGATGTTGGCCAAGGCGAGCCTTGAAAATTGCAACAGAGCCGGCAGGAACAACATGGTCTGGTGGAGCATTCCAAACCTTGCAAACACGCAATGAGAAAAAGCTGTCTGCATTCAAATCTGCTATGTTGGACCTATAGTTTTAGGGGGTGGCCTCTCAGTGTCACGTTGCTCCCAATGTTGAGCATCAGGTGGTGATGATGTTCCGGGGACTACATAATCAGAAAGGCTAACGCCAAATCACGCTTAGGCCGACGGTACTCTAAGAACTACATGTTCAAAGATTTAAGCCTTTCCTCATATGGTCTGACTTATGGACTTATGGACTGACTTAGTGGCTCTTCGTTGTACCGTTTTCAGGAGTAACTTGTCCTTTTGGGGATGCAATGGCCAGATTACAGTTCCATTCTCCAGATGCGATGGAACGAAACTGCTGTAAAGAAGCTGAAAACAGTTAGGGCTGAAATGGTCGAAGAGGCGTTTTTATAACGCCAGGATGTTGCTAGCCTTTTTTGCATTTGTTTCAGCGTTCGCAGAGCTCGGAAGAGTGTGCGAAACAGTGCATCTTAGGTCCTTCGCAATAAGAACCGTCTGAAGCGGATACCCGTCGAGGTAATAAATGGTTTTCATAGAACCGCGAATGTGTATAACTTTGCACTTAACAGCGTTCACTTCGAGTCGGTTCATTCGAGACCACTTGAAAAGAATGTTGAGGTCTTTCTGTAGGATGATAGAATCATCGGTTGTGTTGATGGCTCGCCAAATTTTGACGTCGTGGGCAAACAGTAGTAACGGAGAGTTGGCTGAGAATGGGAGGTCGTTGATGAATACCAAAATAGGGAATTCACTATTAACGAGCACATTGTACAGACGGTTGGCAAGATACGACACAGGACACTGGAGAAAATTGCCTTGCACTCCATAATACGAAAGCTTGCCGATCACAACAGAGTGATCCACGCAGTCGAATGATTCAGCAAAGTCGAGATATACGACGTCTATTCCATTGCCTTGATCAACCGCTTTCATCCACTGGTCAGTAGATTTGTGGTACACGAACGGTTCCCTGACCATGGATCTTCAACATGGTATGATACGAATGCCATCTGGGCCCATGATATGCTCAAAATCACCCTCGAAGTATATGGTTTATGTTGATTGTCGTTTTCCCAATTTTGTCACAGACCTCCCATTGTGATGTGAGTAATTATCGCGTTTTATATTCCACCTCGTGTTTTGCGATGACCGTTAACAGCACTCCTTGTATCATTGCAGGCAAGACGTTTTCGTTTGCCAAGAAGAACTTTAGGTCATTATCTCAATCTAATTGGCAGCTATTTAACTCATACGAACATGAGGTTTTGTGGTGCTAAGGAAATCCCTGTAACTGTGTGGGACGACTGTTGCTTGCTTTCTCGCATACGGACTGCCACTACAGTTAGGTTCCATCATCAGTAGTTAACGGTAGGTCGTTCATTTTAGCGCTTGCGCATCTTCACCCCTTAGATCCTCACCTCAAAGGTTTCCCGGTGTAATGGATTGTATAAACGGAAAATATTGAAGATATGTCCGGGTAAGCCGATCGCAGTATGCGTATTACACGTTCATTCTATCGCCAATGTAGGAACCTGTTTGTTCGCCAAGTACCACTTCATAGTCATACCTGGGAAGAGAAATCCCGCGAACCAAAACGTCAAACTATTCTCCACCTTAAGAGTTGTATATAGTACAATATACTTGGATTCATTATTAAACATTGCTGCTTTTGATCCATTCAGAGGATGATCCCGCTGGCCTGGCCAATAAAGAATGTCTTAGTATGCAGTATACGTTCACACTAGCAGATGCTCCACCCGATTGACTTAGGCTATCAACGACGTCTCAGACTACAGGATGCGTTCACGCTTGTAGATGTTTCCACTTGATTCACTTAAGTTATGAACGACGACTCAGCATGTCGTATACGATCACACTAGAAGCTTCTCCACCCGATTGACTTAGACTGTCAACAACGTCTCAAATACAGGATACGTTCACACTAGTGGCTACTTCAACATGATTCACACAAGCTATGAACAACGTCTACACACGCAGTATACGTTCACACTAGTAAATGCTCCACCCGATTGACTTAGGCTATCAACAACGTCTCAGACTACAAGATGTGTTCACTCTTGTAGATGCTTCCACTTGGTTCACTTAAGCTATGAAAAACGCCTCTGTGTGCAGTATATGTCCACACTAATAGATGTTCCAATTTCATCCAGTTAAGCTATGAATAACGCCTGCGTATGCAATATACGATCACATCAGTAGCTGCTCCACCCGATTGGCTTGATTTATGATCAGCGTCAGAGTATGGAGTGTATGTTCACACTAGTAGCTGCTGCTTCCGAACCACCTGTACCACGAACAGTTTGGAGAACAAACACATGCGAGAAGTGATGAAAAATCTGTATTTGAAGTGTTTGAGGTATATGGTTATCATCATCTTTGATTCCATTGACTGCCATATTGATTGGACGTATTTTGCACCGCAAAATGTTACTTGGCGTTCTAAATATCGTAGTGTGACTGGCAGACAGGTATACCTCCCGGTGATCGGCAGGCAGCTTGATTTCATCTGTTTCCGTATATTGTTCCGTATGAACGCCACGCGACACCAATCTAGTTAGAAACAATGCAGTAGGGTGAATAGCATTTACTTCTGAAGATTCTATATGATAGAGTGGGACATGGTACCCTTTTCTTACGCCGATCCATATACACCGAAGATGGAAACAACCATATGATAGCGTCATTTCCAACCTTTTCTAAGAACAACGTTTCATCGACCAGTATCTACCTGAAATCTTGCGACCAAAGAGAAATAGTATAAATATCGTATAGAAAAAGAAAATGGAAATGTTTTTAAACATATTTCACTGTCAAATGTGTTGGTGTTCTTGTTGAAATGCAAAGCACACACAGTAAAGTCGTATATTTCCATTTCGACCATATCAGTGAAACGCCGCAGAATAAGGCACTCTCAGGCTATAGGATGACGTATTTCCTGTCAAAAATGGTAATTATCGCATTACTATGACTTGAAATAGTGAGCTAACGTCAATAACGGGTTGTTTTTGCGAAGATGGTGGAAAAAATGTTCATCACCAAGCTAATACTTTTGGGACTTAATCGATGTATTCCAATATTTCCATTAACGCCGCTTACTTACAACTGTTGTACTGTATGTACTTTGCCTGAAAATCCAATTTTAAAATTTCATAAAATATTTAAAAATCGAGGATTCGTGCCAAAAGGACCGTTTTGCCTTTTAAACGACCTTCAAGGCGAATCCCGTGAAACGGATAACTGCCGGTAAAATTTCCAATCCAGATAGTAAGAGTTCGTCTTTGAAATTATCCTAGGATGGAGGACGGTAGAGGACCCCTAATAGCCAGCGTTCTGCTCCACCTAAGTGAATCCAGCACTAGACCGTTTCTTGAATCGCGGCAAGTACTGCATTGTCAAAAAGGAAGGCTTGAAGAGAAGTGTGGATATAGAGGGCCGATCCTCCTCCTCTACTTTCAGTTTTATCCGCACGTAAGATAACCATATCCTCTGAAGCGATTTCAGAATCCTGATAGGTAGTGCTCAGCCACGACTCAGTTATGGCAACAATCCGAGGCTTTGTGGTAGAACAACGTTCACGAAGCCTTCGTAATTTATTCATTAAGCTAAGTGCATTCGTGTATATGCACCTTACGGAGTTAATAGTAAACGAATGAACGTTCTCCGGCGATTGTGAATGAGGGGTTTCACTCAAAACACAACGCTGACGGAGGTCGCCGACTCCACAGGGGACGGCTGTAGTGAGTTTTTTGAGGTCATTAAATCCTCAGTGGGAACCACCAGGCGACTAGCACGCGTGCGGTGATTGGCCTTTAATAAATCTCGTTCCTCCTTAGAACGATCGGGGTGAAACGAAATCCCGCCAGGGATAAGACGACGCCGGTGGCGGAACCGTTCCAGTATATGCGATGCCATCTCACGCGGGGTGACAGTAGTTTTGAGAAGTTGTGGTCGGAATTCGTCCGACTCTAGCTTGGGCCGCAGGATTCGATGAATACGTTGAACTTGGACGTTGGTAAGTTCAAGGGCAGTTGACGGAAATCGCCACTGACTCTTGTCATGTTCCAGGTCATTGGTGGTGGAATCTGGGACACTCCTAATAATAACATTGCGAGATCGATCAGTGGCTCCAGGTCCCTTCTGAGCGGGTTTTCCCCTCTGGCGCTCAGCCCAAGGTATATCAGGGTATACCCGGGCCCCGAAATTATCGCGCAACTTATGTGCCGCGAGGAGAACGTCTTCAGTCTAATTAGATGACGAAAGCACGACCCTTGCTAACTGAGGTTTATCAGCATGTGGCGAATCTAATTTCCTCGCCAACCTCTTGATGGAATTTGGGACACTTGGATTTGTGCCCATCTTAGTGCAGAAACTAACTCAGAGCTCACGATCACGTTCATCTCGCAGCTTTAAGCAGCTGGCGGCACATTCAGGAGGGTTTCGAACAATAACAGAACCTTCCCGAGCAGATGAGCTCAACCGTTTGGGAGCGACTGTTTTGGTGCCGCTGGAGAACTTCGCCGAAATTACGCCGTTATTAACGTAGCCCTCCCGAGCAGCGGTATCGGGCTTCTTGGGTAAGACCAAGCAAATTCGGTCAGAATTCGGTCACTTTTGCTTACACGCTGTTGCCGGGTTGACAGTAGAAATAGGCGTGTGCGTCTTCGGAGCAACCGGGGTAATCTTCTTTAACGGCGCTCTTGAGGCAACTGACGCATAGGATGCTGTGCCTGTACCACTTGCCATACATGCCTTACTGGCTACAGTCCGTGGCTCCGAGAATGTCAAATTCACTGGTAAGGTGCCTGTTTCAGGAATAGGGGCCTGTCTAGCGGTTTTACAACTAAGGCAAACAAGGTGGATACGGTCTACCTGTGTTGTTGATAACACTTTACAAACCACTTTGCGGTAGTTGGGTTCGCCCGCTGTTAACGCTGAGGTTTTGCATACCCTCATCAGCTGTAATGTTGCTGCTCCTCACTTACAAAGGTCAATCTACTAAACTACCACCGAAGACCACAGAAACCAGAGTGTGCGGAACATTTACAGCCTTAGGGTTGCATCAGAGAAGACGAGCAAAGTCTTTGAGACCCTATACAATGGATTCAGAAGTGTTTACTGCGGTCGTGTGATTCAAGTACTCCCTAGGGCAGCAAATGTAAGATTGCACCAGTCTGAGTAGAAGGCCGTGGAGGCTGATATTCACCGCGGCTGCAAGCTTGCGGCATGATGAAAGAATTTATCCTTTGTGAGTAGGAAAGTGTCTCATATAAAAATTGCCTAAACTGTTAGCCTCACATGATTGCATAAAATTTTGCGTTGCCATCCGTATGTCTCCCGTCCTAATACACCACTTGACAATCTTTCTGTGTTGTTAGGTGTCGTAACTTGATTCTTCGGCCTACGTGCGCGTAAACGAAAACGGAATAACGGTCACTGAAACACCGGACTGCAACATCATGGATAACGATAACGAACGACGGAGCACAGAGTATACGCGATCAGTTAGTCTCTTCCCAAACAACCCATCCACCCGCGGCTACCACATGAACACGGGAAAAGGCCTGGCTTTCAAACAGGGCTTCGTTATGTCGCTCAGTCGAAGACAACATGGTCATAGACCTGTTCGTATTTATAGGGCTTGCGATTAGCAACAAAGCCGAAATAATGAACCAGACAAAGATCCAGTTTAGGCATGTAGTCAGGATGACAACGACAGTTGCGACGACGGCTGAGGACGATTGTGGATACTGTAGAAGTACATGGCCATAGTAGCGGTGAAGGTCGATGATAGTGTACTCTGTCTGTTCGAATGTCAAACAATGCCTTCAGGAAATTGGTGACTTCCTCGATACCAAGCATTCTTTTAAATTTACAGGTCTGCCGAGTAGAGCAAATCGACGTCAAAATCCGACAGTTGCCATATGCCACAAAAAGCTGTTAGTCGGTCTATTTTTTACGTTATATGATAACAGTTGTTTGCCGCTGCGATATATATTTTATTAGCTGATACAAAGTTATTGCTTTTACGTGGAAGATTTTGTCAAAAAATTACATATCACAGTGCATACGACCATTTCACAGTCTCCCATTGATTACGTAATTCTGCTTTTCATTCTTGATTCCGTAAACATATTTAACGCGAGGAAACATTCCACAACGTCTGCACACTCAAAATTCCGTAGTGACTAGAAAATTCGCCAGACTTTCAAAGTTCCCTCGAGCTTGAACAGTTGACGAAGTTTTGTCCAGAGTTCCATAACTTTTCCCCCGAAGCATCGTGATTTTCTGTTTCCTCTCTTTCCAACAGTGTTTTCTGCACATTCTTCTGAGACCATTTACATCAATTAAGGACAAAATTCGTCGGCTTTCCTCCTCGCCAACCTCAACTCAATTCTTTTCGGCATGACCTGGAATTGTAGCATGCAGGCCGGCTGTTTCTACTCGGGTTGTCCGTTACACTTTCGGACTAACTGTGGGGCAATGTGGAGACAACAGGGGACAGCGTTCTTCTGAAGTAGGGGTTCCAACAAGTCCTGCAAAAGGAAACAACAAGAAACAAACATGAGCCAAAGGCCTAGTAAGCCATGCACACGACCTACACAAACGACCACTAAAACGGCGCCGACAACACAGCAGCACGCTCCGTCACCAATTCAAATTCAACTAGTGCGCGCTCGCTGGTTTCGACCGCACGTTACAGAATATCAGCTCAGGAATCACCTTGAAAATTGCAGATTGATGTAACTACTCGGTTTTTTGACAATCTTTGGAGATTTTCGGAACTGTCCTTTTAAAAGCGTGAATTTCAACTGCTTTTTCATAAACTGAAATTTTTACTTCTTATTATGTCACTTTCTCTGCTTTCTTCGCACAATTGTTAGGTTGTACTATTATTAATTATGCGTATAGCGTATTACTGATCGTGCCTACCTGAACGTACTTCTCAGAGATGCGTTGAGAAATATACCGCTATGCTTATCAGTATTATTATTATTATTATTATTATTATTATTATTATTATTATTATTATTATCTGTTCCAATATGGGCCATTTTACATATATGTCTTGGACACGACCTGCTCCAGATTACGTAAATTAAGTAAAGCGGGATTTTCGTGACATTCGTAACAGACGGATTTAATTGTGTTTGATCGCCGAATTGAGTCCGTCTATCTTCTACCACTGAAGAGAACCGAGAGCTAGGAACTGCCTAGGCTCCGAAAATTGGAAGCCGATCCTGAACGACAGCCGCTGGCAAGCTGAGTCCCTCAACAACGCCGCTTCCCGTTTCTCGCCGTATACTAATGATTCCTAGAAAGATGCTTTCTTTCAAAAACTGAAGTTAACGGAATCCATTTGGGTCATCTGTGGTAAAAATCTACTTCATTCACCGCTTATGAAAACCTCAACTCGATAAACGGCCCGTCAATGAACCAATCCAAGCGTCGTTTTGAGATACCACACCAAGAACAGATTAAAAACCACGGCGTCAAACCTTCCGTTATTCGCCCCATTTTATTCTGTACTGCACCAATCAGCTTACAGTTTGGGACTCCGCAAGTGTCATTATTATCAGCCAATGGCAGACCCTGATTAATTTACCACTGATGTACATGTGTATATCCAAATTGTTGTCCCATGAACGAAAGATGTTTACTGTGATCACTCCGAATATTTCTGCTCACTAGATTACTTTAATTTTAAGTGCAACTTCGTGGGGGCATTCCAAGTCCATAAGTTTGAGTATCACATCATGTGCAACGGATATACAGGTGCTCCTTTGGTCACCCTTTGTTGACAGTTTTCTTGGTGATCTCATGTAAAGTAAATACCATATTCTCCGAAATGTTGTTTTTAATGTAGGCTGATTACTTATTCCCAGGGTAGAACCTTACAATAATTACTACTCGAAATGACTAAAGGAGAGCGGCGCTGACGTGAAAAATGAGGCAGTGTGCCCGTCATGTTTACCGTGCGCTCGGGCAGTAACTCAGGGCCCGCACTAACACCAGGCAGCCTTCAGGGCTACCAACGAAATGACTCGGGTACAGTCCACTCATTTTCCACAAACACATTCTAGAAGTTAGCTGCCGACCCTCAAAATGTCTGAGTCTGGCCCGTAAATGACCGAACACCAGCTGCAATGTCCTCGACAATTCACCCAACATAATTGCTCAAACGGCGACCATTTGTTGAAGAACACTTACGTAAGTCGAAGGAGAAGACAAAAAGACCGATCCGGTTATAACCTCAAAAGTTATATTATGAAGAAAAAAACAATAATTCAAAAAACCTTTGCTTGAATATCATACGCTTCTGGTTTATTCATGGGTGAGCCATGTGGGACACTCGTTTGCCCTAGTGAAATCAGCCGGTTTAACAACTGAAATGTGAACATTGTCTTTCACCCCCGCCAGGCTATCCATAAACGAACTTGTTTGTCGTGCTTGACAGGTTAGGAAGTAAGTAATGTCGAGTGGAGGAAGCGGGATAGTTTGTTAAGAGGTGGGGGATGGCGTGCCTCAGTAAACGTTCCATTGTCTTACAGCGAATGCTAGTAAGGTTGACTGGTCGATAGCTGGCTTGAAGCGCTGATCACACACGCTGAGAGCGAGCGTGGCCATGGGTTTCTTCCTCACACTATGGGAGGGCCAAACAGTCAGCAGTCCCTCTTTCATTCAAAGCTTGTAGTCTGTTCTTCAGTTCTCAACCTGCTCCCAAAAAGTTGGTACCATTGTCGCTATATATGACATCGGGAGCACCTCGTCTGACGACAAATCACTTAGGTGCTATCAGGAACAAATCAGTTGACAATCAGTGGGTGATCACAAAGTAGGATAGCACATGCCTGAAAGCAAGTAAACATGCAGCCGCAACGCTTGTGTTTGCACTTACCTATCTTGGCTTTGAACGGACCAGAGTGGTCTACTCCAGGATACTGGAATTGATACTCATCAACAGTCACTTTATTGTTAATAGAAACATCAGCTACTCACACGGTTTATAAAAAGTAATCTGCATCTACAACAAACGTTAGTCACGCGCCTGACAGTCGCCGTTCCCTTTAACAGCCCAACTCTCATCACAATAGATACAGGTATATATTTGGCACCCATGTAACCTTCTATCTCGTGATAACGTTTGAATATAATCTTTGTGACTAAGCCCCGCTCTGGTGAAATAACAGGGTTTTGTGTCACTTTTGACAGTGTCACTACTTGATCCTTCTTTGGGATACAATAAACTGCTTAATGGCCCCAACTGCACCCGGACAAAAAGGCTTATGTTTCTTTTGTCAAATGTGTTTCAAGTCAGCTGAAAAACATTGTTTTTGGACAAGAGTGATCAACTTATCGGTTGCTCGCTCCAGTTCAAACATACTTAATGGTCCTGACCCTACCGGATATTTTTGGATTTCGGACTTTTATGAGCAAACGAACCCAGCAAAGCGAGAGAACCATGCAGCTGCCCTCACTAATTTCAACCAAATGGCATATCATAGTACTATACATTCCAAAACTGGATACACTGCCTGCAAAGTCCCTGCTGTCAAAACACGCTTAATTTCACAGTCGTCGTCTGTCAATGAAGTGGAAAATAACAACTTTGGCCATCTTTTCTTTGCAAACGTCACAAATTCCGGTCCCTGAAGCAAATCCTCCGTTTCACGTGAAGGTGAATGTGAAGTTCCCGCGATACTACGCCGGCTGGGTTCACCTCAAAAGGCATACGTCTCCACTGTGATATGGTGATATACTCATGTATAAATCTCATTGTTTGCAACGAATATCGCAAGGCGTACCAATGTATTACGAATATACTGCAGTGCTATAATCAAGTCTGTCCACACAACTACGCCATCGATACGCCTTCCCAGTTCGTCCACGAGGAGCCTCACCATTCTTGCTGCGAGGACGGCTGCTGAGTTTAAGCCTTGGGATTGTAACTTCCGTGGAGCCACTTTTGAATTGTCTAACTGAAACAACAGTTAACCGAGCCTTTTGGCGCTGTCAGCTTAATATAACCAACTGCCCCGCATTCCACCTTAAATGCATCACAAAACAAGTGCCATCCTATCCCTATGGCAGTAGATGCGTTGCGAATAACACAACGAGACTATCTAATTAAATTAACTGATGGGATACTCGCCACCCAATTATCCCAATTTGGATAATCTGTCTCCTCTAGTGAGCTACCGCGACCAAAATCCCGACCACAATATTCTTGCAGCAGCCTACTTATTGGAAGCAGCATTGGAGCAACTCGTCCCACAAAGCCACAGGAAGCTATGCATTTCAGTGCATCTCTTTCAGTATAAGACGCATCCGTATGATGTATTTGTAATCGGAGGCAGTGATTTATCACTTCTCACCTCTTACCCAAGACTCTCTGATAGCTAAAACCCTCCAGTTCAAAGTTGACCGCTTTGTACAGTCTATCCTCTAAGGGCATATGCTCAACAATCTCGGCGTTATCAGATGTCCACTTTGATGGGGCGCGAATTTCGCCTACAACATATATAGCTTTCTCTATCGTTCCGACCAATAATAAGCAGTCGTGCACGTAGAAGCTCTCCGTGATGGTTGATACTATTGATGCCGTAAACTTCTGTCCATGATTGGCAGCCGCACGTTGAGGCACAAAGTTTGCAGAGAACGGTAAAGATGTAGCAACAAAAGAGTGAACGTTCAACTCATATACCTCGGGACAATGATCTGAAGAAGGCGGGCTCCACCACAGAAAGCTTAAATTTCACTTATCACATTCCGGAACCCGAACCTATGAAAAGATTTCCTCATTATCTGCCGTGATGTCTATCGCATTCCTAAGAAAACGGAGAAGCACTCCATCATGATTACTGGTCAACTCAGGTCTTGAGGCAGAACGTGGTTAAGAGACATTCCTTTATACACGGCACCACAATCAAATGATGTTCGCACCTTATTCGACTTATTCGGGTTAATCATTGGATGATGTGTTAGATACCAACGTCCGGAACAATTAGCGGTTTGTGGAAAAAAATTCATTAGCCTTTGCTGATGTGGCTAGATATAACGCCTGCATACTTCCATTTTAATGTGGTATCTCTGAGCAATCTCCGGGTAAGGGCGTATGGAGGTCGCTGACACGTCGCAGATTTGTCGGATAGCGTATCAAATTTTGAAGTCCAATCATACGGAAATCTGATCCAACCCTGTTTTCTCAAGTGTTCATCCCTGTATGGTCTACCTCCCCTGATTCTGACCGTCAATTGGACCTTGATCCAGATGTTTTTGTTTTATCACGTCAATTTGGTAATTGTGCAAATATCAAGTTATCAGCTATTGTACATTGCTTGAGTGGTGCGTGCGACACCTTCTACAGGGCTTGGCTCGTCTTCATTGTTTTTGAACCTGTTGACTGCCCGGAAAAAAAATTTGGATATGAGTGCCCCATTACGTGATTATGGTTCAGCTTTAGTCTGTACGGCGCTAAATTGTGATTTATTTCCCCGAAACGATTAGTCGATTGAAACTGCTGGTGTCTGATTATTCACTTTGATAATTTATCCAATAGTACCGTGGCACTGTGATCCAATCTTGTTTTGATTATTCGGAATCCTTGGTTTATTGCTACGTGTTGCTCAACGTCTTTTTGAAGAGAGTACGGGTAGCCGACTCATCCCCGTCCGTAACAACAAGTGTGTTTCTTAGTGTTTATCTGGAAATAAAGTGAAGCTTCCAGTTTGATTAGGGCTTTGTTACCATCGATTGACAAGGCTTTTTGTTTCCGCATTCCCTGCTCAACAAATTCCAACTTAGACATCCTTTGAACTCTAGGTTCCAAAGACACCAACCGAGCGCCCACGTGGTTTACACACTTGGGCACTCCATGTGTAGTACAAACAGAACCCCTGAGGCTCTACCCAACGATGATTCTATCAGCGTACGCTTGATTTTTGGTCTCTAATCATTGTTCCAATAGCCTATGATCCACTGGGGTATCACGCTTGATAAGAACCCCTACGTTTATGTTTAAGATACCAACGAAGTCCATCTATTTTGGGCGAGCCCACTGTCGCGTTTCCATCGGAGATGGCCTATCTACTAGTAAAACCGGTAACTTATCTGTAGTATAAGTTGATTATATGGAAATGGCGTTGATCTCCATCCAGAAATTGAACTTCAAGCGTCGCTCGAAGACGCGGCACCACAGAGTACAATGCAGTATGCAAACCAACAGTTGACAGGGATTACTAGGTAAATCGAGCTTGCCAGCCATCCTTTCGTCTACTGAGTTAGTATCCGGACCATCGCAAAGCTGATGGTCGCCGTGCTGGCATGGTATCTGGACCTCTTGTGGTCAGCCGCATCCAAAGTGCCATGAGAAGCGGACTTTGAATCGAACAACTCAACTAGTCGGCTGAATTCACCACTGGCTACAGATATTTCTTCCCAACGAAGGTCAATAAATCAGCAATAGTAAGCTCCCTCCTAGAGGTCACTGCGTTATCAGCTATATCAGCCCATCCGCCCTGTAAGTGTCTGGGTAACCGTACAACCAACCATAGCAAGTTGGTGGATCCATTTAGTTCCCCCGAACTACCATATTGGGACATTGTGATATTGTATGTTCGCATTTCGATGGCTAGGAGTCTGAGTCCATCCTAGCCGTAAATGTTCAACTAAGGACCATCAAACAGTTCATGCGTTACAGACTGAACGATGTGATTTGGGTGATCGAACTGACTTGAGAGTATTTCTATAACTTCCTGATGTCCTGTTGATCCATGTAACAGCATGGATTACTTCGCATCCTCATGGTAATAATTAGTCGAATATGAAAGCCTGAGATCATCATTCAATCAAATTGCTACGTTATTTTCGAAATTTCTAAGAAACCCACGAAAGTGCCACGGCCATCCATTGAACGATTTGACGTCAAACCTGAGCAGACCCACACAGAATTAGTTATTTGAGGAACGCTTTGAGCATTCTGGCAACGTTACTCACTTGACCGGACTGTGCTGGTGATTGGGCTGTTCCTACCTTGACCCGTTCATTTGATTTTACTAAAACAGGCTCTCTATCGGCTGTTTGTGGTTATACAGAGATCTTCGCTTTAGCTCAAGTCTACTTCCATGCAGCTTATACTGTTCTTCGAAAAGCAACAATCATTTTTATTTTAGCTCCGCTCTGAGGACTAGGAGACTGAAAAATTCTGATGGAACACAAGCTTTGTGAGACCTTTCGACCCTGCCGAATAGCTCTTCTCCTGGACCAGAGCCCCAAAACATATATTGAGAGTAAGGAACAAAACAACTATCACTAATTTCAGCCTGATGCTCAGAAGCATAATGATTAGAAGGTAAACTGTCAAAATTAAAAAGGTCACGAGCAGCAGAAGGTAACGGACCGATAAACAGTCCAGAGGTTGGGATTGGGGTTAACATAAAGGGACAACACACGTTCCATCAACAACCGCATTTTAGACGGACGACGGATTTGTTGAACGTAGTCCGGTACGCATGTCGCCTTGTGTTTTGGATGCTCCGGAGTGACGAATTCGTTGTAGTCTGTTTGGTCTTTTTGGAGAAGGCCGATCCAAAATTTGCTTTGGTTTGCCTCTGCTGCATGCAGTAAACAATTATGATGAATTTTATTTCCCACCGAGGCATAAAATGTTCGTTTTCTTTTTTCTCATAACTACCATTGCTTATTTTTTCAAACTTCCCCTCCTGATATCGTTTGACACGCACTCACCTTCGCCTGCACCCGACTGTTTTGAAGAGCTTATTTCCCGTTGGTTGGTGGCCATTTGACGACTCGCAATAAGTTGCTCCATTATGAAAAACTTTCTGTTAGATAGCCTGTATATCCGGTTGATTCAATGCTAAACAGATCCTGGTGATTTAGGATGGTCCACTGAGTAACGCGAACTCAATAGTTTCAATAACGCTAGTTCAATGGTCGGGTTAATCGAACCATCTCTCAAGTCCAAATATAACAAAAATACGTCCAAACAGATTGAAATTGATATGGTGCTGATCGGGAAAATTGCAGTAAAGTGGCAAATATGGCTTTCGCAGGGTTTGCAGTTAGTCCTGAAGGAAAAACGAGCACTTTAGCGCGAATTCTCGTTTTCTATATATTTTTGAAAGTTTGAAAATCGGGATTTTAGGCGAAGTACCTAGAGTTCATCGAGTCTAAATAGGCAGATTTGATGGGAACATCAGAATACATCGAATAAGTGCCAAAAGTATTAATTTGGTGATCAAGAGTTTCTCATCAGTTTCAGGCGAACCATCCACCATTGGCGTTAGCCCACTTTTTCAGGTCATATAAATGATCATTTCCGCGCGGATATCTCGAAGTTTGATCTAAATTTTCTCGCTGTCATTGTCTATTGGTGCTCTATTGGTGCCTTGTTCATCAAAAATTACATTCAAATACTGTTATTCGTTACCGAATAACAAAACGAATAATTACCTGTTGAAACTTTTGTGTTGCATCTCATCCGTTCCTTTATCTGTTTTATATTGTGTATTGCTTGTTTCTATTGACAATGTCGCGAGTCGAATCTAACAGTGATGGGACTCAATTGACTGGGACAGCGAGCATTGTTGGCCGTTATGGATGCAATATGTCCATGTTAAACGACATGTAGTGCCACCAGTGCCAGAAGTGGTATCACTTCAAATGCACTGGCCTAAACGAAAACCAGTATAAGCAACTAGCTTCTTCCGCTTCAAATTTTATCTGCATGAGCTGTAGGTTTGACGAAAATCGAGCCACCGGTTTGCCGCTGAGTAGTCACGCACGCGTCACGAAATGTGAAGCGACGCAGATAACCTGCTACCGCAAATGTGGAACTGTTCTTCTTAGCACTATGCGTCTTTCTGTTTCACCTGTAGCGAATAAGATGGGGGTATACCAGCCGACTCTGTCCGAAATGAAGCTGGAACGCCAGTCCTTAAATAAATACATAGAGCTTGCCATCCCTGGAGTTTCGGTCACCAGGAAGGCAGTTTTCCTGTCAACTGCGCGTAACGAGGAGGTAGCGGCGAATATGAAAGACGAAGCTCTCATGGAAAGGAGAGTTGTTCCATGAGGCCGCTTCCCCACAACTTCGTCACCAATCAAACTAGCCAAGTCAGTCTTAGCTTCTTCGTTCTCCCCAGACATTACAAATCTCGTACTCGCGAGCAGGCTATGCGCCATTGCAACTAAAAAGTCACTCGGCCTTTTTGTAGCCCTGTCAGCCCTGCTGAGTCTTGAAACAGTGGTGGAAAAATCAGAGGCTCTGAAATCCAACAACGTCTACCTGAACGGCGTTTCTTTCGATCGCTTTCGGCAAGTGAGGACAAAAAGCGAGTAGCAGACTAACACTAAATCACGAATCATGGCAGACCGGAAACTACAGCTGGAGACTAAGGTCGTGGTTTCCGCTCCAGCAATATCCACTCAGGCCTATGTGCCAGTAGTGGAAAGCGATAATGCTGTTTCTGTAGTCGCCATTCCAACGGCTGACGCCCTAAGTACGGGCAAAAGTGTTCAAAACACCACAAAATGGCCGTTCTTAGAGTTACCCACGCCAAAAACCACCAAGAGGCCTCACAGAAAATTCTTCCTTCCCAGAATTCGGAACAATAGGGGCCTGCTGGGGCCGCCTGTGAATCAAAAAATTTGCTGCCCCGTCCCACAGGGTATTTCTATCGGTAGCCCCATCAAACAGCGCACATTACCCCCTCTTTAACCCCTGTATTCAAAGGACAAAAAGTCAAATTTCCCGTTGCAGATAAATTCCAAACACCCTCCGAAAAAGGAGAATTTAGCAAAATTGCAGAGTTCGCAGATTGCGGTCTGTAGGAACGATGATATACGCACAAGTATTAGGGTCGCGTCGACAGCCTCACAACACGGTCAACGGAGCCACTCGACCGCCCAAACCGAGCACGATCACACCACCATTCTCAAGTCTAGGTCTTATTCCACAAGCTCTTCCTTGCACATTCCTATCTCTTTCTTCACCAAGTCATGTGCGGAAGTAGCTCTCAAGTGTATGTAAAAGAACTGTCCGAGTTTGTTTCATAAATTACTGGCAATCAGACAGTTAACTAACGACACACAACCCCACATATTTACTTTCACCGAGACCCGGCTTACAGGTGACATCAGTGACAGTGAACTGAGTGTCCGCGGATATTCAGTTTACCGAGCTGGCTCCAATTGAGGGAGAACGGAGGGCTCTGCGATTTTCCTTCACCAGCATCTCCCAACACCAACGGTTATCAGTGGATTTCATTCCTCTGATAAATGTGATGCTCTGTGGCTTCGACTGGCATTGCGTAGCCCAGACTTACTCCTATTGGGGGTCATTTACCGTTCTACATCATCCGACGTCTCCGACGACGACACTCTTTTCGTGAACCTAGACAACTTTCTAGGACAACAACCTTCCACGCATCTACACATTATGGGCGACTTCAATGTCGCTAAGACAAACTGGACATCAGTTTCTCACCAGAACTTTGAAAGCGGATTCTCGACTTCTTCATCGACGTCAGTACGACGGAGAGCGTGTACACAGCATGCCAACGCCCCTGCGCGACATAATCCTGGTCAGAATCGCTCTCGGCTCGATGTAGTCATTACTAATGGGAGCCACTTGGTAGACAGGGAGATTGTCAAGCCGCCACTTGGACACAGTGATCACTGTTTGTTCATCTTTGATCTTATCTGTTACTGGTCACAGCAACCAGTAAAGAAGTCCACAGTTCGAAGCTTCAACCAGGCTGATGTTAACGGCCTGAGGAGCTACCTAGGTTCATTACTTCTCGATTATGGCTCCGTGGATCAGAACTACTACGCACTTCAAAGCGCAGTTAATAAAGCGGACGACTCATTCGTGCCGCGCAAACTGTGTACTTTCTCTTATCGACCACCTCTTTCAAGCAGAATACGTCGCCTCCTTGATGACCTTCCCTTTTATTCGCGAAGCATAAGTTTACGGGAAACCTGGAAGACCTACGCGCGTTCCACATCGTTAAAAATCGGTGCAGAAGGGATATCCGTGAGCATACCAAACGCGCACAAGAATGGGTCTTCCTCAAAGTCAGCGGGAATAAAAACTCCTTATTTAAGCGTATGTGACGATTGAGGAAGAATAAACCCTCGGCTCTTTTTATGCGACTGCCAGACTGGGCGACCTCACCTGACTCCCTAGTTGTGGTAGAGTTATTCAGGGACTACCACTTGGCAGTCTATAATGTCGCATGACCTGATTGGCACCCTATCCTTCCGCTGCAGAACTTCCAGCAACCACTCTTTACTGTCGAGTTTTCTGTGTTGAATGTTGAGGACCTTTTGCTTAAGGTGAACTCATACAGTTCAATGGGTCCTGACTAAATTCATCCCAGAATTCTCAAAGAAGCAGCTGCTAGTCTGGTTGATTCCTTTTATGAGCTGTTTAAACAGACACTCCAGACCGACATTCTCCTTAGCGCACGAAAAGAAGCGACGGTCACGCCCATATTTAAAGCGGGTGACTGGCACTCCCCGGCTAGCTATCGACCAATCAGATTCACCAGTACTCCGCGCAGGATAATGGGGCGCTTATTAAAGCGTGCCATCCTTAATCACTTCCTCCCAAACCATCTTTTTTCCCCCACTCAGCATGGCTTCTTTCCTAATCGGTCATGCGTATCCTATGTGCTTATCTTCATGGATAGTTAAACGGGGTCCAGAAACAATGGCCTTATCT
>JTDE01000103.1:386288-405058 GCA_014338405.1 Paragonimus skrjabini miyazakii | reverse complement strand
TGATCGATTGTAACCAGTACGATTAAAACCAGTTAGAGTGGTTGGCCCTATCTGGAGTTGCTGAACTCTTAGCCAGTCAAGGTTTGCACCGAGACCGCCCAGTCGGCACCACGAGGAGGTGGTCCAGCGCGCCGACTATTACGTCTGTTCACATCTAGTTGCTCAATCCACACATGATGTACGGTCCATACTTTGCTCTCCTGCATATGTAATGCTCATCTTTCTGTTGGTTTCCTCCCAGAAGTTCTACTTATGACTGAAAGTCAGGAATGATTTAGATGAAACTGTAGGCGGTGTACTCGTCCAATTATGATTAGCTTTCGACAAACAAGCAGTACAAATAACTCTAAGGTTGTCGTGAATACGGCAGTGAGCTTATAGTTACGACCCTTCAGTATCATCGTCCATTGCATGCACAGAGCAATGTTGGAACCCAGAATATCTTGGATCACCTCGTCGGTGAGGTTGATTCCTGCAAAGTGCATGTATTAAGATTGCTGTTTTCTTGAGCTAGTTAGTTCAGTCACGTTTTCGCCATTAATTTTCACATTTTAACGTGAAAATTGTAACGCATTAAAATGAATGGCCTCAATGTGGAACAGAATAACTTGGTTTTTGGAAGGGAATATATAGGTTACTTCCATCGATTGACAGTGCAAACACATTGGACTGAAAGCTGTCCTAACCTAGTGGGCTGGTGAACTTATTACGCGTTTGGTCAGAAATAAAGAAACGCCCATTTAATGGTCATTTAATCATGACATGTAGATCATAAACTGTATTGACAAACGGGTTCCTTATTTCCATAAATTGGGAGTGATCACAGTGAATGAAGTACATCACTACCTATCCCCGGTTCCTTAAAATTGTATATTGTGAACACTACTTTTGATCAATCCGCCACTCTCACGCTCGAAGATAGGCTTTTATTAAATCACGATGAACACTGTCAACCGGTTAGTAAAAGCGGAAATTCTCTTATCGTTTTAAAAATCCCTGGTATCACTGTTTTGCTTAATATTGTTGTACTACCGTTTCATCAAAAATAAAATTTACTCGATGTTTGAAGTAGGACCGTTTGATCAATCTCACTTGTTCACAAATTATATAGTAACTCTGGTTCATGTGAGATGATTACGTCCGCAAAAGAGCTGTCGGCAAGCGAAACCAGCAACACTGATGGAACTTTTCCAACCAGGTTGTAAATACGGTTAATCCTGTTTGTTTTTCACATAACCTCTGACGCTTCGGTAGTTATCCACTAGCATCCTTTTTTTCAATTCGAACTGGGAAGTTTGGATGATAACCCATTCAAGAGGTGGTTACAAATGCTTGAGAGATCTCCCATACAAAAAGGGAGTGCAAATAATTCATGCTAGCACTTTCGTTTGACAAGCCATTGGAAGCTGTCAGTCAACTGAGGGATAACTCACGATGATAACGAGGCCCGCGTTGTTCCGCGTATCATTTGAATTGCAGTAGAATGTCGTTAGTAGGCAATTTGTATGCATCATAAGTACACTAATCTTCTGACACGTGGGCTGTTCTCACCCTCTGTTTCAAGCTAATTACTCTCAGTTCAAGAGTCCAATCAGAAGCAACGTTTGCCAAACTAATATTAGACCTCTTCTAAGATTGTTCCCATCAAGTTCTATCGTGTCCAAGACTGTATTTCAAATTTTGTCTAAGCATCTCATTGCCATCTTAGTTCCTCACTGAAGGACGTTTGATGGGATTCAGTCATCAACACCTTAGGGTCAGCACGCCGGTACACGACCAACACGATATGAAGTGTGACGCGCATACAGACGATCGTCAATGTCATAACACCAAGCTAATCCATAGAACAGAGTGGAATGAAATACGACCTGGACTGACAAACCGTTCACATCGGTTGTGGTTGGTACTCTTCTTGTCGCCGATCCCGATCGATCCAATAGCAAATTTAGGCCAAAACCATATGTTTTGCTAACTAGACAATATTATTAATGCGGTCGTTTTCGTCCAAACATTTTGGAAGAGCAACCACTCGCGAACTGTAAATCTCGGGTTGGTAAACTTCACAAATGTTTAGCAGGATGTTACAGTGGAAGATTCACTTAAATTTCAATCAGTCTCCAGATGTCTACGAATGTATATGAAAAATTATTTCGAATGGTAGTTAACTGGACCATTGCAACATTCCAGGTTTGAAGTGAGGTGAGAATACCACAAAACACACGTGAGTATTTACACGGTTGAATAAAAATATCCAGCCCACGTCTATTCAGTACTTAACGGTAGAATCACGGACAGGTTATTCAGGGCTATTTTCACCTTTATTGCTTAGGTTTATGTGTTTTGTTAGATGCAAAACTTCCTATAAGTTTTCTAGTTTACGAAAACGCTAAACTTTTTCTGAAATTAAGAGAAACAGCTCTTTCTAGACGAGTACTTTGAAGTATTGAATGCGTCTATCCCCAAAACTCTCGGACGAGTTTATTATGACCTACACTTAAGCTGCTGCAAACAGACTTTGCGATTTTCAACTAAGGTGCACGCACGCGACGTCAGTCTTGGCTGTTCGGGATAAAAGTAGCTATTCCGCTTGGGCGTACAATAGAACATGGTCCGCTTCAATGTCGTCAAGTAGACTGAAAAGTAGACGATGCAGAGGAGGTGTTCATGCGGCGGAATATCACACGACAAACACATTGCTTCGTTCTTCAATAGATTTATTGCACGCTTGTCACGCTAGTAGGACCAATGTTATATATACAGGAATTTCAGAACAGGTGACTAGGGTCGGTAGCCATATGCTCAAACTGTTATGCTTATTTCATTAGCCTACTGCTCCGTTCACAAATGACCATTAATTAAAATGGTCTCTCTAGAGAATAAAATGTTTAATAGTTTATAAATTATTTGCAGAATATACATATGAAGTCATTCTGTTGATTTGTTAGACACATTGCAAGATCCTTGCAAAAAAACAATTCGTGCGATCAAGGAACATCTTCATTTTAACGATAAGTGGCATCAGCCAAAAACGGGATAACTGGTACAGTCAGTTATAAAAGTTTCATTTTGAAGCGCAGAACCAGTTAGAATCCACGTCAGTGAATAGCAATGAAGGTTGCTAAAAATCTGAACACAACCGATCGCATGTTTGTGAATTATAGAAAAAGATATGTGTACAACCGACTATAGTATGAGGGTACATACGAAGGTGATCAAGGACCGGATCAGCCTCTGGCTTTAAACGATACCAGTTGTTGTAGACAATCCTTTCACCGTTTCTACCACTACATGCAAATTCGATAAACATCAAACAACGATATTGGAGACAATACCTTTAGGTCACAAAGGTGTCCTGGTGGAAACGAATGTAAGATTCCTTCGGGCAAAAGGGCAATTGAAAGCAGACTTTGTTGTTCTGTTCTCAGTTGTGGATAATAATAAGCATACAGTCAGTTTCTAAGAAGAAGCAACACACTATTATTCCGTGGCGAAAATAAAGTTGAGGTCGGCAGTGTCAGCAACACACTGAGGGCGAATTTCATCTGACTGATCTCTAGACGTTGAGTGATGGTTGTTTCCTGATTGTTTCAGATGAATCGCACAAGTGAGTTAACCAGGAATGTTTCTTAAAAAAAGCCATATGAATATCATTCAACATTGAACAGTTAATCATTTTATCAATTCCCAACAAACGCACCTGTTACAGGGAAAATATAAAGGTCATCCAACCCTTGAGTATAGACATGAAAAACAAATTTATCTTGTGAACCCTGTTACTGGTGATCATCCAAAACAGCAATCCCATCTGTAATGTATCTTACTTTGCTTGTAGTCATTGTGATGACGATGAATCTACAAATGTTGTTCATCGATCAACACCCTGAATGAAATCATCTAGGCCTCTCTTAATATTACCTGGAACGCACGACTTTACAAGATAAATTGAGGGATAGTCCATATGTTATCCGAACAGGAAATCTTGAAATCCTCCGCCCAGCTTATCGTAATAACTCAGAAATCTTAGAATAGCGAATCAAGTTTGTTCCGTCGTACATTTCTGGGTGTACGTGTTTACGTTCAGCTTTCATCTACCAACTTTAGGTGGTTTCACGTAATCAATTAGTGTTTTCGGGCCAATTCTCATCGGTTTGAACGCATGACCTTGGATCATTAATGAAAGATTCGTTTGTTGAAAACGAAGGTCATATGGGCGTCCTTGCTGACTCTAGAGGTAGAAATTTCCAGGTTGTTCTAACCCTAGTAACCACCGTCTGGTGTCAAGAGTCGACGTTCTATACTGCTGAGTTGTAGTGGCCAGAAATAAAGGTCACTATGACTACTATAACGTGTGTCACACAAATTTGATAGCTATCTCAATAAGGATAACCTAAGACACCCGGCAATTCGTATGGAATTGTAATCCTTACTCAATCCATTAGATGCACTCGACTTTGAGATACCCCAACAACCAGATCACAAGTCATGGAATGTGCTCTCCTCTAGCCAAAGTCGTCACCCCCAAAGTCATACGTTAAAGCCACACCAGTCACTGAACCGTTTGATCTGTTGGAAAAATTCATTAGACGTTAAAATACGCCAATCCAAAGTATTTTTTCCAGAACCCCTCGATCTGTAAATTTCTCGTATATCTTGTAAATGCTTTCTCAAGATAAAGCAGAGAAATGAATTAGTTTCAAACTTTACTGTGTCAATGGTTGCGTGAAGAGGGAGTTTATATATCTTAAATGTAATGTACAGGCCAGTAATAAACATTTAGTCTGCCATAAGCAATGACGTCCTTAGATTGGTCTATTGCTAAAGAAACTGTTTTTGAAAGGTAATTTTGTGCATACCCGATTCATGTTAATCTTAAGTGTTTGGTCCGCCATAGAGCCTTACTAAAAAACGTAGTTGTTACCACTTCACTGAAACTACAAAGCCAAATTTCCGCTATATCAAGTGTGCCAGAATTAGTTCTAAATTTCCTACAGCAACTTTCACTCACTGACGTTTTTGATTGCAGATTTAGAAACCAGATCTCCTTAGATATTTCACAGATTTAAGAAAAAATCGATACCATTTTATACTGGTTGACCAACAGGATTTTTCAAATTCTGTTTCTTGCAAGCAAATATAAGGTTTTTATATCTTCTCAGTTTCATCTCGTTATGTTGAAGGAACAGCAGTACGAAAACACAAAAAGTGATACGAAAACAGTGTGTTCCTAAATCTATCAGTGTAAGTATTTTGCAAGCACCATCGGTTAAACATTTCATCATTTGTTCAGAATGATGTCCAGTGTAGTATTCTAATCTAACAGTTTTTGGCTACATCAGTGTGCATTTAGCTAACGTTAGTTATGTTTTTGTTTCATTCGTAACTTGTTTTGTCCTACATCTTGTTCTTTTTTCCCTCACACACCGAAAAGATGTTTGTCACATAAATGATGTTGTCTCCTTTTACGCCAAGGTTACCATCATATTGGAACGAACAGATCTGGCGCCTGTGTATTTTGTTGACGCACCGTCCATCTGTTCACTCCCATGATGATCAACACAGTAGCAATAAATTAGCTGAAAGATTTCAATGTTTGGTTTCTTCGTAAGCAATACAAATAGACTATGGTTAACTTTACATATAAGACAACCACTAAAAGAATATTATGCGTCATTTGAAAACATTCATAAACGACAGTGTCACCGTACTCAAAGAATTTACAGAAAATGGCTTTCGTGACTAAACGAATGATGTACCATAACGCACACACAAGTCATTGTGTTTGTCAGTCGAATACACTATATACATAAAGCAACGAGCCGTTGACGTAAGCTCTCATATGTTGTACTTTGTGTCCTTTCGAACTTCACTGGCTCATGATACTACAACGTGACACATAAGACAAAATATTAGTGACAGATTAGCAATAGTATTGAATACAATACAGTTAGATAGAGTGATATCATCCATCACAGTTAACCTCGATGCAATCGGGTAGTCTGAGCATTACCCACGGGCTAATACTGTTCAGCCTCCAAATATGATATACAGTAGTCAGCTTGGTTGCATCAGGAAAACCTGTGTAGCATCCGATTTTTTTATTGTGGTGGGGATGAACACAACTGATAAGCAATAACTAGAAAACAGATGGAGTCCGGTACACCCTTTCAAATTTGTCGAGAAAAGGACACTAAAAATTACTTTTTTTAGCTGAATAGTCCCGAATGGTTTTCTTTAAGATGCGAAACTGATGTACGAATTAAGACTCAAAGACAGGGTGAACTCCACTGTAAAACGTGTAACACATCTTTGGGTGCTTATTGAAGTTGTCCAAAAAGTGCCAGCCAAACACATCTGGAATCGCGCCATAGCAGTTTCTAATATATTGAATTATTTAAGACGTCTATCTTCGTAAATAACGGACGACCAGTTCGTTCAATAATTTGTTTATTTCTCATGTGTTCAATGTAAGTAAATTCATTCCATCAATATTTGCACGACTAAACTTACTTTTGTGACGCAGTTACTGCACTAAGTTTCATTTTTAAGGGTTTACTCGTGTGCCTTTTATAATGTCTGAGTGCCTTCAGTTTTACGTATTCATAAGTTTTCAAAAGTTCAATTTTATATGTTAGTTCATTAAAGGTTTTAAGCGTAAGGCAATAAATATCCCGCATATTCCTTTTCGAAGATAGAATGCTTCCTGTTTGCCCTATACGCAGCTTAGATCATACTTTGCCTGTGATTTATACTTGAATCATGTGATCGTGAAAATTAATAGCTCAATTCAGAGATATCTCATGGTCAATGGCCTATCGATTTACAATTAAAATCATTCAAAGAGACCCTAGAAAAAATGTCAGTTTTGAGATAAATTTTTGGAGAAATGTACGAAATGATTGACAGAAACATTTGAAATAAGCTTCTGATTAGCAAACAAAAACGGTGCCGACATCGCTTACACAGAGTTTTTAAGAACGGACCATATTGGGTGGATAAGATGCAAACGTCCAATTATATCGGTTTTTATCATACACACCATGAATCAACAGCTAATAAGATTTTGTTTGTAGGTCCACATAATTTCACAGAGTTACCAAGAACAAATGCATATATTTGTTAGTATATATGCAGTACTAACAAATAATGCTGGTTTTGATATTCAGACAAATGAAAAACAACCATAGAAAGTAAACAATTTATGTGGAGAGGGAAAACTATGATATGACGGCGATATAAAAATTTTCAATCCATAACTTAGCTGTGGTTTGCGCATGGGAACAGCATAGTAAATTTTCACACACAACTCCCCTTGGCCTTTCTGTGGTGCACTATTATCTTCACTTGAATCTGGAGTTGTTCAATCTGGACTGAAGTTCGGGGATTTAGATTATTTCAAACTAAACACTACCCACATTCGAACGTAGCCTTTGCGTCCAGACAGTCCTTTCAGCCGGCACAGTTCGTGAGGAAGCAATAGATTTGGGTTTCTCTCTAATTACGGGGCATCAGTAATACATATCCTCCTCCGGACCGGAATTTCCACTCCGAAACTTACTATATGCATTACTCAGCTTTTTCAATGAAGCCCATAGCATCAGTGGAACTGAGATGTTCATGATCGTGCGGTTGTTGACTGAAGTTAACAAGACAGTTACTGTATCTCCAATCAAGCCGATTGTCTGGTCTGAACACTGTTAACGCAAGATTGCGGTTGAGCATTTGGGCATGAGTGATCGACCCTGTCTATTGTAAGGTTACTGGCGTTCTGGTTAACTCGCTTGTCTCACAATCACGGGGAATGAAGGGAAAACTCAGGCTTGGACACATCAATGATAAGCTATAATGAGGGCGAAATTCGAGTCTAGTGCTTCCTTACGAAATGGATCGGTCGAAGGGCTTATGCGAAGGTTGCGATCAAATGTGGGTGATGGTTAACATGAACTTTTCTAATCTGTCAGAGTGCCGTCTGATGTCCACAGGTCACTGAGAGCTGACTGCCGACCAGACAGCGTGCGCCTTCTCAGTCATTTGCCGTGTTTGGAAAGTAGTTTTTGTTATTAGACATGCACTCTTTAAAGGTAAACTAGCTGGTTTGGGTAGAACGTTCATTTGGGGGTTCTGGAAGTGATACAAAAATATTCATTTATCCAAATCGCGTAATACTCGTGCGCGCATGTTAAAAATTCCTAACACAAATACGTTGTGCGTAACAATTTTCCCACGCCTACGTTTATCAGTCCCTTGGATTTCGGAGGATAGTTTTAAAATAGTCTCTGTTAAGATTTTCTACCGATTCACTGGCTGTTCCTACGATAGCTGACCGGCTAAATGATTAGTAATTGCTTCAATCCAACACACTTTATGCAGGATGCCTATCGGTGGGCCTATTAGGTGCGTATAGTAAGAATCGAAACTTTCCCGTAGTAATTACGAGCTTTCGGACATTGTTAAAAGTCCTTTTTAGTGTGCATCTAAGTCGACAAACGTTGACGAACTAATACCAGATGCACTAAGTGCGACCGTATATGGAAACGGTTGTTGATCGCGTATATACTTTGACCGTGAACGCCATGTTTCTTTACAGCCAAGGAACTTATCTGTTCGAGGTAGAAGACGTGAACCATCTTCAAGTATTTGACCACCGGCCTTTGTGTCCGATCACTCGTATTGGGTGGTACCAACGAGTAAGCAACGAAGAGGTTGTGATGGGTATTTGGTAGTGATTGTTGAACGAGTTCTGTCGTACAGTCATTATACTTACATAGACTTAGATGGTTAAGCCATGTATTAAGGATGTCAGCTAGTCGTCTGCCACACCAAACATTGTTTGTCAACGTTGCGGCCGACCGGCGTAAGACGCAAGGTGGACAGATGACCTGACGTAGGGAAATGAAATCGTCCACGAAGGGGCTGACCACTGTAGATCGGGTTCGTCTCCCAGGCTGTAACCCTCGCTACTCACAGAATCGGTGGCTGGAGACTATAGATAACATAGCGGCCAGTCGAGCTCAGTGGCGTGAATGATGCCGTTGTTTGGCTGAGTTTTTTGTTAAACGAGTGCATTGAATGATGCGCGTCGATGAAGGCCGCAAGGAAGTTACTTTACTGATGACGTCTTATTTTCACCTATAGCTTGATTTTGTTTGTAAGGTGGAGGCGTCTTGATGCTGAATGGTTACACACTAAGTTTTCTTTCGTTGCCAGTTCTGCTTTCGGAAATTGCTTATTCCTAGGTTTCACCACTTCTCACCTCAGCTTATCTGCCATAATCAACCTTGGCATCTCCAAATACTCACGATCTTTCAGCTTACTGCTTCCCCAACATTTCATTCAGTCCCTCCGTTGTTGTGTGCTTATCGTTAGTCGGAAACAACCACATAGGTACACTGATGACCCTAATTTACGGGATATTCAAACTGTTTGAAAACCAGACAGGACTACCCACCGCCAACGACATACACAATGGACTACTGACAACCTAAGCATTTACTAACTTTGGCACAGTGTGCAGTATCTCATCTTTTGAAACGGCAAGCTGGTCACCACCCATGTTTGATCTATCCTCCCAGTCAGTTCATAATTAAGACTGGAACACATCAAGAATGTTACGCCGGTACCGAGTTTGGTATTTATTTGAGTTCACAAGTAACATGAATTTTTTTCTCGCCGGATGGTAGACTTCAGCCTTTGTGACTACGAGAGATGAATGTGATGACCATCATTAAACCGATTCTCTAATATAAATGCATTACCATCTGCAGGAGGGAAGTAAAGATATCACGTTAGTTTCCGTTCACATTTTTGCGACGATAACGTCTCTTGAAATGGAACATATCAGTGTGGCTGTATTCCTCTGGCAGTACGTAGGTTTTGGTTATGTATTAAGGGAATACTGACTATCACATTAAAACACACTCAAATTTATTTGCAGCAATCACATTCAACTCAAATAAACTATTTTGTGACTATTTCGATAAGTCCACCATGGCGTCATTGGTCGAGTAAACAGCATGCTAGATTAAAAAACACAGCCGGTGAGACGACAAGTTCGGTCGAGACAACGGAATGCTTTAATGTTACGTTCACGAGAAATGACGGAACAACCGTCTGATTCATTTTATGGAAATGAAACTTCAATGCGAATACATGAGATTCGCTAAACTTCACTTCACGTTGAATTAGTTATAAGTAATTGGCAGCCTTCATTTTCGGATAAGTCCATCAAGCTAGCCGATGTCAAAAAGCACTCATCCATGGACTCCCCTTTCAGACTTCGTACTCGTTACAAAATCTGATTAAGGAAAACTGTGACGTGGGCTTACCAATCACTCATTAGAATCACATATAGGTAGGTAACAGCCAACAAGATGTAATATTAGTTTCAGTGATGCGCAGCATACTAAACGCTTTGACCGCATCTGCGTTTAGAAATATATTGACCCATGACATTGAGAAGCAATTTCGTTACCTTTGTTCAAATTTCACCAATTTTTGTCAGCCAATCCATAAACATGGAAGACTGTGAACCAAGGTATCTTTCGACATTGAGGGGTAGACATAACGGTTTTCATTAGTGCTAACAAGTTAAATTAAAACTATAAGAAACCCTTATAATAAACAAAATGAAAATTAAAGACGACCGATAAGAAACAGCAATATACAAAGTCAAGCAAAACGACTGCGGAAAAACTGTGTTGGCAAGATCTAACGATACGTATTCACACCACTGTAAACAGACGAATCATACACCGAGATATAGCTTAGTTTATCAACCACCCGAATAGAGCTCTAACCAAATCATTCGCTGCCATGATCTAACAGTAGAATTTCGAGCTGGCTGCCCACTCATATGGCACTGTGAACCACCATTCAAACATATTCAGCGCGCTGATTATTCTCATGGTATCATTTAAATGTTCAGGCAATTGGGTCAAATTGTTTATTTGCTCAACTTATACCAGTCAGTTTCGTTTTGGTCATCAGTGTCCCTGGGGAATATTTCTGTATTGAGACGTTCTTATTGTGTAACGAATGAGAGTCTGTTTGTTATGTGAACATTTCTCGAAGTGTCCAATCTTTATGGTGAACTTACCGTCACTTCCAGTGGCATATCACAAGTGGACGATCAACTTTTGCCTTACATAAACTTCACTCAGCACTTCTGCTTGAGCTTTATTCCGGTCTTCTAGTGACTGTGAATGTGAAATAATCAGGCTAATGTATTAGTTGATGGTCCAAACTAGGCGCTGGTCTTAAACGTACTGTTCAATATTGTTTAGCTACCGTTCACAAGGCCAAGCCTCAGTCATCGATCAGGACATCGTGAGCCACACCTTGTGATGTTTGGCAACACAGTATTGTTGATTAGTGAGGTCGATTCCTGAACAAATGCTTTGCGTTAGTCAGTGGTAATTCATTTTGCACAATATCCGAACGTTTATCTCAGACACATCGTAAAACTTTTAGTCACGCGCACGTAACACAGGCTTCGCCTATAGGTTGCAAAAGAGGCTTTACTGTACAAGTTGGAGAGAAGTAGTTAGATGGTATGGGTTATCAACAGTTGTTGATTAATTTTGTGTCCAGAAGAGCTCCATCCATTTATTTTTTGTGTCTGATCGCTAAGCAGTTATTGGTCTAATGCGGTTTTCGAATGCTGTGTACTTACCTGCCCGTGACAGTGTTGTGATCCAAGAACGCGGATGGCACGACAATTGTTTATTCGACAAACCAACACATGGGTTAAGCATTTAAACAAGACCTGAAACAAAACCACTCATTTGCACGCGGTATTCGGACCCAGACCGTCTCGATTGCCGCAGACGTCAATGCTCAGTTCCATTAAGAAGTATGGACCACTACGGGCGATGCTGCACTCTGATTTTCCTTCCAGCATTTTTCCTGCGGTTTGTACGATGTCAAAATATATGCTCCGGCCCTACTACTGAATAGCGGTGGTATAAGTAGCATGTTACGATCGCTCACCTCTACTGCACTCCTCCCCCCGCAAAGATTGTTCCAGCTGCAGCAAAAGCTGTTCAGGTTCTTTTCGCTCTCTTGATGATCTGCGTATTGGCCTCGGGGACGTCGCTGCTCCTGGCGTACTCTCTTTTCTGCTGGAGGTGTTGTACCATTTGCGAAGCTGGCTTCCGTGCACTCGATGTTGATTCTTCTCATTCTTGATCAGATACGCTGGACCACGTCGAACCACTACCAAATAAGGTCCTCTCCAACTCGCCAGGAACTTCCCAGATCTTGGTCCTGTTGCGCCTGGAGTCCGCCTGTCTCTGTATTTAACCTTCGAACCAATTTCAAATACCGCAGTTCGATGCGACAACTTCGCGGTTGACTGCTCCTTGGAAAATTCTTGTGCGTTCCCCAAGTTTTGGTTGGCCGCTCTCCGAGCTTCTGCTAATTCATTTATGCTCATCCATCGGTCTCCCCATAAACCAATCTCTGGATCGACTGGCAGGCGTGGCACGCGTCTGTACATTGGCACGAACGGTGATTTCTTCGTTGTTCCTTGAGGCGAGCAGCGGTGGGCCAACAGAATCAATGGTAGTGTTTCCTCCCAGCTCCCTCTGTTTGCCGCCAACCATTCCTTAATTGTGCGATTATTTCGTTTCGTCAGTCCATTCGATTGAGGATGGTACGGAGTTGTGCGAATTTTCCTGATTCCCAAACGCTCCAAGCAGTTCCGAAACTCTTCACTTTCGAAGCAGGGACCTTGGTCAGTCAATATGCTTCGCGGTATTCCATGATCTGCAACGATGTGTTCCATTACCGCCCTGCACACAGTGCGTGCACGCTGATCGGGTATGGCGGCTGCTTTGATCCATCTTGTGAATTGTTCCGTCATTACTATGATGTATTGATTTCCGGAAGTGGTTACTGGGAAGGGACCCATTACGTCCAGCAACCACAATTCCCCATCTCACTGACCGGAATTGGTTGTGTAGGATATTGACTGGGGTAGTTGGAGCTCTTCAGCAGCTGACATTGCTGGCACGCCAGTACATAATTGTTAACGTTCTTCTTCATTCTCTGCCAGTATGCCCTTTGCCTCAGCATTTCATAAGTTCGATGACATCCCGTATGAGCCAACTTATGACATTCCTTCGCAATTGTCTCTCTCAACCCCGTCGGTATAACAGGCACGCTTATTCCATCCCGCAGTCGGCGCATTGAAATTCCCGAACTATTCAACCACAGTTCCGACCAGTGCATTTTGAAGGATGTCACCTCCGGAATTTCCTCATTCTCTGGTTGTTGTTCTCCCGATAGAAGTTGATCAATCACCATTCTGATTGTCGGGTCCGCCAGTCGATGACCCCGCGATTAGGATTTACTGGACGGATCGAAATTTCCGATCTCATTAAACCTGCTAGAGGTCGACTGGAAAGTCTGTGGGGATGCGAAAGCTGCGATCAATTGTGGGTGATTTTTAGTTTGAAATTTACCAAATCACTGACTACTCATCAGTAGTTTGAAAGGCTTACGAACCATATGGAATATGGTGAAAGCGACTGGTGTTCAGACAAGCTAGTAACTAAAATTGCAGTACAGCTGAGCAACAGTCTCGTCGATAAAAACATTTTTTAAGCTCCAATGAAGGAAACCCATCATGCTGGTACACCTCATAGTGTGTTGATCCAGTACGGTCTTCTGTTACCCAATTTGAAATCGCTGCCTACCGATTGACAGCAAAAACAGTGCCCAACGCCAAAATCGGTCTAAATACACGTACCAGTTTCATTTGGTTCGATGGACTTTACTCTGATGCAATTGCCTTTTGGTCTGTATTATTATGACCAGTTATCTCACTTTCTATAAGCATTGATATCACAAAAAATATCCTTCCAACTAATCTAACGTCATTTGTACTGGTTTGTCAGTGGTTTTCAGAAGACTGTGTTGTCTGCCAACAACATTTGTGGATCTCCGTAGCATGCATACACTAGTAATACAATCTGAATGAAGATTATGCGTATTCACGCTTGTTTGCGATAAATAGCGACTACTTAACCATTTGCCTAAATGGGTGCAGAACTCTGTAATACCGAAGAACGGCAATATTGTTGAAACAAGCAAACAATCAGTGACCGCAGTCGCAAGACACATCTTGACCACTGGTCACGTCATCGATCCGGCTTGTGCGTTCAGAATCTTATTACGTCATCCCAGTCCAAGATTTTTGCGGTTTGCTGAGGCTGTCGCAGTCAACCGACTGAAGCCGGCCTTGTGTGTTCAGAAACAATTGTTCGTGAACTTGACCCTGCCCTGGACTTAGTGACCTTCTCTAACACATCAATCGACTATCCACCCAACCCACCGCTAACTGTTCGATATAAGAAAACCGTTTCATGTTACTGTAAATTTGGTACTGATGAGTCAATACGAAATGCTTGCATCTAACAGTGTTCGTGATCTAACCGTGTTGTTCAATCACCGATTTGAAAAACCTTATCCATAATTTATGTTTACCACTTGGAAATCCACCATGCACCACCAGTTTGCCGCTCAATAAGAGTCATCATCTACGGGAGTGGCCCGGAGTACCTATGAATTTGTAGCCTTCGTGTCCACCAAACCTACGACGCAATGGTCTACCGCTTAGTACCAGGAACACACCTTTACTGCTGGTACCACTTCGTGTATACTATATAAGTAACATATTAAGAGGAAAATGTAACGATCTTCACAACAGTCAAAAGAGATCAAATAAAGAACGACACAGTTAGTATGTAACTGGCACATTGTGGATCAACTAGAATCGGATTAAGAAAAAATCAGCCACTACTAAAGGTCATAAATAACAGTACTGGACAGTTTTTAATCTCTTGCATCAGTTTTCATTTTCCGACCTCGGATTGTAGATCAGACAAAAAGCTGGGAACTTTCAGTTTAGTTCGGCATACGTAAGCAGAGCTCAATGCTGTAAACAATGTAGTTGGTCTACGCAAGACATCCGAGCTAATGAAATGATTCCCGTAAGTGGTCGCTATCAGTGGATGGTTATAAAATCACACCGGTGATACCCGTCACTGTCATAAGTGTCAATGCATTACATATATCTAATGTTTTGAACATAAAGGGGGATAATGAATAAAAGTCTGTGCACACCTTCACTGTTACCAGGTCATATATTACTGAATAGATGAAATGCTGTTTTACGCTTTTGACATATATTCATTCGTGGCTTCTCTACGTAATAGATACTTCAGTCGAAATTTATTAGACACAGATAAAAATAACAAAATTGTTAGAGGATATTAGTTTATAGGCTCTCTTGATCACCCCCAGTTCCCTACGAAGATAACTGGATCATAAATGGGTAGCAAAACAAGGAATAACGCATTTCATAAATAATGTATTCAGAGTTGTTTAAGACTAAAGTAACGCCGGCTTTAGTGAAAAATGATTTTGTTATACGAGAGTGATTGCAACTGCGACAAAATCAGCCAGTGTCAACAGATATAACTTCTGACACGGGAACACAGCCACTCGGTAACTGGGATTACTAACGTTCTGTTCCACTATGATAAAATATCCAGCTACACTTCCTTATAAATTGCGGGAGTACCTGTTGACCTGCAGAGTGTCGATCACTAAGCTTACCTCTGAATGTAGGTTGTCCTCTGTGTAAATCCTCCGTGTTCCGTGAAAAAGCATCCTGGCTAGGTTTCTCTTATACTGTACCGGATAGAAGTTTTGGAAATACATATATTCCCCTGTCCAAGTAGGCTCTTTGGTGACGGATCCCCTTACCGCGTCATCTGGTCTTCGGGTCACTAGAATGTCCACGTATGGAAGACAGTCATTCACTTCGTTCCCTCTCGTTAACTTTAAGTTTGGATGGGGTTGGTTCAACTTCGAGAATAACCCATGTAAGTCATTTGAGTTCTCAACAATGTGTAGAAATTCCTGTATGTAGCGTCTGTACAACACCAGTTTTGACAGGCTTTCTCATAATGTGGATTCTACTTTGGTCATGAAGAAATCCGCTGGGAGTGGACCCAGTGGACTGCCCATTGCTATCCTGTCAAATTGCTAAGAATTCACAATAGGTGTTCACCGGGATGAAAAAGGAAGCATTGCTGCCTACAATTAAGTTCCGATTGATATCAACTGTTTCACGAGGCGGAATGTTAGTAAACAGGGACGTCACATCAGGTGAGTACATCAGTTTATCTCGTACATTTAAACCATCTTTCTCAGTTTTATTTAACTTCATCAAGGGAATGAACCGTCTTAAATATCTAACGATTGAGTACACGAACAGACGGTCGTAACTCACGGCTTGGGTAGTTCGTTGCAAAAGTGGTTGAACTGGCCGTTTGGATATATGCTTGCCATTGGAATTTAAGGCCTTCCCAGAGCATAGACATTGAATCTGTGATGCCGTGGTCAAACCGTGAACAGCTGCTTCTATTTTGTCGCCCACTTTCACTGAACAGATTAAAGCAATGATAAAAATTATGCATGCTAACTCGCCTTCAGATAAATACAATCGCAATTGAGGTGTGCTTTCGTGCGAGCCGTTCTGTAGCACATATCTTTGTCACGACCGTGAGTTGGATTCTGAACACGCTTTCATGAGGCAACTTCGCTACTCGCTGCACTGCAGACCTCATCTTTAGCACGGCCAATTTATCATATGCAAACCCTCAGCCACAGCAGCCCAACCAGTTTGATTTTTTCTTTCAACTTGAGGAGTAGTCCTAGCCGTCAGTTCATCGATCTTGTTATCAGGACAGTTATTTGTGTCTCTTCTTGAGGTCATTCCGAACCTTAATCAAAAAAGGATGTTGCTCGGCGTTTTAGTATGCTGTCTTAGTCGTGGTTAGTCTAAGATCACTGGCACAGCGGTCAATAAGTTTGCCTCATGAAAGCTTAACCGGAGTTCATCTCCCGGACTTGGTAAGCATGTGAGCCGCTTACCTACTGTAACATGGTTGAAACCCCAGTATGATATCGCTTTTCGGAACGGCTTGGCTAAACATTTCATGAGAACGTTGCAGTCGCACTAAGCTATAGATGATGTTAAAATGATCTCAGTTATAAATCTTCCACAGTTTACTTGTAACTGTTGCACACACTTGACGACTTCAAAATTGTACGTAAACGTCTGAAAGAAAACCAGCAGACTTACACTGGGCCATGCCAAGTGTTATGAATTTATGAATAACCATTGTTTACCCACACAAATGGAAATACGTCAGCACTTCCTCATCCGTTATTTGGGACTTAGTCGGGGTGCTTACAATTTATCATGCCAAGTCGAACAAATTAAATATACGCGTACGATTCCGCCTTTTCACAGCCTAAATGACGTGTCTGATGTCGCTACCAGCATGGATAAAACGACATGATTAGGCAGTAGCTGCAATCTTCAGGTGTCTGCTCAGTGTTCACAACTGTTCTGCTGGGGAGTGTCAACTTCAATTATAAACGTACTGGTCAACTTGATAGTCCAATCAGTATGAAAACACAGATTCTTTAAACTACTGTCAACGTAGAGTTTTAACTCATCATGCTGCTGGAAGCAAACTGTGCCCAACGGTGTTTCTAATATTGCTGTATATTTTTCTATGCAAACTGGAATATCAAATTCCCAACCGTACAAGAGGTAAAACTGTGTCTGTTCACGGGCGAATCTACTGTTCTAGTATGGTATCAATACTTATTATCTGTTGTTAACTTATCGTCAAATCCAGCTTGTCCTGTTCTCTTATTTTGTTCAAAAATGTGGAAACTCCACTTCTGATGTAGATGTAAATCTGAAACGTCAACTGTATATGGGTTTACACAGTCCCTATCTAACATAGAGTAACAAAAACCGGAGTGGATGCGAAATTCATTGATTGTGCCCCATAAACCGAAACACTTTGAACAAAACAGCTAGAATACGAAAACTGGTAGTTGCAAGTATTTCGTATTGACTCGCTTAGGCCTATTCTGGCGATGATAAAGTCTCCATGCGCTAATTAGCACGCTGGTTGGTCACCATTTTATCTTCATTAAAACAAAAGTTTCAAGCATATTCGACTAAGGATAGTTCTGAATTGATCATTGACTTAAATAACATATCTTGCTAATGAGCTGATGTGCGCCATATACGTTCAGTCACTATTCGTAAATGTCTCGCTAACCAATAAAATTGATTATTTTTGAGGTCATACAAACGAGTAACATTACTTTGCCCTAGTCTAGTGATATTCCAGCATGAACTTCACCGTTATACACTGAAAACGTCAGCTTTCATTCTTGATCGGTGTTACCGCCAACTAGGTGGGATAGCCACGGGAAGTCCCCTGGAGTCCATTATAGCATACTTCCTCATATTTAAGCATGGGCGATAGTTAGCGGAAGACGTAGCGAGTCTGTCGTACTACAGATGCTACGTCGAAGATACACTAATTCCACACTAATGTTCAAACAGAAAACAGATAAATTAATGCAACTCTTAAGTAACTGTGATCACAATCTAAGGGTTATGCGTGAATTCGAGACTGATACTTGTTTGTCGTTTCTAGATACATTCATGAATCGCCGAGAAGATGACTTTAGTAAAAGAGTTGTCATTACGAAATCCACACCATTCCATCACAGATGCACATTAGTGTATGCGCCATTCGCACGAACAAGACGATTCTGTGTACAGGAAAGTGTTGCGGAGGAATTAAACCAAATCATGTTTGTAACGCTATCTAATGGTTATCCAAAAAGGTTCATAGAAGGGCATAGTAAACATAAAACGCCGTCCAAAC
>JTDE01000103.1:354618-372055 GCA_014338405.1 Paragonimus skrjabini miyazakii | reverse complement strand
TAGTACTTCCGAAAATCTGTAACTCCGGCCCTAAAGTACTAACTTAAAAATGAGCAAAGAAAAACGACAACGCCTTTTAAACGGGATAAATAATGTTGTGACCACAAAATACGCTTTGCCTGCAAGTCGTTTATTGTACGAACTCCCGTACAGGTTGCTGAACATGGGACCACGAACACGTACACTCATTTGCACGGCTGACGTGCACTCACACACATTGGGTGACACTGCTTTGTCATTCGCCCTGGTGGCACTTCCCTTATAGCGCATACAAACTATTACGATTGTCGCTTCTGGTCCATCATCTTCCTGGCGTTGAAGCTTGCCTTTTAGTTCCTGAATGTCGTTTGTGAGTAACACACTACTCACAAACGAAACTACCTGTTATACTACAGTACTTCCTGTGAAATACCAATCCAGTCAAAAGAAGCAGATTGTCTCACTTTATTTTGTTCCTTCACTTGTTTCCATTGTGGACAAATGACAGTGTAACTAAAACAGGGGGCTCTTACTGACTGTGCTATTATATTTTGGGGAGCTCTTCTAAGATACGCAAGTTTCTGAAGTAATAATTTATATACTGCCGACAGTTACCAGAAAGTACAGGAAGTTTTAACGGCAAATTTTCTAACGTCACCTTATTAGTAACGAAGAAAGAATACCCGAATGCTCCATAATATCTTGTTAACATAATCGATAATGATGTGACAGTTCATTTAATCTGGGAATTAAACATAGAGTAATTGAGCGAAGCTTCATGTGTCACTGTCTCCTCAGCAATCTTGTTAGCAGAGATAATATTTTTGTCAACGTTATTGTAGATTGTGATAGATTACGATAAGTTATTATGATACCTGAAAGAAACTAACGCAACTCAGTTATAGAACGATAACTCGGGATTACGAGTTAATGTAGACGTGAACATTTTTATGCCAGTCGATAGGAATGAAGGTCTGAATATCTTAGACTAGGAAATTGCCATTCGCTTCTCAAACCACGCATCCGATAAACATTTCAACAAACAGATGATTTCTGCACTACAGTCTGATGGTTATCCAAAAAGGTTCATAGAAGGGCATAGTAGACATAAAACGCCGTCAAAACAGATGGTCTCTATGAGAAAGATGAAAGTTTGTATAGAATATCCCTCCAAAGGTGAACACAGTGTGCATCAAACAACGCAAAAATCAATGAATTCGATTAAACGGAAGTTAAACGCAACCGAACTTCAGGCATCAGCTCGGACACAAAAACTGCCCGTGTCTTCAATCAAAGAAGATCAGCCTGTCGCTCTATCGATTCATACGTAACTGCAAAGAAAGTTACATAAAGCAGAACCGAAGGGTGCTTGATCTCCACAGTGAAGGAATATTTGACGAAATGAGTACTGAACCCCGTATTACCGAAGAACGACAATGGCCTTGAAACACGTAAGCGACTTATGTGCGAAATCGCAGGACCAGTCCTGATCACTGGTCACGTGTCGACCCAGCTTGAACACTCAGAATTCTATTACGTCATTCCAATCCAAAATTCTTGCGGTTTGCTGAGGTTGTCGCAATCAATCGACTGAAGCCAGTCCTGTGTATTCAGAAACAATTGTCCGTGAACCTGACCCTGCCTTGGACTTGGTGACTTATCCTAACCCAGGGATTGACTTTTTATCTCACCCTCCTAATTACCGGATATAAAAAACGGAATCAGGATATTGTAAATTTGGTAGTGACATGTCAATCCAGAATGCTTGCATCTATTAGTTTTCGAGTTCTAACTGTTTTGTTCAATCTTCTGGAAGGAACGAACTGCTTCAATTTAAGTTTTCGGAACAATGTCCAGCCTTCTGAGCACTTTTTCGAAAATATCTGCCAATTTTTGAAACCTTTTATTCTTAGCAATGTTCGAATTTTTTGTTGAGCAAATAATTTGCGTTACGTGTACGTATTGTTTTTATCACCGAAATTATCTTTAATTTGATTGTCCATATCTACGGTATAATACGACGCTGTTTCCGGTCGTCTTGAAAAATGCATCATTTTGGTTAGATAAATTACTAACGACATATTTTAAGTATCCATTCACATTTTACTTACCATCGAAGAGAAACAAGTACATCAGACTGATCCGTTATTGTAGAAAGCCACTGGTGGAGACGATTGTCTTCTGTGGTTTCCAAATGCCAGACAGTTCACTGGATAACTTTACCACGTAAATTATGACAGACTGTCCACTCTTCTTTAAAGTGCAACGTAGACTTCTTAGAGAAAACCCATGTGTCGAGCTCATGGCTGTTAGACCAAGGCCAATTTATGCACCCCACAGGACCGCTGACAAGTTGAAGCGCTTTGTCCTGCCGAGAGAACTAGACGATTGAAGCTTTGTGGAATGGTTGTTCAAGCTGCTCAAATAGTCCGTTACTGAGCGTGGGTCTATCGTAGAGGTAAACGTCAAGTTCGTAGCCTGGTTTCCAGCGAATAATGGTTTTCTCCAAAAGTCCACATTGGACCTCCTTCAATTTGTCTGTGACGTACCAAGCATTGCTATATTGTCAATCTCACCCTGAGCTGGCCGGTTCTACAAAGTCCACCTGACGTGAGTGTACTTCACAAGGATCTAAACTTTCTTACTCCGAGTTTCATAGATAACCACTCAGTGCTTCCAAATGCAAAGACGCTCACATGTGTCACAGAAAATGTGCTGTCTTTTATCTAGGCGTTTACACTTTGAATGTCTCTATGCACGAAATATTTAAGGACACCAATGAAAAATAACTATTTCCAAATTGTGCAGTTATGAAGAAGAAAAGTAAACATCTCATTTAGACTTTATGGACTTGACTGTTGACGTTTCAGCGCAATGTTCTTCGTAATCACATTTCCAGTGTCTGCCTTCGTATAACAACAAAAATAACTGGATTTTACAGACAAGTACACCGGAAATTTCTCATGTGAACAACTTCCACAGACGAGTTAACTGGAGATTCTTGGGGAAGGGAATATGCTCGTATCCGTAAAAGTTGATAGTATTAAGAAATATCTTATCCATCCGCGGGCATATGGCAGAAGACTGAAATTTAACCTGGAATGTTGGGCAACACATCTGGGCATTCACTCAAACATCTCCCTACTAACCAGGAATGTAAACGCATAAGGTTATCCCCTTAAACTTGCTTTTCAAATTAGTATTGTCAGACCGTCTCCTTTTCTATTCTGAAGCATACTGTCCAACGCTGTGGTCATGTTTGACATAGCACAAACGGGGGTTGACCGGAACTGCAGTTCTTTCAATAACATTCACAACACATTTCCACAAATCAATGGCTGTGAATTTCTGCCCGAATATGCTTATCTTTCTTGTGGTTTTTCTTTACGTGTATATGAGTCTTTATTATGGTCTGTATGAGAGTTTGTCAGTTGCATACGTGTACGGCTTTAATGTGTACGCATACTGCAAAATCTGTTTCCATAGACCAAGTCAATTTTTATTTCCCGCCTTTGTCTTATTTATGTTCACGTATACGTAGTGAAGTTTTATTTTTCGATTAATAGAAAGGTAGAAACACATAAGCCTTTGATCTTTCCATCTAGTTAGTGTTTTGTTTACTTACAAACCTATGAGGCAGGTAATCTTGAGGTGTAAACATACCCCTGTGTTAAGGACGCTAGGTTCCCGTACAACCAACGCGGGCTTTTTCGGATGGAAAACGTTGTAATGTGTTCATTGATATACTTTACCGACAAATTTGGGATGAATCAAAAAACCTTGAAAATGTGGTTGATATTCCATTTGTTTATGCTCGCTTTGTCCTTGTCAATATTTTTCAAAAGGAATATTCGTGTACACTCTTTCGGAATGAGAAATATATGTATGCACATATATACATACGTATATATACATACATACATATGTATATTATCAGTCATGAAATTTTTAAAGATTATAGGTACATCAATGCATTTCATCTGGAAGTTTGTTTGATTTGGACGAGTTAAAACAACCGAAGCTTATATCACTTACATTTTTCCTGAAGTATCAAGAAAGTAAAGAAATTAGACTAAATTATCTTGCCTTAGACACCAGTAGAAGTGTTGAAATTCTCTCATTGTAAAGGTGACATTGGAGTTGTATGTGTATTATCAGACAAATGGAAAACAGAATGACCTTTACCGGACAGAAATTAGACCAAAGATTTCATTCAGGAATGTCTTAAGACGAAATACTGAACCTTTTTCACAGACAGTTTACTCCCTGTTTGCTCATGTTTTTGACACTGTACGCTTCGGCACACCTAAACGACCCTGTAACAGAAAACAGGCAAACTATATTGTTGGAACATTAGGAAAATTGACATTCGGACCTTAGAGACCAATTAATCATCAAAGTGAAAACAAGACCCAAGGGTCCAGTCTGTATGGTATGAAGGTCAAATGGATATCATAGGTTGATAGAAATCTTGTCGCACATCAATTGCAGTCCAAACAACTTAAGTACTACAGAAAGCATGATTAACTAATGAAAACAGTTGCGGTCAATATATGAACAGACTCCGTAGATTTAGCCCCTGTAACAAAATGTAAGAACCAATAGTGACAGCAGAATTTGTAAAGGGTAATGGCCAGAACCACGACTGTAATCATCTGAATTTATTCAAATGATTTAGAACCTGCGCGAAATTTGAAAGCATTTCGAATAATAAGGGGCGAGGGTTTGGGTTTAATTTTGGGAAGTGTATGTTGTACTATTTTGATCACCAGGCTATGTGAGCGTAATTCTTTGTGTATGCTTCATTTATGTTGGCATTCAGGCAAAGTATATCATGCTGTCTGAGCAAGGCACTTCAAATCTGCCAAACTCGGTCGCAAAAGTCCAGTCAAGTTTACCACCAGGCCGAAATCAGAACTAATCACTATCGTCCAATGTTTTAGTTCATTGTAACGAAGATTTTCTCAGGTTTGCGATTCAAGTTTCGGCATTGACAAACAGTAACCTGACCATTTTCCAGCTTTCACAAGTTTTAAGGTTCATACGTTATTTTCATCTGAGTAACGTAGGGAGAATTTAGGTTAGCCAACTGGAACTTTGCGCACAGGTTTACCGATCACTAACACGTAAATATTGCAATACGACAACCTGGGTACATAACACTCTAACTAGCACTTATTTTAAACCTTCGTCCAATTTATTCCACTGCTGCAGAGTCGAGTGTAACGTCCGCGGTACGGCTTTTTGAACAAACGAAGCAGGGTTACCAGGAGTAACTAGTAAAGTCTACACGAGTCTGGGCCATTCTACCCGACAGAACATTGTGATCAGACGGCAGAACGAAATTACTTCGGTTTTGTTTGGTCTGAGCAAGATGCTCCGCGTTTCTTGAAGCCTGAACTCGATTGGTTGACGCACAGCATCTATCGGATTGATTCCTTGGTGGTTGCGAGAAGATGCACTCGGTGAGTCTAATACGACACGGCTGGGTGATTTTTTATGGGTTTAGTTTGAGCTCTACTGATGTCGACATTTTACGCACTCCCGCTGATAGGGAATGTTGAAGTGGATAAATGTAAACTTAGTCAAAAGAATTTTGGAATAAGATGGTTCAGTAACCACTATCCCTATCTAGGTAGGCAACCCCCCAGTTTGGCAATCGCAATGACAATGAGGATGTGTTTGGAGCTATCATTAAAATACAAATTTGCTGAACAGATTCGATTTCTGTTATTCATCCTTGGGTTAAATATGTGATGGTTATTTGAAAATGCTTTGTCAGCTGATGGGTTGAATGAGGCTAACCACCCCATAGGTCCAAATGCAGATAACGGCTTGACACATTTGCAACACGGTCGGAAGCGTGCAGAGTGGGTCGATCACGATGTGGGTGGTAGGACATGAAAAGCGTGAGACGTGAACGGAGGCTTTCTTTACAATTCAGTCGAGCTCTGATTGCCTAAGCTATGGCCAGAATTCAGCATTTCACTGCTTTTCACTGACTATCGGCCACTCAACAAATTGGACAGCATGATTTGAATCAACATGGTGTGTCACGGGACTGTCTGTGACACACAAGACACCGACATTTATCTCCTACCTGGTGGAAGACAGACCAATCTTAATTAGGGTGACCACAAGGTATTGTTGCCTGACGATTTTCGAACATCGCAAACAAGGCTACAGCTACTTCGCACTCTGTTATATGCTTCGGAATACGCCTTGCGGCCTCAAAGTACAGTGTTTCAGCAAGATTACTGTGGTTACGCAGACTTGGTGTTAATTAATGAAGTCATGGAGATTGATCACTTGAGATGCTGCATCAGCGGCGGCGGTGGAGGTGTACGTCATGAGATATAAGTGCATATCTCTAAGGCTAGGGCGGCTTTCTACAATTTGGTGCGTCTCTGACGAAAGAGAGGCATTTCTTATGCTTAAAGATCGCGTGTATAGGGCAACAGTGAAGGTTGTGTTACTTTACGGTAGCGAAATACAATCGCTTGGCGTAGAAGACATGAACCGTCGGCAAGTATTTGACCGCTGATGTTTGCGTTCGTATCGGGTAGCACCAACGAGCAAGCAACGAGGAGGTTAGGAGACGGGTATTCGGTAGAGATTGTCAAACGAATTCTCTTGTTCAATCATTAGATTTACACTGACCAAATGGTTAGGCCATCTGTTGAGAATGCTAGCTGGTCGTCTGCTCTATCGAGTCGGTGACTGGAGACGTTAGGTGAGATGGCGGCCAGTCAAGCTCAGTGAGGTGAATATTGTCGTCGTTTGGCCGAGCTGTCTCTGAAGTAAGTGCACTAAGTGGCGCGGAGCGGTGAAAACTGCAAGGAAGCTATTTTGCTTATGTGGCTTTGCTTTCATTGAGAGTTCGGTTGTTTGTTTGCAAGATTTAATCACCTTGATGCTGAATATGTGAATATGGACGTAGCCAGTTTTAGTAGTTAAGTCCCTTCCCCTCTCCTTCTTCTTTTCTTGCCCTCTGTACACGGTTTGCTTTTTCGTGATTGTGAGATAGTTGAGAATCAGTAAAAACCACTGATGTATTATTGTCTGAAATGATGATAATTTCATAGTTGTACGGATGATCGTCTTTGTAATTACGTTGTGGGCTGGAGGATGCTTACATTTCCATTCACTAGCGTCATAAATGTGATGCAGTCGTGTGGAAGCGCTACCTCCTTTTTATATATATGATGTACGTGATACCATTTGGACTAATCACCTCTTTCGTTCGTTTCGCCTTAACATTACTGCCCCCAAACAAACACCACGTTTGTCCTTGCGATGAGTATACGGTAACAAGCATAAGATCCATGGTGATGAGTCAGGTCACATCTCACTACTTTTCGTTCCACTCCATTTCGGTTCATTTAAGCAAATTGAGATTCATACCCGAACGGCTCGCCGTCGCGATTTCAGGGCTGTTCTTGGTCCTAACCGAACAATAATTGCCTTTGAACAAAACAGTTAGAAGACGAACACTGGTAGATGCTAGCATTTCGTATAGGCTCGTCAGCATCAAATAACCAAATGCTTAAGACGACTCTGGAGGGTAATGGGTACCCCCAGAAGCTTTAGTCAGCGTCATAGCGAATGGAGTCCCAAAAGCAGTAAAAGTGATGAGGTCCCGAAGAAACTAGTAAATATTGAGCTATCATTCAAAGGGGATATCGTGACGATGCGAACAACCCTACAAATTGTCTCTTCGACGAAACGCACTTACAACGCAGCCGAATTGAGGGTCTTTAATCAGACTCGCAGGTTACTTGTACCTACAATCAAAGGAGATCAACCTATTGGCGCCAAATCACACTGTGTTTGCCAATTCTCATGTAATTGCGGAGAAAGTTATATAGGTAGAACCGATAGATCATCGATCTTAAGGATGAAGGAACATGTATCTAAGTGGGTTCACGAACAAGTCTCAAAACCGTACACGGTAGTCACAAAGAATTCGTCGATCGGACGGTACATCCTGTCAACTGGCCACAACGTGGACCTGACCTCTGCCTACACTATCACAGTGCGCCACCACAACCCATGGTTCCTAAAATTTGCTGAAGCCGTCGCGATAAAGCGGTTCAAACCTGCGTTGTGTGTACAAAAACAATTATTTGTGAACCTGAGGTTGCCATGGTCGTAGTGAATGTCATTCAGATCACACGATTGGACGATTTTGTTACTGTTGTTTTCTTTGTTCATACCCCCCGAAGTACCGTACACATTAAATTGAAAGGTTCCCATGTTATTGGTTATTTGGTACTGACGAGACAATAGGAAATGCTAGCATCCACCAGTGTTCGTCTTCTAATTGTTTTGGTCAAATTATTGAAGGGATATAACTGTTTTAAATAATTGCGTTCCTTGACAGAGTAACTTAGTGCCAACCTGTCTAAAATCTTGACTGTTCTAAAGTGAACTCCACTCACAAATGATCGCAGCACTCATTAGTCAGACAGAACAAACTTCCGGCCCATTTCATGAAAAGCTCTGCAACTTACTCCCAAGCTTCACTCTATTTAATGTCTGTCATTAGCATGCATTTTTTATTCATTTTTTGTCAAAATCCAGTCCTTCTGTCTGTGTTGACTAATCCTAAATTAAACATCACAGATTCACCCTGTGTTTACCAAGTACCACCGTGAATCGGATGAGAATGTAAGTGTCAAACGATTCGATCAACTGATCCATCTTTAATAACGTTGTGGCAAATATAACTAAACAGTTTGGTTTGCAGGCGATTTTTAACCTAAGAAAGAGAACACAATCCCGGCACTGGCAAAGATCTACTCTAATGACGAACTTTAACAACAGCTGAATTAGAGTATCCTGCCTCTTTTTCAGAGACCGGCTGATAAAGTCTACGGTAATATGAATGTGGTGATCAGTTGCGAATGACGCACAAGTAACGTTAACCAAAACCTCTTTCGCATATCAACTGAAGGGTCATTATAAAGGGGGCCCGTAGTTAACAATTGTTACCTTAACCAAAGCCTTAGACCAAATCAGATGTTTTCTCACTTTATGTCACATCAGTGACAACTTATATTTCATGACGATGAGGGAAAGTTTTACTATATTATAAAGTTATGGCCAAGTATTAACTATTACATATTTTAAATGTTTGGCTCGTTACGTTAAATATTCATTCACTATTCAGTTAAGCATAGACAGATCCAACCACTTTCAAGCTGCCTATTCAAAATCAGTGACTTGGTCAATTGTTTGACGTCTGAAGTTTGTAAAGGTTTTACATTGCTTGTGTGTATCATTATATCTTATCACGCGGTGAAGCCAAACTCCTTTGGTTACAACATCAGTTACATCATGATTACCGACCCCTTTGTGGATTAGCTAGGTCTTTTAAGCTAAACCCAGCTGAGTCAAAAGAGTAGCAGGGATGTTAATAGCGTCCAAAGGAAATGTGCAGGAACTCTGCCCTTTTCAAAATCCCGATGGCATTCAGTTCCATCTTTGACGACTGGACTTAATGGAAAACAAAGGACCGGCTTCGTGGATGTTGTTACTTACTAGTTGCTCATGCCTGATGATCCACGGCCACGTATTCCATTATGGAAAAGACAAATTCTAAAGTGAATAACTCCCAAGTGATTCGTTATGATTCGCAACTTCATTGCCTGACTGTCGAAACATCACAGTTTGGCCCTCTTGTTTGTCGAAATGTTAACTGTGCTTGGTTGGTAATTTTGGCGATTTTTGTAAACAATTCGTAGATGAAACAATTTACAAATTGCCCTGAGAAATTCTGACTACCACTTTTGGCCCGTTTTTTAAAAAATCGTAGGTAAATTACTTTTAAGAGTCGACATTCTCACACATGCCGTTTGGGCACTCAATTCCTGCTCTGTATCTCACAGACAGAGACCTACGGTATATCACTGTTTGCGGTTTATTTACCGACTGCCGGTAACTACTGAACCATATGAGTGATCATGTCGTTGCTCACATGATTAAACAGAACACTTGAATGTCAGGGTCAGATGCACACCCATTGTCCGCTACTAACCCGGTGGTGATGAGCACCATCATCCGTTCAGCCGGGGCTGACAGACAGAATGAATGTACGAGCTGTGTTGAATGCGAAATCAGTTACTGGTTGTGCTCGGTGTGCACTTTAACGTGGTTTAGCTCATGATTTCTACGGGTTGACATTTATCAACTCCGAGTTTATTGGATAGACGCTGATGTTCGCAAGGCCACACGCCGACGAGGTTCAGATTTTTAAGTAACCTACAACTTTGAGCAACAAAACCGTAATACGCTGTACCGCGATGACATTTGTGCCAAATCGAAGGCAGAACGACATTAAACTGGGACATATGCTTGCTGCTTCTGTAATTTGAAGATCATGATGACAAGGTAGTGCCCGATCTGAAAGAGTTTCGAGGATGATGATGGTAAACTCCCATAGAATAAATCAAAGGTTGTCTCATTTGCTTAATCAGTAACAGTGCTCTCTCTATATGAACGCTCGAATGGGGATTGTTTTATTGCCTTTTCTGCATGAAATTCCCAATTCACTCCCTCCAATCACACACGTTTCATACCTACGTCCTCGTAAACAGCGAGATAAACAAACCACCGAATGCTGACCTGGGAGCCTCCTAACGTAAAAGAACAGGGTAAACTTCGAATCGTGACTGTAAATAATCTGTTATTAGTTCCCGTTATTTTGTAAGGTTTATAGTTGTGACCACCAAAAGGTCACTCCATCATACATCACTAAGACTCGAGCTTCTGTCTTCAGATGAATGGCATGATCTCAAAACCACTCGTCTCTAGTATCAGTAAGTTGTTCATGCTAGTATCTGGCAACTCGGTGTTTTTTCAATATGATTTTCCCCAATCGTTTTAATCTTCCAAGTTATACTGATAGGTAGTCTGGCAGATGTGATAACTGAGATGACGCCCAGTTGAGAAAAATCTAAACGTCGGCGGGATTCGAACGAATTACAGAAATATCATGCATAAATGTTGTGAGTGCTATACCGGCTGAAATACCAGTCCACGCCAAGAGGTCAGAAGTTTCACATTTCGATTCAGTTATCCATTCAACTCATTATGTCATGTGGATTCAACATATCACCCAGAAGTTTGACTGCCCATGAGGTCTTTCCTATCTCCTGGCGTGGTTTCGTAGTCCAGGCTGGGAGTGGTTCTGTTACCGCTTCATTTTCAGCCAGAATCCAAATTTTTCACAACCGGGTCTCCTCTGGATTTCTCAGTATATTTTTTTCTAAACAGATATTTGTGATGGGCTAATGATAAATTGCCTGAAAGTAATACTGTTTTCTACTTCCCCTTGACTCACTAGAAAAATTGGTAAAATCCGAAATGTCTTACTTACCCAGGTTGTACTTTACCACACTTTTGTATTTTCTGTACTGTAGCCATATTTATCTTATTTACTCAGTTAACTCATTATTTTGCGTAGCAATTATTTGATGAAGACCGTATTCACATTTCCTGTGTATGCGTGAGTTGTTGATTGTGAACGGTTGCTCAAAAGACCGGCGGTCATATTGGTAATAAAACATTTTGCTGGTCAGTTAGGAATTCGAATGAAAGGTATGGAGGCACATTGTTTTGCTTGTCGTTTGTAAAAATATCCGTGGCTATCAATCCATTAACTGATGTACGATTGAACGAAATAGAGACCGCCCGGAAATTTGTCACAGATGACTGTTCATACATTTGTTATCCAAAAGGGAACCTTAACTTGTATTACATGTTAAGGGATTTTTTATCTGCCAGTTGTCAGACAATACGTCCGGGGCATACACTAAAAAAACAGTCATTTGTCTCAGCTGTTAAAAAAATAAGCATATTCATCCATATGGTGCTATGATCATCAATGCATTCGCTGAGCGTCAGCTTTACTCTTGGAAGTAATGGCTGTTGATTAGACAGGAGTTAGAAAGTGGAGATACACTGATGTTAGCTGACATTTTTTTCAACTGTTATTTGAACTAACACTGTTTTTAAATGACTTTTACCGTTTCGTCCAAGCAAAACGTATCAATGAGCATTCAGACTTGGTGAAGAGATGTGGCACGTTCTTCAGAGCTGAACTGACCACCAAAGTTGAAAAATGCAAATTTTGTGTGTTATTTAGTTTTCCTATAGGCAGTTGAGTTAATCTGAAGTACCAACAAAAGGTTTTTCGTGCATTAACCAAATTAAAAGGTCTGACCGAGAGACTGCATTTGTCTTTCTCATTATACGATTAACAAAACTAGTAAGTTCAAGACTGTCTTACTTGTGATCGAGGGGCACCAACTGTTCATTTAGATGAGTTATAGCACCAGTAAATTTGTATATCCCATATAAATTGATTGGTTCGCTTAACTATGTAATACGAAGAGTTGGATGAATATATAGCTGGAAGATATTCACTAATTTGATTAATGCAGAAAGTATGTTTAAACGCAGCACATTGAAGTGAACCGCATTTTAGCCGTCGTAATTTTCTCTCTCCGGAAAACATTAAATCACCCATTTATAGATAGTTTGAAAACTTCTCTGGTTTCAGGGTGTACGGTTACAAACTTTCACAGCAACCACTATGATTGATTGATTTGAGCCTATATGGAAGGTATTTCAAAATTTAGTAAAATTAACATGTAACTGTTTGTTCTGTGGTTGTCCTGTTCGTTGTAATCTAGCTGCAGTGTCCGAACTACAATTCTGACGCTTACTACTAGGCTTTTGGTTTGATTCCCTGGCATACTTGATGGGGGTAAGACCCAACGGGATCAAAACGCCTGCTTACTACTTTGCTGGTTGTCACTGGAATCAAATCTCTGTAATACTAAGCTTCCCAATTTAAGTTCCTATTTTTGGATGTCTACTTGTAGGCAGGTAGGTCGGATGTTTGACCGGTCTTGTTGAGTGAAGGCAGTTCATCGGTCATATAAATGCACAGCTTTATGGTCGCAATTGTGTCAGCCTTGTAATTTGCTTCAAAACCTGTTGGTGTACATCGAATAACCTGATGACTATCTTATTTGGCCACTTCATGATACTTTCCCGTATTATAGCCGTATACTGTTCACGTCTGTTTGTCATAGCGCATTTCACGTGGTAATACTTCTCAACAAGATCGTTGATCTTGCTGATGTTAGAATACTACATAACTTGACAGTGCAACCTATCCCACATTTGAACTGGGTAAGCACAACATTTGTGGTCAGTTCTAGTTGCAGTTATGTTTGTTAGGGTCAACAGCGGAACTATACAAACCATCACTAGTTCGACTCTAGGAATGTGCTTACTTTAAGCAGAACGTCCAAAGGTGAAGAACAGTTGTGATTGATTACGCGACTTAACCGTCCAAAATTCCTTGCAGCTGTAACTCTCCTGCGCTCAATTCACCCGAATTCCTACAAGTTCCAGCTGCGTCCTTAGAACGATAACCCACTACTTGCTATTATTTTCTGCATCTTGTGAAGCTTCGAAACTCAGTGTTCTAGTCTTCATCTTCGGTTTCTTCTTCTACAAGCCAGAGATTTTCTGCCATCAGTGTGCTCAAAGTTAAGTGTGTCTACTTTGTGTTCAATGTCGTCACCATTGGATAGCTGAACTAACCGACTGAACAAATTTTATTGTGCTACGAACAGTGAACACCTGTCCATTAAATACTGAATAACTGATATACAAGTGACATCCAATCGTTAGTAGATAATAAAATTTTATGTAAAGTACGTTGCATACAGCGCTACTAACACGCAAGTGTGAATAAAACTAACCTGAGAAGGCACCTATTAAACCTCGGCGTAATGTCCACTTGTCGGCAACTAATAACTTGTTCAGTCGCTACTTACATCATGCAATCATTGTTAAGTAATGCAACATATCAATTTATTGTGAATCATACATGTAACAACATGAAACTGGCACCTCAGTTAAAATCATCTGCGGTCTTAATTTGTCTCTTCGGTCGAAATACCTGATAACTTCTCTTCAACAAGCAGAATAAGATTGCGTAAGTGGCTTCGCTGTTTTACCTGAACTTCCATTAGGTTCATAGTTTGACACACGAGGGAGACTGACACTTACTTATGCGTTGCTGTCTCTGTGTTGGTCAGTGAAAAACTGTGTTGTACGGTTTACGGGTGTACGGAAGGAGTAAACTGCAACGAACACTGTATTACATTGAATTAACATTCGATATGCGGATATGCGCAACTGGGTAAGATGACGGTTAGAAATCTTGTATCGCAGATCTCCTCACGTTTGTGCCACTCAAGTATTATTTCGAAACTCAGCTGATTCGGTCGTGACCACAGAACAGGGCAATTCGTTCCAGCGTGAGAAAATTTCCACTATGAATCGGTATTTCCTGTACAGTAACCTGCATACTCCATCACCCAAATTTTGCAATTCATCTCTCAAACCTTTATATATATACATTGGCAGATGGGTCAGTGGGTGACCCAAGGTGTGGTACACTTTTTAGGTAAGATCTAGACTTCCCTTAAGTGGTTATAATTCCTGAGAACTGGCCAATTTCTATCAATCTTTCCAGGTTGAGGATTGTCCTGAGTCCCATAATTCTCCTAGTAACCACTTTCGATAAGTACCAAATCTTTCTTAAGATGAGGAAGGGCAAGTGTGTAAGTTCGTTTCCAGGTGTGGATGGATTATGAAGGTGAATATAGTGGGAAACACCTCAAAGTGGAGAGTTTCACAAATTCCTTCTCAGTGGTTAATGGTTATTTGTGTCATTTTAGCCTTGGCAGCAAAATTTGTAGATAGACTCGAGCTGCTTACCACTGTGGTCCCTAGGTCCCGTTCGAATACTGGCACGAGCAGCTTTATGTCATCAAGGTAACAATTAGCATAATTTTGATAGCTAGTTTGCACGACTGTATTTGCTGACATTGAACGGTAAGTTATTTGGACCACTGGTTTAGACCGTTCAAGTCGCTTATCAACGAGATCACATTTTCCCGGTATTCTATAACTCAATAAAGATTTGTGTCATCAGCGTAGAGGAACATCGGTGACTTGACTACAGTGGGTAGCTCAGAAAAAGAAAGAATGGATAACGGGTGTCCTAAGGCGGACCCTTTTGAAGCGGTTCTGTTGGCTGGGAACCAGTGTAACAACTATCGATTCACCTTTACTTTGAACCTATGTTCAGTCGGATACTCCTCAAGCCTTTGAAAAAGTCAAAATAAACCACATCTGCAGTCAGCCATGCATCAGCAACCTTCGTCTAAACGTTACAAACAATCAGCAGATTCGTGACGCATGAGTAACCCCACAGTAGCCATGTTGCTCTTTAGTGATGAATTCAGGGTCTTCAACCTAAGTCCGGAGAAAGTCATCCGGAAAGCTCTCTATTTGTTTAGAAACCACTGAAGGCAACGCTATCGGCTGATAGTTTGCTAGGTCACCTCTGCGTCCACATTTGAAGATTGCTGTTATTTTTATTTTGACTACAAGGTCAAACCAGAAGTCTTCAGTCACGTTTAGATCTCCGTTATGTGATAATAAGAAATTGTTCTATATACATTAACATTCCGGCCGATCTTCACAAACTGATGTTTGAAATAGTCGACGCATAGTAGTGTTTTCAAAGTTATCTGAACTAACACCTGCGTGTTATTGCTACAAAGCCGAGGGTGTAATTTATGCTTTAGTCACACGATCCAGTTCTCACAGATCAGCGTAAGCCACATCAAAGCACAGTGTTAACAATTAGAAACCTTCTCTACTGCATCCCGTAAGAAAGAAGTGTTTTCTGTTTAGGCCAGATTGATCGTACGTACTCTAGGAAAGGCCTGTAATCCTCAGTGGCAATTAATGTGGCACTTGATTTGCCTGTTATCAAATAGTCCAGACAGTTGGGTTTGTAAAATACGCAGGCCATAAACCTACCCAACTGGAATGGTTCATAGGCCAAACATAAGATCTGGATAAGTAATTGATCACCAAGGTCATCCTCATTGACTAATCCGACTGGCGTGCTTAGTCCGCCATACACACAAAATGATTTATCCCCCAATTGATCGCAAGTTCACGGAAAATATGATCACCTGACTAATACCAGCAGATCAGGTCTACGTTTTGATGCGTTTTTCACCTTGTCTAATGGTAATAACGACCAATCTCAGTGCATTTCTGACAGCTATGTGTACGAATTGCGCAGGACTCATTAAAAGTTGTATGTAAGTTATGGTAACGGTTGGCAGAATACCGACCTCCACTTGGAAAGATGCTTCAATTTCGTAAGTACCGAAGAACCGTGGATAAAAAACAAATTCATATGAATTGAACACCACCCACAATTGATCGCAGCTGTTGCATTCCCATAGACCTCCCAGATGACCCCTTTCGAAAAGAAGCACTAGACTCGAGTCTCACTCTCATTAGAGCTCGTCAGTACTGCATATCCTCGCCACGGCCGGGACTAGAACTCCTGCCATACTGTTCATGAGGCAATCGTGTTTACCACTGCGCCGTTGACCCCACATTAGGCGCAACCGAATTATCATATGTGAACACTCAGCCACTTTTGCTTGTGAGTAATGGTCAGGTTGCCCGATCGCCTCGATATGAGAGATAGTTATTGTCTGTTAGCTCCAATCGATGGCCTCTCGACTAGGACTTCTCTCCAAGTTGAAATCACAGAAATCATTGACTTGTTGAGCGGTATTTGATTATTGATGAGTAGTAGGGGATTTTGTTTTCCATATGGATTGAACATCACCTACAATTGATTGCAGATGTCGTATTCACTAATTAGGGCGAAACTCGAGTCTAGTGCTTCTTTTCGAAAGGGGTAGCGTGGAAAGTCTATGAGAATGCGACAGCTTCCATCAATTATGGGTGATGTTCAATCTGTATGAAAATAAAAATTCCCTACTACTCATTGGAAACCAAACATGTATTCTGACGACAACAAGATTAATCTTATGCATCCAGGTATACTTTTCGTGAGCTTCATGATTTGTTGATAAATCTGTCCACATTTTTGACCCCCAGACAGTGTGATGATTCATTCCAGGCATTCTGCAGGTGTATCCCTTCTTACTATAAGACGTAGGAAGGTGAGGTTTGACCGGTGGATGAGGTTTTGTATGTAAAACTTTATACACATTCGGATCAGCCTTATAAACGAATCGTGAGCTATTCTACGCCTTTGTGATGATAAACCCTGTGGAGGAAGGATGTGTTCAGGCATCTTCAACGTGGTTTGAACAAACTCGTAGTAGAGCGTGGACATGATGGGATGAGTATGCCAATTTAAGTAAGCGTTGAGGTCCAGCTTAGTATTCGACTATTTCTACGTTAGTGCTTAACGTCCTATCCACGAACCAGAGATATTTCCTCTCTGAGTATGTCAAATAAACCAAGTTATTTGCCTAGAAAACTGACCACGGTTCAAGTAAACCGTTCTCCCTACCAAAATGAACTA
>JTDE01000103.1:284002-352642 GCA_014338405.1 Paragonimus skrjabini miyazakii | reverse complement strand
ACGATTGCGTCATCATATATAAACGCTCAGACACAATTGTCGGTTATTGGTGTTCAACAAGTTAACGATTTTTGTGATTTCAAGTTGGAGGGGGGTCCCATTCGCGTAGTCATCGACTGGTAAGTTTTTGCTGGTCCCATATTTTTCAGTCATCCAAAAGTAACTGACAGTTTGATTTAAGCGATGCTGAAATGTTGTTTGTTGCTGGCGTTGCCTTAATCGAGTAAAAACAGCTGATCCCTCAGTTCCGAATGTAGATTTATAGTTAATTTGATGACCGAACCATTAAACTGGTGACAATTCACGGAACAAAAAGATTGCACATGTTTGGAGAGAATGACTGAAAACACGTAATCGCAATCCATCTGAATTCTGTTAAACGTTTACTTACTAAAGTATTCAATCATTTTCCGTTTTCCTAGATGTATCATTCTCAACAGTCATATAAGAGTTGATAAATGCCGTATGATTTAGAGCTAATAGATGATACACTCTTGACTGAAGATCCGTAAATTTTCGGAATTCGGTTTGTCCACCAGCTGGTTGTATTATTTGTTAACGTCGATGATAACACTGCTTTCTTTATGGTCTTTGTTAATATGTGCTGTCGTGAAAAACAGACTAATACAGACCTTCTAAATTTCACACTTCAGGGCTTTGTTTACAAGTATCAGTAAACGACTTTTCTAACGGATAAAATGTAAATATAGACATTTCAATTTATTTTATGAAACAGCCAAATAAACAAGTGATTCACAAGTATGATATCAACATCCTAAACACTTTATTTTTGTGTCTAGTTCATTTAATGATTGTACATTGCACTCTTTATTGATCTGCCACATTTTCAACCAATCAACGATTACCAAACTGGTAAGCAGTTAATCGATTTCAATCTGCAGGTGAACAGTAAACTTGTACGACAGGTGTTCACTGGTCTTACCTTACCGTAGATCGTTTGTGGAGGCTGCGATAAAACGAAAATCCGCGCATACTTTCCACCTGAACGAACAAACAACTCACTGTTTGCTATTCTTAGATTTTTATTTCCTTCCTTCGACTGAAATAAACCCAATTACCTGACGACGAGCAGTACTCAATATATTGTGCTATTCAACTTTGCATAAAAGTGCATAAGTAGAGACAGAAATTTGGGGAATTCATGAAACTAAATGCTTTCCGCTGAAATTGTTCGGCCTATCTGACGTGTAGATGTAAGAACACTTATGATCTTCTACCTTCAAGCAGGTTTCTGAACTGTGATTGAATCACAGGCATGCAAATGATATTCATGTTACGTAAATTTCACCCCTTTTTCTGTTCCCAGGAAGTAAAGGTTTTTTCACTACCATTGTTCAACTAACTCAACTCAATGAACTTCATGAATCGGTTGCGCATTTAACTCAGAGAATGAAGTTATTATTCTCATGCTGATGCGTATTACAAACAAATGAAGTTTGCCTTATGAACTGCTAGTACCACAAAATTTTACTGTCCACCACAATTGAAATTGTTTGACTGTTAACTACTAGGAAAAGCACACACGCTCACATTCAAGCACTGTTCACACGCGGTGCGAGAGTGCGTTCAATCTCGTTTCCTGTTTCTGCTCACTCAGACAAATGATTCGGTTGCTGACTGACAGTCTTTAGTGGGATCTGGCCATGCGATGAGAAACTCTGTCAACAGTCAAGAGAGCCGCAAGTTACAAATATTTAAGGTGGGGACCAAACATAGGTAAAGAGAATAGTTGCAGATTAACTTGAAAGTGAAAATTCTAAGAAACACTTGACTCTCGTTGCAACCATGATTCTTAGTCAAGACATCACAAATAATATTTGGGTAATGAAATTTCATGACATTCAATCCGACACGTGATAACAGTGAAATATTTCGCGTTTATTCTGGAACCCCTGAAACAGGGGGAGATCACTCATTCTGCGACCGAATGCAGTCTGCCTGACTATTTTGTCCGTATGTGACTGCGGAGAAAGTCACATAGGCAGAACCGATAGATCATTAATCTCGAGAATGAAGGAACATGTACCTAAGTAGGTTCACAAACAAGTCTCAAAACCGGGCACTGCAATCACAGAGAATAGTAAGCCCCCCACATCTTCGATCGGACGACACATCCTGTCAAGTAACCACAATGGGGAATTGACCCCAGCCTTCACCATCACAGTGCGCCACCACAACCCTCGGTTCCTAAAATTGACTGAAGCCGCCGCGATAAACCTGTTCAAACCTGTGTTGTGTGTATAAAAACAATTATTTGTGGACCTGAGGTAGCCTTGGGCCTAAGTTACAGTGAGTGTCATTCAGATCACACGATTGGACGTTTTGGTTATTGTTGGTTTCCTTGTTCATACCCTCCAAATACTGTAAATAGTAAACTGGAAGTTTGGAACATTGAGTCCCTTTTAGCGAGTTGAATAGAATAGTCAGAAGACACTAATTACGATATGAATTCACTCTTTAATTGGATAAGACAGGAGACAAGTTGAAAGAACGCTTGAAGCTTTCAACTCAGTCTACCCGAATATCTCAGTCACAGTTGAGTACGAAGGTGAGAACAGTTTGCCTCTCTTGCACATTCTGGTTAGACGCCGTTCGGACGGATTTATCGAACGTTCGATGTACCGTAAACCAACATGGACGGGACAATATATGAACTTTGTGAGTTTTTCTCCCGTTGCATACGAAAGGTCACTAGTACGTACACTGTTCTACAGAGCATCAAGGATATTCTCCCAAGATAGATTACAGGCCGAACAAATAGTATTGTATGCAACTCTTCTTGCCAACAATTTCCCAGAAAATTCCATTCGGAAATGGAACAAGTTTACAACCAGGAAAAATGCATCTGTGGAAGTCCCTAAAAAAGCTGTTTACATCACACTCCCCTTCAAAGGTGATAGTCTGATGAATACCCTTGGGAAGACGATTAGCGCTGCGTTAAAGCGGGTGTACAATGCAGCAAGGCTTGTCCTGCTCTTACAAACCACTATCTCTGGTCGAAAATCAAATTCCGATGTTTTCTACCAGCCATTGTATCTATCAATTTTCCTGAAGCTGCAGAAACACATACATTGGTAGAACAGAAAATTTGCTTATGACCAGGGCCAAGGAGCACATCCAAATTGGTTGAGAGTTACACTGATTAGCCCACCAATGAGTGACACTCAGCGAGGACGAAACGCCCCTCCATCCACTGCAAGGCACTTATCGACTACAGGTCACAGTTTCAATATCACACCTTCGTTTAAGGTTTTGGTGAACGGTCACAGCTCACAAATTCTCAAGTATATGGAAGCATTGCTGATCAGCCGTCGACAGCCGATTCTATGCGCACAAAAACAACTGACTGGTAACCTTTGTTTACCGAGGATTTAGTCGTGAGTACCAATTACGATCCAGCCCGATTTGTGCTTCTAATCGTTTCATTTAATTCTTGTTGGTTTTGTTTTCATGCTAATCAAACGTTTATGACTGACGACAGTGTGCGAAATGAATTCATATCGGAATTTTTGTCTCCCAACTATTCTATTCGAAATTGGAAGTTCCCGTGTTATTGGTTATTTGGTACTGACGAACCAATACGAAATGTTAGCAACTACCAGTGTCCGTCTTCTAACTGTTTTGTTTTAGTTAAATCAATTTTTGAAATTAGCATTGTTCTCGCATTATAAGTTTCTAAGATCTGTAAATCACAAGATTTGATGAATAAACATTTCTGAAAGACAACTTACTGATTTCATTTTCATGAAATTTCGTCGAAAAACTTCTGTATTTTATTTCTCACCAACTTTGAATCATGCTCAATTTTTATCGATACAATTGAAGTGAGATTTTGTGGAAGTGTTTGTTGTTGACATTTAAATACACATTACACTAGAACCATTTTGAGGCATACTTTAACTGATATCCAGTAACTAAGTTTGCTTTTTGTAAGATATCTTGTATCAGATCATAAAACCCATAGCTTTCGCGTTAGTAAACAGACGCTGTTTGCACACACAAATCAAGCGTCAAATGACATCGCTTGTAAATCTGGATTACGTGTTCTTTCTCATCCAGCTTATTCTCCACTTCTGTCCTCGACAAATATAATCTACATCTTGTACCTTATGCAGATTTCCCAATGACGAAGTGAAGTTAAAAACGAAAGACTAACTAAAAAAGTTGGATTAAAATGTTTGTTTGAACGAGGTTTGGTAGTTACGGACGCCATACAAAACCCATACTACAGCTAGGGGGAATTAGTTGTAAAATAGGTAGGTTGTAGTTCAGATCATGCAAAGCTATGTGCAACATATCCTCAGCGTTTAGAACACACTTTTCAGTTTTAGAGTAACCAAACAAATATTAATGATTGGTAGGGGATTTTTGTTTCATCTAAGCTGCACATCACTCACCAATTGGTTGCAGCCATCACATTCCCACAAACCTCCCAGACGACCCCTTTCGAAAAGAAGCACTAGATTTGAGTTCCACTTTTGTTACAGCTCGTCAGTAGTGCATATTCTTTCCACGGTCGAGCCAAAGTTTGTCGCCACGCTTTTATGGGACAATCGAGCTGATCACTGGGTCAACGACCTCACATTATGCACGATAGAATCAGCGTGTAGAAATGTTCAGCCACCCAGCTTGTAAGTAATGTGCAGAGTGCGCAAAACAAGCGCATACTGCTCCTGGTTTTGATGGCCTGACTGGAAAGTCTATATTAACGCGACAGTTGCGATCAGTTGTGGGTGATTTACAACTTTTAACAACCAGAAATGATACAAGAACCAACATCAATTGATCACTGCCACATTGTTTACTTTCCTGGCTCCATAAAACGAGGTGACTTGATAAGCCAACTGAGTGGTGGTGCCGCCAGATATGTGAGTATAGGGGTCTAACAGTAGCAAAGGCTGGTTTTCCTTGCTTTATCATTAACATAGAGCAAGGGGCGCTGTTTCTTACGCAGTTACCGATAGATAACACAGTTCGATTACGTTAATGTTTTGGATAATAGGAGAGCCGTATAGTTCATTTTATTAAGATTTTCTTAAGACTTTACCTACGTTGGGGAGTCACACAACTGATGACGTGTGTATACCCTCCGGGCCATGTGGCTACTCGACCAAGCAGGTAATTTATTTTCCTTCAGAAGTATTTCCAGCTTTACACAAGTGGCACTATTTGGAACTGATGCTAAAGGACTAGTATCACTTCAAGTGGGAATTACTCACTATTTGTTAACAGGTCGGGTAAAAAGAACGAACTGAGTAACAGGACCATAGTGAGTCTCCTGAGCTCAAAAGTTCAAAGTATAATTCAGCGAACACAACATTAGAAGCGATGCTTTCAACGGTCTACGTAGCTCTGCCATAAAAGGTGGATAATTTTCGTCGGAAAGTGTTACCAGGATTAGATTTCACAAAAATAACAGTCGTAAATCAACGTTAATGTTACCCATATTATGCGTTGACTATTTGCTATCCAATTTACACGTTTGTTCTACTAAAGCCTTCGTACAAACCAAGACATTTTTAAAAACTTCGAGTCACATACTGAGGAAGAATACAAGATTTTGATGAATAAAACCACAGTAACACTTCAACTTGAGGCGACAGACACATTTCAGGCGCTATCAATAAAATACAAACTTACACTGGTTTTGTAAATGTGACACTACGGGATGCTTTGTTAGCATTTCCTGTACGGTGAGTCCTATAGTGTTTGCCTACAGATTCATGTTAACTCACAGTACTATCATCGCATTATTAATTTTTGGAAGCCATCTATTATATCTGAGATGACATTTACCTAACTAGGGGTCCACTTTTGTAGCCGCCCTACGTTTTCCACGTGAACATGACTCAAGAATCGTAAGTTAGTCTGAATTGTGAAAAGCTACACGTCACCAGAAAACGCCATCACAGGAAATATCTCCAGGTGTAAGCCGGGTTTTTCTAGTAAACTGGTAGAGAAAAGCAGGAGGTTGGTCACCCCTAGTCGAGGCTGACACTCAGTCAGACGAGACAATTTCCGCTTGGATAAAAGACAAAACGGTGAGTTAATCTAACAGAAGCTAAGGGTTGGTGTCTACACTAAGCAGTTTGAACTTCCGATAGAGCGTTGAGCAGTTTGGAGGCTTAACCGCTCAAGTGGTTGCCACCAAGAAGAAACGACCAGCAACTCTGTCCAGGCCAGAAAGAAAACGAAATCTACCGATTGACTTTTACTTCAACATTGAATTTTAAAGAATAAAATAAGATCGATAAGTTGGTACTGGACATTTCACCGAGAATTACTTAATGAAAGTCAGACCACAAGCATTGCTTTATCACAGAAGGGAATGAAAATCAAATTCCCTTAGGTCACAGACAGATGCAACATAGTTTCAGTTGAATGTAATCCTCTATCTCACGTTTATGTCATTGTGTGATATTTATTAACGGGTAAAAATTTAACCTAATGGCCATGATGCGTGGCAGTGACATCAGTGTGATTTTATAAATGAAACTGTGTGCTCAATTAACAAGCTGCCTGTTGATAAAATGCGGATGCTTTAAAGTTTGTTCAGATTCATAATGGACAGCGAAAAAACAACAACTATTGTATCAACCAATCTGCACGGTTGCCACTTTTGAGTTTACTTCTAGTGTAAACGGAAATTAACTTCCAATCGAACGAGACCCAGTACGTTTGACTGATAACATGCTATTGCAGTTTGCCTGACTAGGACTGGCTAGTCATCATCTTCTACCTTATTCCAGTCGGATATCTCAGTTAGTATAAGATGACGCCTGAATATACAACCCTACGACTGCGTTTATGGCATCTGTGAGATGAGAATACTGTAATCTGATGCCAGGTATATTCAGACCCCTAATAATATGCTAAAACTCTGTACAGATACTACAAAGGAAACGTCAATAACCATCCTTGAGGACAGCTCCGGCTTGTCTGCGTCTGAAAGTTTACACAGTTATTTCAAATTGAAACTCAATAATTACTTCGTGGGTGACAAAATACCTGTCTCTTTTAACTATGCTACAGCCCAATCCATTGGAAGTATTGGCTCAGTGACCAAAAAGACCTTAACTCATTTTGTCTGCTGAACCTGGAAGATAATAATTGAATTGGTTAACTCAGGGAGGTAAGACTATCTTGAGGGAGAAGTTTACTTCGAGCTGTAACGGCTGAAGTTGTTTTTAATTAGTACAAAATCAGTATGTGGTCAATCAACGTGAAGGCAAACCTTATATGCACATAGGGAAAACACTGTACAAACGTCTAATACTTGTCAGGTGTATGCTGAACTTCAGAAGTGGAATGTGGCTATTGGACAAGCTTACGCCAAGTGTTGGCCAGCCGGTCTGGCCTGAACATGAATATTCCATTCCCTCCCGTAAGTGTTAGCCTGGTTGCCCACTTCTCCAGCTGTTACTCCTGAGGGAGTATGGATCCGGTCTTGCTCCGTATCACAGTATATTAAATTTAATGCATATATTACAAAAATAAACATTGACCATTCATGATAACCGATCAGCTCACACCCACCTTCGTGAATGTAACCAAACCCACGTTAAATAGTCTGGCACTAGTTGTTTTGCCGTAGTGGATTTCTGCTAATTGCATTCATCTAACATAAACGGCCACCGCACTGCGTACATACATCTGATGAAGGGTAATAGCCATGAAACCGGTCATGGAATGCCAGTGGACTATGACCAATAAATACAGACATCTCTGACTACCCCACCTTGTTAAATTATGAAACCATTTGGAAATTAACCATTGGTAGCGGTTCTACATAATTCTTCAAATCTATACTGGTCCCAGGATCCGATTAAGTCTAAGAGAAACGAGACAATTAACTCGCAAATGATCTAATAACTTTATACTCTGACGTGTTCTTACCTACCGGTGGTTGCCAATAACATCGGTTTTTCACTGTATACAATATGGTATACATGGTTCCACCAATGTTTCCTCAAACATTTCCTGTGATATTCCACTGTAACAGTGGTGAGACAGCGAACTAGATTAAAATCTGACTTTAGTTAAGGAAGGTCACAACAGCGTCTATCGTTTAAAAGGATGAGATCAGATTTCACTTTGACACAGTACTGGGAACACACAACTGTTAATGGTGTAGTTGATTGTCTTAATTAATAATTAAAAACGGATGCGAGAGAACTATGTTTTAGTTAGGTTGTTTGGTGAGTTCAACATTTCGTTTGCAACGTAGATGCCAACTCACTAAACCGTATGCAGCATTTCAAGCCACTATCTTCATCGCTATTCTCAATAGCTACAAAACGCATTTTTACTCAGGTCAACCTAAAATGCGTTGATATGCAGTCCCATCTTTCTAATACATACTTCATTTACTTGATTCGGAAACTCAACAATTAAGAAGATAGTTTAACTAAAATTCGATGCTTATAATAAGATGAAAACCTCCTCCAAATTTAATAATTTAGTTATATTTCAGTTAAATCAATGGAATGCACAACAACCACAAATATGGTTTCTTTTTCTAGTAAAGATCTTCTAGCGCCTACCGTTTTCCTTGGAGAAAGTGAGCGCTGCATTGAAAATGTTTTATTGTGCCGTGTAAAACTATGAGGAGAGATTAGTAGGTGTGAAAAATTAAATGTGGTGCAAGATGATGAAACACAGAGTTGTTAGCACTGTTGATTGTAACACATTGCATGATGCTTATAGACATGGTGGTCTAGTGTTGTGCACTTGTAGGTTATATAGTTGTCCGGTAAACGCACAACGCTGGTTACCACTCACGTATCCATCGACCGCCAAGATTTTCAAAATTCTCATTAGATTCATCTGTGACCACAGTGTTCCAGTGTTGATAAAAACCTGCTTCAGGTTACAATCGCCTGGTAACCTGCTTAGTTGGTATCTCAAGTGCACTAAGAAAGAACACCGTCCTTTGCCCCAAGAGATTTCGTTAGACATTAGTACAGTGTGTCAAATCTTTCATGAAGTATGGTTGACAACTTGTGTGTTCAGTTTCAGGCGTGAGTTGACAACGCAAATAAAAATTTGCAAAATGTTTTAAGGTGGAACGTTCTATTGAAGTTAAACAGTTTTAGTCACTTGTGTCTGAAAGGTTTATGAGGCTATGGAAATTTCAACCTTTCCCGACTGTGGCCTTATTTATATGAACTAAAAATTTCCTACTAACCCTTTGCGGTCTCATTTTCGTTTACTTGTTGATGTCCATGAACCTATAGGAAACATGGTTGTTTAAATTATCCACGTCTTTTAGGGACATTCTTATCCTGCTGAATATTGGCAGTGTCCTACATATTCCGAAACTTTGGCGTACATTTCTTTGCATGCCTAAAATACTAAAGTTCATACGCACAAACTTCACGATAATTAAGGTGTAAACTTCTTTTCCAAAGTGAGTGATCGTGTTTTTAAATATCATTTACATGAATGTCAGGTCTTTCATGGTAGGGTTATATTTTCTAGTGAGACTCCTTTTGGTTACTAAATACTCAGAATTTATCATTTACACGACTGTTTGCCATGTGAAATGAGCAGTTTCCGAGAAAAGCCACGGCATTCTCAGGCTAAGTAAGCCTCCTAAACGTCCATTTTTTGTCAGTTAGCGGCATATTAACTGTTGTAAAAGTGCATTTGTCAATCTTACTTTCATGAAAACAAAACCAGTTTAGCTTAATCATGTGACAACATTTTGAGTATACGAATCCAATTCATTTACTCACCTGGCCGGCTTGATTTGCCCCATTTTTCTCACCCGAACTGTGCAGAAGGTGACACGCGGGAACTTGCCCGATGTCTCCCAATCTTTGCCACTCACAATGTCATTTAGAACCTCAATTCCAAACATGGTACTGTTTGTTCCAATAAAGCGTTTCATTAAATAAATTTGCCCGACGGAGTTACCAATGAAACAGAAACGAACAATGAAGAATAGAAACGTGATGCGTGTGTTTGGTCGAATGTGGCACAGAAAGCGTCGCAGATGACTGGTCATACGGCGATAGCGTGCAGTGGATTCAGCCTGCTCCTCCAACGTCGCTACCAGGCACGATATGGCTTTTTGTCTGAGTTCTCTATCAGGTACTGAAGCTTCTTTGGCTGACCGAAGAAGAATGGGTAGACGTTTGGAACCAACACGCCACAGCAGGTAGGGTACCCAACTGAGCATTACTTGACCAGCAAGCACGATGGCAATCCACTGATAATATCCAATGTGTTTGACCTTGGTCAGCTCATAGTCATCCTCGGGAACCTGGTCACTTGGATGAAGATAATAGGTATTTTGAACCCAACATAAATTTTCAGCATATTCTTCCCAAGAATGGGTAAACTCTTGAGGGACCCAACACTGAATAGGTTTCCCTGATGGAGGTAAAATAAAAACAGGAATATTTTTGTTTTTCTCGGGGGTTTCTAGACATAAGCATGTAAAACATATAAACATCACTAATCCGTTCATTTAGAATTCCGATCAGAAATCTTTTTGTTCGATTTTGCCCGCCTATCCAACCTATTGCCATGTTCTAAATCATTATTGTGGTCGATCATATTCGGCAGTCGACTAATCAGACATAATACCTAAACATCTCATTACATTGCAAACCACTAAGCGTTTGCATGGTGCATGGAGATCTCAACGTGTAGACCTAGTTTGCTACGGGTAATGCAATGATGAGAAGATTCCGTTATTTGATTTCGATACAGTCGCATTCCAATAAGTTGAATACATCTAATGTGCCTCAGGTTTTTGATTGATGGTGTACTCAGCTTCAGGATGTTGAAGTGACAAGCATCTATGATTTGAACGCATTTAAATTCGAACTGAGGGCCCTTTAGTTAAGAGAATAAGCCCACTCAAATTTAGAAATGTCAGAAATTCACGAACACCTTAACGTTTACTCGACTTTGAGATTTGTTTCTTCTAGTTATTTGTTCAGACTGTATAAATGGTCATTTTGTTAATTTCATGCAATACAAACGATAGCTTTAATATCAGAGGGTAAAACCATACTAGAAGTATACCCCAGTCCAAACAGTTGGCCCCATTCCTGAAAGGTTGATGTGAATTTAAGATAGGTAACTGATATGCAGCATGAACTATCAAAATGCTTACCCTTAACACTACTTTTGTCTACCTAATCACCTAAAGCACTTTAAATTACAACACGTTTACTTTTGAACGGTTACAAGATTAAGTGGCACAAAAAAAAACAATTTTGTGTCGTTTAGACTTCGGCCACATCTTAACAAGGAATGACACTCTGAGAACGATTCGCACAGGAATCATAACGGTTAGCTGTTTTCCCTGAAGCCCCTTCGGAACGAATTAATGACATTCAAAATTGGAGGTACTCCATGTTAACTTAGAACGGGATCATTAAACGATCTGCAATTATTACGCTGTTAACCGATTGCATAAATATGAAAACTACAATTGCTCAAAGGAGCTAATCGGATACAGTGAGGACACGAAAAAACGAAAAACGAAATGGGATTGATTAATTTATTTGAGAAAATTCGCCCCGGGTGTATTTGTGTTTGTCAGAACACATCTAAACCTTTGTGTGTTTTTCATAAACAAAGTTTGATCTTTTGAGTGGTCCATATATTCAGCAAGCAATATAAGTCAACTAAATTGATCGTTAATCCCAGTGCTGAAAATCGACTTTTATATGCTTTTAGATGAGACGCAATTGTAAAAAGTCAATGCTTCGATGCCTATTTTGACAATGATTTTACTGGTCTGCACAAACTAAGATTTTTGTTTTGAGTAAAACTTCTCCAATTGGTTGAACATCTGTGCAGTGTCTGACTGGCGGTTAGGTACATTTCAAACATGATTTAATGTTTAAAATACTTCAGTGATGATTTCGCAATCTGTCATTCATGTTATTTCAGACATGGATTTAAACCCACAAATTGAACACACGCGTTGATTAATAACCGTATTGGTTGTCTGCGAACAAACAGGTTTTTTATATTTTCTAGGAAGTTTGAAGTCCTTCAGTCTTTTGCATTGCATTAAAACAATAAGGACTGTGCATCTTTATTTTCCCTTGATATTCGATTGGTAACTCGCGCTTGTAATTCACAAATCTCTTCAAATAACATCTATTTGTTGATTCAATCGTTGCTAACCTCCGGCTGCTTACGCAAAGTCCTGGATTCCAGAAGTCTTTTCTTCCGGGGTGTTGGGCTATGTTGAGGGAAATACAGACATCATAGAACTTATGTTACAGATAACATACTTGTTTTTACTAACAAAAATAGTTTGTCTGTTACTTATCGTTGAGGTGTTGAAGGTTTCACACCTTTTCATGTCATACTTAACAGCGTTAATATATGCAACACATTGAGAGCTGAACTCTATCTGTATTGTAGTATGAACATGCTTGTTCTCAAAATTATGCGATACGATAGAAACCCATGTGTGTGGAATTTATCTTTCTTGCGGCTTTTGCCTCATCTATTGTGGGTGGCAACAGTGTCCGGACGTTTGTGCGAGCTGTTGTGTTGCCGAAACAGATGGATGGTTTGAATTTCTTTAAGTAACCATTCAGCACTTCAGAATATGACATTCAGCGTGAATCACCTGCAAAACATAAATCACGTGACGCGTGGCCTTTTCAAAGTGTGAGTAAAAAATACGATGTTAAACGATAGTACACACGTTCTAGTGCAAGTGTGGTATGGATGAATATGATTATTCATTGGCATGGTTTGACGGGTTCTGAAGCTCACAGTTGTTAACAGTTCAGTGACAAATCTTCTTCGTAACAACAAAATGTGTCAGCTATTTATTACGTAGCTGAGCTTCATTGTGAACGTGACATAAAGGTTTCTGTGTACACAGAGTGTTAAAGCGTCACTTCTGCTCATCATTAATTTAGAAAGTTTTCTTGTGCATATATATGACTTGCCACATCCGACTTGTTTAACTCTATTTGACATACTCCCTGTCTACTTTAGAATCACTGTTTATATAATCATGGAAGTGTTCTTTTTCACCTGCTTATTCGTCAGATGTTCTGACCTTGACAGAGTCAACGTGGGGGAAAACTTCTTTTTCCCATGACACCGCAAACATGAGCTGCAATTTCGCATTACCCTTAAATGTGTACTTGCTGACGAGTTGGTCGTTCATGATGGTTAACTATTTACAAAACTAATATACTCCATAACACTACTTTAATTGTTGCCTTGTTCAACAACTTACGTTACCTCAAGTCTTGATGGTTTACGTTTGTGCTTTAAACCACGATCTGCCATCTTTGAGAAGATATGCCGACATAAGGCCTTCAGTGAAAGGTAGAAATATATTTCGCCGAAAAAAATGAGACACAGTACACGCCTTTTTGACTGAAACGTATCTACTGTTAAGCACAGAGCAGCTAGTGATGTTCAGTTGCCCAGGTGTTTGCCTATTCGTTACTAAAGAGTAGACGGAAAAAATGCCAGTTTTAGAACTTCTGTTGGTTCTTCCGCCGTCAGGGCTATTTAGTCGAGTCTGTTTGAACACTGTCCTCGCCAAGTCAACGTTCGGGAACAAGCAGGTACATTTTGCAGCAATTTCTAAACGCAACTTCACATATGTCACACAGTCTTAGCTGAAAACAAAGCAAAACTTCCCCATGCAAACACAAATTTATGACAGTTACCGCCTATTGTCGTAGTATACTATTGACTATAAATCACGTAACTAGGTCTCTACCGAGACTTTTGTCTCTTTCTTGTCCTTCCTTCAATAATTTGCAATATCATGATACATAGCAATTATTATTTCCTACAACCTATCCCAACCCAACGATGATTTAAAAAAGTACTTTCAAATCGCTGTTCTGCTGACAATGACAGACATATCAAAACGCCATTAGGGCAACTCAAGAGCTGCTGCTACAACCTGAGGGATACCGGTTCACTCCTAAGTATTTTAGCGATTAATTTTCGAAATCTAATAGTTTGGTAAGAAGTGCCATCACATCTACAAAGAGTTTATATCTTTTGTGTTTTGTGGTGCCGTACAGTAAAAGAGTGTAAGTTTATTCATTCTTGTTAATCTTTAAATTTATCTTAACGGCCTGGGAAAGGAAACCTAGGGCAGTTATACGTTTACTATGGTTCTTTAGTCAAACAAAACAAAGTAATTTAGGCCGAATGGTGTTGAATCTATTATTCACAAAGTGAAAAGCATTTTGCATTATAGAAGGAAACAACTTGGGAAGATGGACGAATACACCAATCTTGCGCAGACATACATTACTAGGTTAGTTTTTTACGTTTTGGTATCCCGATAACTATTCATTTTGTTCACTCGTCTATTCAGTATTATGCTTCATATTCCATTCAGTAATGTTAGATTAGTAATTATTTTAACTCGTGAAGTTTCTCCGGAATTTGTGGCATAGAATTCTCCTGTCCGAACAACCACAAAACTTCGCCGTTTAATGGTATACGTTGGTAAACTCACATTTTATGTTTCGGTATGCAAAACGCTGGCACTTGTTCAACCTGCACGCTAACGTACTCTTGTTTGTTTATTTCGGACTGACGCTAGACAGGAATATGACAGATATTGAACATCGTCTTGTCATAAAATTCTAATCATTGATTGCGATGCGACAAAATATATCTATATACGGTAGACTTTGGCTTTCGATAACAAAGATTTAAACAATTTGAGGATTGGCCATTCAAACTAAGTTGGAGTGATGACTGTTCAAAGATGTTGAACTCAAGAAGACAACAACTCTTAAACGTTGCATTATTTTTCTCATTTATTTTTTGAAGATAAACAAACGTTTTTTTGTTAGACAGCATAGGCTAACTGCTTGTGTCATTTCGCTGCATCCACTGGGTAACCTTTTTCAGGGTATAAATCTAAATCGTGATTATAAACACCGAAACATACGTTGATTTCTCGTTATCATTAAGCTTTCACGCAGGAATTACTGTGAATAACTTACTGTGGCTCATCAATACAGAAAGAAGTTAACTTTATGTGCTGACAATCTGTATTCTAAGATATTTCGGCCGTTTTCTGTATGCTTGCGATTCTGTGTAAATTCAAACTAAGTGAAACATAGTGTGAAAATTAATGGATCGATTATGTGAAGCACTCGAGGAGAAACGCTTAGAAAATTTTACGAATGTCATTGGGCTTGTGTGTGACAGCTGTCCACCTGTTGTAATCCTTAGATCTGACAAATACTTTGTTTTAATCGGCTTTGAGGAGAACATTGAATATGAAATAAATTAGGAAGGATGACTGTTTGAACCTGGTTATTTGAAAACGGTAATAGCCTCTCTTAAAACGTGGTTGAGATAGGCCGAAGAATGATAGGATAGATAGAACGAGAATATTAATATTCAGCTGACTATGTTAAGTACCGTAGTTTATATGGGACAACCGTTTCACGTACAAGGTGGAAACACTTTGATCACTCCCTTTGTATGCTTCAATGTGTTTCAATAACTGATGACATGTTAATTTAGATGACTTTGTAAAACATGACCTTTTTCACGCTACGCCATAACCATGTATATGACCCAGACGAAAATGGGTGTTTGGTGAGTAATCGGGGCTAGCTGGTATTTTCACAAACAATCCAGTTGGTTGACCCTCCCAACTACAAATTACCCAGTTATATTTAACAAAGGGTTTAGTTGATAAAGATGGAACATCACTCACAACTGGTGGTAGCTATCGCATTTTCGTTGACCTTTCATGCAGCTCCTTTGAAAGGCAAACAACTCCATATTCGAGTTTCTATCTTGTTAGAGTTCATGAATAACCATGCCACAACCGGGACTAGAACTCTGTCCCCGCCTTCCTGAAGCAAACACGTTGACCATTATTCCAATAACCCCATACTAAGTAGGATTGGATCACCATGTCTCAACGCTCAGTCACTTTTGCTTGCGAGTAATATTCGGATTGCCTCATAGCCTCGAGAACAAGCACGATAACTGTCGTGTTAACACCTTTCCAAGGTTTAACACCATGCTGCGGCAAGGATGTGACTAACTCTGACAAGATCGAAGCACGATAAAGTGATGTAGTTATCAGCTGCTGTAAAAGAAACAATCACTTTTCAAATGTGGAGATTGTTTACATTCGCCACTGATAAGGTTAACAGTAACACTTAACAGATCTTACGCAGTGTCGTTTTATTCTTATCTCAAAGTTCATTTCAGTCGGTTGCAATTACCGACCTATAGTGTGCACACATAAAAGTAAATCAAATTGGATCGGAACTCTCGTACGTCAACTAAATTGTGCCCACCTATTAAAAAGGTTACTTACGTCCAGTTTTTGTGCTCATGAATAGTCGGCTTTGATTGCAGCACCAACCGATAGACTTGGTGGCCAATTTAGTTGCTGTCTAATCTTTTCATGACCATTATTACGAATCCACGCGGATCAATGACGTCGTTAGCTCATAACCATTACTGTTCAGATGTTAATAGAACCTCCCTACTTTCACAGAATTTATTTATAATTGTTTGCCTATATCAGAATCATAAAACTAAGCCTCTGAAGCAACTTTATATTGTATTATTGCGTTTATGTAGTTGACCGTTTCATTAGTAGCCTATGTGGGATCTGCTTAAAGCGCTAGTTAATAAGAACACACGCTTTATAAACAAGTTTATATATCATTGCGCATCTTATACACTTTGCTTCATATTAAATCATGCACTTTCAATATAGTAGAAGCTTTTGCAAAACTGCATATCGGTTCTTTTACCTAGGAATTTCACTAAAATGTCTCAGGTTCACAAAGTATTTCTGCATGCTATAATTATACTGCTATTTTTCATCGTCCGCAGTTATACGTCCAGGTACCGGAACTGTGGTAGCTTGCCTGTAATCTGTTCGAGACCTACATGCATAGCAAAAATATCAAGAGTTTTTAAAACCATCAATCACACTGTGTGCACTAATGAAGTGGAAATAAAGTAGGGATACTTTGGGCAACGAGCACATGACCACCCAGGTGGCTAAAATCTAGCTTACGAAGATATTATGTGTGTGCTGTTTTGTGGGAGTAGCTTCAGTTTGATTCAGGTTTTTGTACATAGTTTGCACTTTGGTTATAAATGTAATGTAACAGCGGGCACACAACCTTCGCAAAGTAAAGGTCAATACTCCAAAATTCAAACCACTCAGTAAATCGTTCAGAATAAAAGATGTAAGTGACAAATAATTATATGCGCCACGAACTGGGAAGACATCGGTTTTGCAGGGAAAGACAGTGAACAACACTGTACGTTGAACGAAAAAATCAGGTTTTTTAATGTAACTTATCAACGTGACGAAAACAGACAAACTGTAAACGTTCTTAACATCATTAATTCATATGGTTGATCAACGTAAAACAATTGGTCACATATACTCAGCGCATTACGACGAGAACAACAATTAGTTAACGTGACCCATATTGTTAAAGAGCTGACTACATTCAGAGGTCGCTTTTAAACCTTTTGATCCAACTCATCCTGGTGTGTCACCTTCCAGTAGACTTGAATGTAAACATAACCTGGAAATTTCAAACGTTCTGTTGAATCGATACCAATATGTTAACCTTCGATAGCCGCCTGCCAATGACGAAATCGTCCCCCACATTTTTCGTGAGTATTTGTTAAACGGTTCTGACTTGCATCCCCTCCACTTTTTCACCTAGCAGAACGATAATACCCAAAGCAAGTATCACGTGCAGTGATGTAACAAGCTCTTACGATATGACAATTGAACAAAGACCCACGACTTAATTCGAAAACCGAAACCGCCGGTGTGTACTGGTCATATGTCTGATTAAAGTTCTCATTTTTATTACTCAACAAAAGCCTGACTTTAGTTGTAACAAAAAAGCCCAACAATCGTTGCACCAAATCCACAGAATTGATACTGAGTCTTATTAATGAATTCAATTTGAACCTGCCGTTTCCGATGTAACGCACCCGTCACCACCAACCACTAGTGTTTAAGTGTAAGACGACCAACAGACAAATTTCTGTCAATCCTGTTTGCGACATGATACAGTGTATGTTCGTAAAACCATTACTATGACATTTTTCAAAGTGAATCAACACCCTTGCTTCAATATCTTAACAAAAGCGGTATATCTTTTGTTTAATTACCAATTAATGGTCGCTTTCCAGTCATGTCCTGACAGAAAACCGGCTGCTGAAACTTCGATGCAATTTGTAAATGATAATTGGTTAGCAGAATTTCTGAGATGATCAGTGGGCTATAATTTATTTTTATGTTTTGTGGTACTGTAATTTTGTTGTCTGGGAGATTTTTTAGCAAAATCAGCAAATGGTAGTACGTAAAAATTTCTTTAGGAACAAAACACGCGGTAAAGTGGGAAACTGAAAAATAAAGAACTGTTGGCGGCGTAACATTTAACGCAGATGTTTGATGTGATAATGAACCATGTTTAGCGACATACGATAGAAACGTTAACTAAAAAATGTCCATGGAAACAGTGGAGTTATAAAAGTCAGTGAAAACCGACTAGTGGTTATCTAGGCAATTCTAAATTTTACAACGCTTGTTTATCTTTGAAATCAGTCGTCCTAGTTAGAAAACAACTCTAAACAACTGTGTTAGAAGGCATTATGTCGTCAAGCAATCCTAACGATGAATGTAGCGAGCGAGCATCATTTATTATCCTCCATCATTTCAAAGCTAGACGCAATTCTTCAGCATTTTGACAGCTCGGTGAAATTCGTACTCACATCGTTTACACACCTAATTACAGTGTAAATCAATCGCTTTTTAGACTGAACTTTGCATAGGCGTTAAAATGGATCTATATGTTCGTTTGTTTTTCACAAATCACAGTTTGTCAATAAAAACGTCAACTGTCACAGGTGATGAACCAGCAAACCGATATGTCTGCAGGAATTACTGGAATCATACGAATTTCGCAAGGCAAGGCAAGCATGCACTAAACTGTACAACTGGCCTTATGTGGTATAGTAAGAAGGGATAAGAAGAAAATGAAGGAAACATGCATATAAAGTTTCTGTTTTCGAAAATATCAAACAGCATGAAACTACAAAATGGAATACAGTGATATGAAATTCTAAAGCGAATCACAGAGTATAAGCCAAGCACTAAAGCATGGCCCAAACACCTCAGCATGTACTGAAGTTTCATCATTTGCGGTAATCGCCGTAAATTTTATCTAGTTTCTCATGTTACACTGAGAACCAGAATACCATCAAAACTGTACGCCTGAATTTCTTGCTTGAAGTCAACCAGAGATGACGCTGTCACGATGGATTCAACTAGGATGTTCAAGATTCGGAACACCCTACTACCGACGAATGATGTTCACATTTCAAACGACCAGAATTAGTTACTTCTAGTAATTGTTGGAATGTGTCAGAGAGGATGAAGCAGCTGATATGGTACTCCTTACGTAGAACCACCATTGTTTTTGCACGTACCTGCTGTGCATAAATGGATGGCTCAGAATAAACAAACCTTCAAGTTAGGCTATCTAATTTTGTCCAACCAAATCTTGTGGCCGTAAGTCGCCCTTTTTTACTCAACTGTATGCTCCTGATTAGACGTGGTTGGCAAAACTGAATATATGGTCCAAGCTAAGAACATTTAATGGAGTTGAACCTCAAAATGAAGCATGCTAACCCGAACGTCCCAGAAGACTGGGTACTTCAAGTTCTCTTCTCGTTAGCAAAGTTCACTTTCGAGTGTGGTTAACACTTTCTGGGACAAACGATGGAGGACGGTACTGCTTATTTAATAATGAATACTTCGCGGTACACCGTGTGAATCAGTAACCAGTTGTCAAATACAATTCACAAGAATTCAGAGGCAGTAGACTAAAAGATAAATTATGTTTAGCAGTTTTTCTACACCTGCTACTTCTTGACTTGGTGATACAGCATAAACGTTTCGAGACTTCGGTAGTTTAATGCGGTCAATGGATCGGTTAACAAATTCTCTCGTTAGTCTCTCTGATTTCCCACTGAATCTTTTCAGCAAAGTTGACTGTCAGAAAAGAGTGTAGCAAGCAGTATTCTGAGACTAATAATCTCTCAATTAGAGCTAGTAAACTTGTTTCGATCATTGATCTGTACGATCGCAGCAAATGTCTATTGCGTCTTATTATCTTGGTAGGCTGCTTTTGACTGCTGCTGCTGCTGCTTAGCACGCTGTCAATGTTGTTATCCAGTTATTTTCCTTAGCTCAGCCTGTTAAGCTGCTGTCACACCAGTCATCGTCAGCATTTGTTTGAATTCTGACAATTAGGCGGTTTCGTTTGCTATACGGAAATACATCTATTAGTAAGAATGTTTTGATGATATGTGAATTGGATTTTTCTACACTGAAGTAATTGACGAAAATATGTTTAAGTGTAAAGTTTTCAAACTTTTGTTATTTTTCAAGTGGGTTCTTGGAAAATACAATGTTATTGTCCGTTTGAACATACGTAACTGGCATTTTGAAGAAAAACTTGTTTTATGCTGTCGGAAGAAAGGTGTTTTGCGAACTTCATCACAGATCTTTACAGAATGAAATATGCGGACGTGGTAAACCAAACCTCTTGTCTTGGCTTTCACCAACGGAATGCAAATGTCCACCCGGTTTCCAGTAGCCGCAATTTTAATGCTCAGTTATTGTGAGCACTTTGCTAAACAAATTCAATACCTAACACTAAGTGTGATTCATGTGCTTAATTGCTTTTCAGAGATTTCCAGCAGGTTTGATGGGAAACCTTTCTGTAAATATGTTTTTAATATCTACGCTTTGTTCACTGAATGAAGAAATGAGGGATTTTTTGTGACCTGTTTAAATGTATGGTATTTCAAATAGTGCGGTTGTCCCGTACGTTTTATCAAAGTATTCCTGTTGGTTTTTAAATATGTGTAGGTCCCTTCAGTGTAGTAAGCTATTCGCGAATAGATGGAGGTATACAAAAAAAGAATGTAGCGACACGCTTCTCTGATTTGACACTCTCTAAGACAGGTGAGCGAACAATTATACTGAAACCATAATCACGCTTATTAAGGATTTCGAATGAACTGGAAATAACTTTGTGCTGACAGGGTCCACTGGATGTGTGGATTTCCTTTCTATTAAAGTGTTTTCGTATATTTAGCGCTGATGACCAAAAACATGTACAAGACCTTTTTTACTACAGTCAAAAAAATTTGTATCAGCTAATTAACATTTCATGTGTGGATAATCGAATTAAGCATAAATTCATTAATCATGTTAACTTAATTTTGTATGCTACAAAGCTTCTACTAATGAATACTAATGAGTGACTTACAACAAACACGCCGTCCATAACCTCTACTGATCGTTTTTTTGACTCACCCTGGTTACTGTTTTCATACTTATTATGTTGTTATTAGCCTGAGGATCAAAAACAGAAAACAAGTCTAGTTCGCTACTTCGTCGTTCTTATGACTTCAATGTGTAGTTTCGAACGAATGAGTAATTTATCACAGTGTAACTGATGATGCTATCTTGCTGATGCTAAGTGATCGACTGCTGTTCGCAATTAGGGTTGACTGTCCATTCTCCTCAGTGATTCGTTCTGTTTAACGTCAATTCTTCACTCAAGTATAACCTGTTTCGGAACTGTTTGCATTCGGATTAGTCCAAACAAAGAAGAAACCGTTTTTGATGTGTCGGTTTTAGGATGAAAATCATAGAATATTAATGTTGACTCTAAAAATTTATCGATTTACTTTTGCATATGTCTCTTATTTCTCTTCACGCACCTTCCGGTAGATGATGACAGTAGCATCAGTTTACTTGTCGTTGTCAATTTTTTAAGCCACCGATTGTTTGTTTGTTTGTTTGTCTGACGGTACGCTCAGTCGTGAACAACCAAGAACACCAACGAGTTCACATCTAGCAAGTAATCTAATAATGAGCGATGAGATCAAAGTGAACCAAAGGAAGTCGAAACTAGCATTCACTTAAACTCGCCTATTATCGGCGTTGATACAACAGATGACGTTGAACTGGAAATTAATCAACTGGTTTTACGAATTTGCTTTGCATTCTCCGTTTGTTTTGTAAATAGATTTGTAAGCAAAATAATGTGGTTTTATATTTGCAATGAGTCATACAATAAAACTCAAAACAGTAAAAAGCACCGTATGTTTATTCGACCAGCAACAAGAATTAGATAATCGTTATTCGTCACCCACAGGTTATTCATCATATACAAAAAGAGAAAAATGCAGTTTTGGCTCAACGTTTCACTCCTTTATCTAGTTGAATAACAAACAAAGTGGTCTGCTCCAAAACTATAATAAAAGGTAAATGCAGATGTATCAAATAAATTTAGAACGTTACTTCCCTACAGCGTTTTAAAACTGAAGCTCTGAAATACACGGAGACAGCACCAAGACAAACAAATTTTATAATAAGAGCACCGGGGAACTTTCTAAACCGTCTGCCATCATGTTTTGTAACCTGGTGAGATTCTAGGCTTCACAACTGTTTTAGCCTAAAACACAAATCCGCACCGTGTATTCCAGTACGAATAGTTTCCAATTCCAAGTGATTTCTGCTGGCTTATTGGGTTACGCATTTCGAGGGTGACCTCCTACCCATCCGTAGACTGGTGGTCAATCGTGTGTACAATGTGTTTTGTGGTTGAGTGTTATGTTTTCTTTTGAGTCCTGATACGGCGCATTAACATGTGAAAAACCATCAGTTTAGGGTCAGTTATTATCAGCAGTGGTTGGTCTGTGCAACAAAGATAATGAGTGGGGAAAAAATTGGCTTTCTCACGTTCCTTAACCGGAAGAATTAGTTGGAGAAAAACTACACAGTTTAACCTGTCTTCTTTAACGCTATTCACTACTTATTTGAATTCCCCACTGAAAATGTCATAAGAGGTTGTCTATACCTTGTACAATAAATTGGCATGGGGTTTTGAATACTTGTTATTTGTTATTTGGTAATTGGTTGCAATTCCGCTCACTAAAGATATTTTCATTTATCTTGCCAGTTGACTAGGAGTAGTCTCGCTACTTAGATATCTACAGTAAACCTACATCTATGGTGTTTGACCCAATCCTTTCAGTTACCTTAACATATGTTCAGCTCACGTGGACACTCAGGCAAAACAAAACAGCCCTCCATGCATAATTGAATGCTGCAAGAAAAAAAACCGTCGGCTATCAAAGAATATCATATAAAATGACAGTTACACTAACACACAATGAACACGCATGTTATTTGTTAAACACCTGATGTGCTGTTTGGTAGCCGTTATAAAAGCACCAATTTACAGTTACAGGTAGCGTGACGTAACATTCAGGTGGGTATATCAGTGCTATGGTTTACTCAAGTAGATTGGAAGAGAGAATGAATAAAGAATCAATGTTTCTAATCAAAGTGGCAAATACGCCATGAAAAGTAAGTATTTTTTATTCCATATTTCAAAATTCTTCCGTATCAAGTCATAAGGTGCTGGTTTATTGCATTTAAATTAACGCTGCTACAAAACTCCTTCATTCTCTTTGAAATAATCAAAAATCTCCCAAGAGTAACCGCGACATAATTACGAATTCACCCTTTCGTCCACATTGCGTTGGTCACAAAATTACGACATTTGAAAGTCTGAATCGCACCAACGTTAAAAAATAATCTCTTACTACGAGCGGTTGCACGTAAGACAGTATTTTACGTCTGTCCTTAAAGATTGCTACTGCAAAATAGGTAATCGGTCATCATTTGGTCAGACGATCAATCAGTCGGATTTGTCATAAGCCATGGAGGGGGGGTGCAAAGTTAAGTTAATGTAAAAATTTCAAAATTTTATCTTTCTAGTAAATGAATTTGAAACTCTAAGGAAGACGGGTAGACAATTTTGAATACTGAATGCGTTTTCCCGTTGTTTTCGGATAATCTCATTTTCTCTGAACAAATGGCAGTAAGGAAAACTATCACAAACACTTTTCAAACGATACAAACGTAATGTTTGTCGGCTAACCGTAATTAAAGCACGCCCCTATCAGACCCCCTGATAAGAAGCATTTCCAAGATTTGACTTCCAGAAAATGAAGTGATCAATCAGATAGTCAGCAGCACGTTCATCTGCTTGTAGTGCAGGTGGAATCGTGCATCTGGTTGAAATTTCCACAGTATACTGCGGTGTTTGATGATAACTAAAGAATTGGTGCATGGTAGCAAAGCTGACATGCACTCGGTTGTACGAATAGCACCCAACGTAAACGACATAGGTACACAACGTTCCAATTAAAATTCCATTTACCATTTTAGAAAATGGTGGTGATTTTTGTCGTCAATCATAACGTGGTGTGATGATGTCAACGTAACTATGTCAACGAAGGTCATTTTCTGTAAGTGTAGTTAAACTTCCCAACTTATAGTGTTCACTGGTATCTCATTTTAACATGGTCAGTCTATAATCTAGATGCGCCTATCCGGAACGGGCTTACTGAAAATTGCTCAAAGACTGGGATATACCGCTTCAAGTAATGTCAAAGACTACCAGAAGACGAGAATAATATATTATCTATTGAAACACTACCACACTTCTTCTCAGATTCACGTGGAAACAGAACCTGCAGGGTTTTAAATTGAACGGACTATGAGCTCTTTCACTAATTGCGTTTAATAAACTAACACTCACCAGTAAACAAGATTTTGGCTTGATATTACCTAAAACCATTAAAAAATAAGTATTTTTAGTCAATTTGTGATCATCTGCTATGTTATATGTACTGATGACGACTTCAAAAATAAATGCCAACGGATTAGGACGGAGGTCAATTTTGTTAAACAAACCACGTGATCTTATGGGTATATTAGGGAGTGTTACGTAGATCACACATTCTCATACATTTTATCGGCGTTCAGGGTCATTCAGAAAAGTTTGAGAAATACACCGCGGAGTTAATGAAACAAAACGAAACAGGCCGTATTTATCCGTAGCTCATCATCAGGTCAGTAGATTACAAAGGAAAAGTTGGTGAAGTTCATGACACTATTAGCCACGTGTCACGATCACTGTTGAGCTCTGAGCACTGTTAGTTTCGTACATGTGTTACATCACCGTATTTGTCTGTGATATGACCCTGTTTCCAAAAAATGGAACAAGCAAGATAAGATATGTCGGCCATGTATGATTAGCGTTCTTCAACTTAAAACTGGACTGTGTAACTTAATGACAAGCAATCCGACGTTGATTCGTGTGTTTTGACGAACCAGCTTGACTCACGTGATCCGTTCCTCACGAAACAACTTGATGCACTATCGTCAATGTGACATTCTTAAGATTAATTTAGTTTAATCATCCGGCAATTAACCACACAACAATTCGTTTCACCTTGCAATATTTCTACGTAAACTGATGTTTCCTGGTTTGCTGACGGAAACATCCAGTCTTACAACCTACGTGTGCTACTTTGTGAGAACGTAAAAATAGGTACACAAGTGCTGATTAATGCGCAATCGGCTGCGATCAATCACACTGTTTGACATTGTAAATTGTATTCAATCAATTTTCATTTCCCCGGTTGATACCATTTTGTAGATATATGGACCTGATTGGAGTTGCGCCTTCACTTGTTCTCCTCGTTATTGAATTGTATTTTTTACATTGCATCGTTGTACACCCTGTGTGAATGAAAACTATTTCAAAATTTATACACAATAGTTTTGCAGACTTTTTGAAACAATGGGAGTGTGATTTGTAGAGAATCTATTACAAACACAGAGATTCTCTGGCTTAGAAATGTTATTTCTTCGCAAGCCTCGTATTTCACAGAGTTCACTTTCGTATGGGATAAACGTTGTGAATAGAAATATAAGTCTATAAGTATACATTTTAGCCAGTGACATAAAACACGAAAATGGGTGCGAATAAACATCAATAATGATGAAGAAAAGACCACCAAGATTAGTTAATCGGTTTTCTCCAGTCAGTTGCGTACGATTGAATTTCGTCAAATAATTGTTACAACTTTATCAGAGCTTAAATGTAAACAAGGAAAATCAATGTTTCTGACTGAATAGTACTGTCACAGCAATAAACACAGTCGATGGTTGCGCTGGAAACAAACTGACGTATATACGTTCCAGGATAGTTTGTGTGAGCCTATAAAAACACTTTTTTCGATTGCCTGGAAGACCTTTATGAAAATTTAATCTCAGAAAAAGGAGCTTGGTGAAAAGTACATTCTTCACTGGTGGGTTTACTATCAAGAAAACAACGTTCAGCAGCCTTAGTTATACTTTTGGAATTAGCCTTTGGTGGTTACAGTTATGACTTGTGTTGGTTTACTGAACACTCTAAATTGACTGAGATGAAAAGCTCTGTCGTGGTGTTCTTTTGTATCTTTCAAAATTACTCCAGCCAATTTCAATTCAAAAAAAGTAAGGTACCTAACTACCAGAGGTTTACAGGTCACATCCAGTCGACTACTCTTATCCCAAATCAGTTACATTAGTTTGTTATGTCTCCAGTAAGTTAAAATATCCCTCAGTACATTACGGACATACATCTTGCTTCAAGGTGCAGAGTGCCCATGTTTGTGTTCAATTAGCTTATGAAAATTTATTATGCTGAGACACTTCCCATTTACTCACGCAAAGTTAACATGATTTCACAACAGTGACTACGACGACAACCAACATTATGTCATTCGAGGTTACACTACAATAAACCTTAGAACACAAATATAAAAAGTACAATCAATCCTACTTTGAAAAAGTTTGTGATGAATTGGCTTTCCTTAGAAAAAACAAGCCAATATCCTCCGCATTTATTCGAAGCTGTCTCAGAACACAGGTAATTTGTTAAAACAATCAAACACGTGTGACTAAAAATACTTGCAAATCTCTGTTGTATTCACGAAGAAAATATTAGGTAATTAAAACCGCTAATTGTACATTATTCAAACTGGCCAGTTCAGTTACATGAAACTGAGCAGCAGTCATCCACCAACAAGGCAAAATAAGGAGCGAAGGATTGGATAAAAAATGATTTCACTGTGGTTTGGACAGTGGCTAAAATAACCTTTTGTGCTTACTAGGTCAGAATAAAGAAAAGTTATCATATTGTCTTTTAGATTGGATATGCGTGCACATTCACGGTGTCCAATCATTTTCCCATGTGCAGATCACACTACGTGGTGTTTACCAGGAAGAATGCGTGAACATCGTCCTACCAGGTTTCCGTCTGTGGCAATGCAAAACATCAGGGTGTCTATCCTGCCACCACCTGACTGTTTACTGTTTTCACAACCATGTGAACAAGAAACTTCGCGTAGACTGTCATCCCTAATAATCTCGACGCAAGCAATCACGTGGCTCATTCTGTCGACGGCTACAGCGATTACAATCTTGCCAGGCTACCTAGATTATCTTTGCAATAAAAAATTTACACTCACTTCGAAATCAATGCAGCCGAAACATTATGTTCAGCTGTATTGACTACTTGACATTCTTCTTCCATCTTCGTTTAAACAACATCGATTATCCGGCAATTACCTTGTTTTAGATCACAACCGCCATGAGTAGTTGCTTGACTTCTACCGAACAATCTCCTCGTCATCACTTAAGTTTAGCTGACTGTACCGGCCTAGGGCAAAAAGTTGTGTAACACGGTTCTGTTCGACAAAAACTACTTACCAACCAAACTCACACCAAATCCACCATTTAATGTGGGTTCAAGCTAACGGAGGACAATTCTTATTTGCTCCAGAGTACAACATATTATTTTGATGGAGTAGATATATCAAATAAGCAGTTGATTATTAATTAACAGTCGAAGATAGATCGATAATCCGGGAGCGCACAAAACAGTTAACACATTCTTTAACGAAAACAATTATACGAAAAGGGATTATCCTAATTCGACGGTGTCACGGGTAGCAACGTCTTACTAGTGCATAAAATACCTCGTTTCGGCCCTGTTCTAAGTTCGCGTGAACGCATGCAAGAGCATAAAACGACTTCAAAATTTATGGTGTGATTTTAAACCTTTCCTTTCAGGTTTGTTTTTATTGTCGGCAAAAATACTGTGATCATTTTTACCTAACGGAACAATAGACACTGTAATGTGACAGAATGATGAAAAGTCCATGAAAGTTTAACTCACCATGTGAGTTAGACTTTTCCACCATAATTACAAAAGTGACCTCACGCAAACGGTTATGGCCAAATCATGGAACGACAAAATAAAGGTCGCTTACTATGGCTGGAGAATAAAATCCTATAGACACCTTGGTGAGAATGCAACGTATGGTGGTAATATGCATTTTCACCTGGTTCACCTCATCATTTCAAAGTAGTAGTGGCAGATTCCCCAAAAGATCAGGCCCGTTTAAGCGAGACGATTGCTGCCAAACTACCAAGTCTGGTTTGCAGAGTGTTATGAGTGCTCGAACAAATTGTGTAGTCTGCATGATATACAAACATTTACTCCTACGTAAACAAATTTGACAGATCATGACTGTCAGTTTTTCATCACATAAACGGAAGAATACAGATCTCTATCAAAAGATTGTTTCGATACGGATGTTCCACATTACAACAAACCGGCCTGCCTCAAGGATTACATGTTTTGCTTAAAATTACGACCTAAATCTATTCGACAGTATCCCGGTTACTTTTATTAGGACGCCAAAATGCGTGATTGCTTACTACAGTAGCAAACTTAATCTAATACAATCTCGTCCACTTTTCTGTAGAATACTAGATGGACAAATGATTTCAACATAAAACGAAAGATGCATGTTCTGGAATTCTTTTACGGTAGTCCATATATTGAACTCGCTTCATAGTTATGAAATGGCCATTTATACGAATTCGTCCAATAATTTTTCATTGCAAAACGAGATATTTTTCATCTTTGTATACATGAGTGGACAATCTGCGGTGCAGGATAGCAAGGCTACACATAAACCTCGAATAATTGTATCGTTTTGCCGCATGAGTAGTCATATATACGTTATACGTCCGGTTATCACATATCTGAATGCAACCTTATATTAGACTACAGATAGTTTATAAAAATTTATTGAGGTAAGATATGTTGCAGTAGCACTTTTGCGGATCTGCTGAACTAACCTTGACATCTTTTTCACAAAACCAGTTAATAACATCGATACGTAACTAGGTAGGTTTTGTAAGCACCCCCTTGTCGATTTTAAGATACTGATCACAGAAAAGTTGATGATGCTGGTCTATAAAAGGTATTCGAATGCAACTGGTATGATATAACGGTTGCCACAAACGATTTCAAGGCAACGAGGCAAGCAAAGACCAAAAATGCAAAGCCGCAGTTTATCTTCCGGTTGTGAATGAATCACTGCACATCAGTTCTGCACCTTATTGTCAGCCGAATTGATGTCTAATAAATGTAGAGGCTTCTCTAGTTTAGTCGAAACGGTCAGATCAGTGTGTACATAGTACAAGCCTTACATTGGTTAAAAGAGTTCTGTTGGTTGGAGATTTAGTTTATACACGTTAGGTACAACAAGCTACTCGGTTATTCAACCAATGAGTTGAAGTGTACAAAACTTCTCTCTGTTATGACAGACATCTGAAACAATTCGCATACAGATATGACTCAGTAAGAGTGCGAAGTGACTAAGCTACCATGACAGAATCATAGAATGCTTACATACAACTACGATTTGAAGAAGATAGCAATTCAAGTAAGAATACAAGATGTCTGGCATCATGGTTAAGTCTAACATGCAGTGCATTTGAATGTACCGGAGACAGTAGTTACCCCTAGTCGAGAAGGAGTTATCTTTGGGTTTCAAATTACCTTTTCAAATATCAACTTATACACAATTGTGCATAGAGGTTTACTGATTGACTTGGAAGGTTGTTGAAAACTCGGTTGAATATGCATCTGTTAGAATATGTTTGGAGAGTGGCAGTGAAGATTGATTTATCCTCGTCAAAGACGCACACTAATTTTCAGCCTTCGAATTCACCAGACATTCACAGGTCAAATGAATTAACTGCACTCGATTAACTCGTGTCTTCTTTAGTTCGTTAGTAGTACTCCTAAACCAGCATAGTGTGTTGGGAAAAACTCGTATGCACTAATGAGTTTCCAGTGAATTTATGAACACAACCCTCACTCTGTTGTTGTTTAAAATGTTTACAAATCCACTCGCCTCTACTAATAAACACACATGTATTTGACCAGTTTAATCTCATTATATCCACGGAAGGTTTTAGCGAAGTATAGATGCATGCGTTGTTATGTAAGAAGGAAGGATCTTTGCCTGTGCGTTCTTTCATTTGTGTTAGCTGGGGGAGAATTGTGTTGGACGGTTTATAGGTGTAAAAGAAAAATGAACAGGAGTGAACACAAGAGAAAAGCCATACAGCTGTCAACGAAAAAAATTTGAACACATTGAAAGAACGCTCTGCTTGATTTCCGCAAGACTTCTAAAACTGGACTCAAATGGCGGTTAGGAAACGTATATCAAATGTTTTCTACGTAAGTACCGATCGAGTAAAACATTTGCTTAATGATGAATAGTAAAGGATTTTAGTTTTCACATTAGTTAAATATCATCCACAATTGATCACAGCTGTCGCATCCCCATAGATCTCCTAGTCGACTCCTTTCGAAAAGAACCACTAGACTCGAGTTGCGCTCATGTCAGAGCTCAATACAATACTGCATATCCTTGCCACGGCCGGGACTAGAACTCCGGTAACCATTTCAGGAGGTAATCATATTGACAATTGCCCCAGTGACTTCACATTAGCCACGACTGAATTATCATTTGTAAACACCGACCCACAGTCGCCTGTGAACAATGCTGTGATTGCTCCTTTGAGAGGAAAAAAAGTAACTGTCCCGTTAACTCCAATCGATGATCCCTGGATTAAGCCTACTCTCCAAGCTGAAATCACAGAAATATTTAACGTGTTATTGAAGATATGCACTACCAACGAGCTCTAATGTAGTGCTTCGTTTTGAAGCAGGTCAATTGGAAAGTCTATGGGGGCGCGACAGCTCAAAGTTTTAACTACATCCCGTGACATTCTTTAACAGTGTCGTGATTTCGATTACAACATTCTTGAGGTGACTGAACCTTCGAGTATTACAACTTGCTCGCAACGTTTTGTTCTTTCCAATCCCTCTGTTAGTAACATGTTAACCACGACACACAAACCGAGTGACTTCACTTTTTCTGGAGTTGTGGAAGGTATTTTTCAAGTAAAAAATGAGTGCCTCAGTTTTTACTTCAGTGGTTGCGTTAATTTACTGACCTCGATATTTTCTCTTTTGATTGCATGATGCGGTAACCCGACTTGACTTAAAGCAATGGCATCAAAGAATTATGTGGGTCAAGTCAACTTTATCAGAGTTAAGCCTGTTCTGCAATCAATTGTCGTTGACATACGTGATCTTTTTGTAGACGCCATCTTTTTTATCGTTTTAGGAGTAAACTGCTAACGACATACATCAAAATTAATGTGTACTCAATATGTGAGTTGTTAAATTTTGAGACATAATTTTTGACTCCAAAAGCTTATAAACCCTACGATATCCGTTTATGCCTAGCCGTTTACGCAGAAACGATAGATTCACTTGAAAGTCTGTTCGGTTCACTATCACCGGTAATCTGAGCGGCTTGTAGACTATTTAAACAATATTTTTGCCTTATTTAAAGTCGTCTGTTTTACTGTAGAAATATTTAGTTTAAAATGGCTGACAAACAATGAGTAGAGTTAAAATCAAAAGGTGGTGAACCGGTATAGAATAAACACTGCCGTTGACCTTCACCCAGTTCAAAACCTACTATTAAAAACGCTGATTTATTAAGAAAACCAAGTTGTTCATTCATAGAAGCGTCACCTGAACAGGTTGTTACCGTAAGCTATTGTTAGAATGCGTTTTTGAACCAGTTTGAATGCGCAAGTACTTAGTATGTCCTTTTAGATGAGAAGTTCAACCTCAGGAATTGTACCGTTTTGGGAACAAGTCAAGTAAAAGCGTACACGGTCACAAAAATATTGTCAGTTAATTTTTTTAGAAAAATGATGCATATTAATTAAATATCAAATTCTGGAAAGCTGTCTTCTTCAAGCAGACAAAATCTGTTGTGTAGAATTTTGTAATGTTTATACGTTACAGTGAAAATCATTTGAGATCGTGAAATTATTTTTAAAAAATTGCGTATCACAATGATCTAAAACAAAACCTACACCTTCTGTTTTCGTTAGGCTTGTCGAACCGTCAACTGTCGTCTACAGCGATTTGCTTGTTCAATATTTGATTAGTATTAATTCAATTATTTAGACACGGCGTAATTGATTGTCAAATTCTTAATGAAACTATAATCATTGCAACAGTCAAAGACTAGTGCATCTAAAACGTTTTACATCCAATAGTTTAAACACCGAAAACTGTACTACGGCTTATGGCCATTGTGATGATGAATTATAAGTTCGTTGCTCGTACAATGTGAGTTAATTTTTAATGCTTTTGGTCACTTGGCATACAATATGTATAATGTAATAATCCATTATCTTCTATTCCAACCTAAACAAAATTATACACAATCGCTCAAGTAAAAACGAGATGAAAATGCTCATTACACGTTACATACAAAGCATAGTGACAAATCGTTAAAGACAAGACTAACTAATTGTTCAATCATCTGCCACTTAGCTGGCTACAATGTTTTTTGGATCTGTGCGTACTGTAAGTGTACACATTATCCAGCTAACTAACTAGTGAAACCCACCAGTTGACAGTGGTTGAAATTAATGGCACTACGTAAGAACTTAACTTAGGTTCTAAAATGGATAAACCAAAATATCAACTCATAATAGACGTCTGATAAAGTTCTGTTCTTATGTCTGAAGAAATGATTATATTCTGGAAAATAATATATCCTCATGTGGTCAACCCTCTGCTATATCGGAATAAAATGCATGCTAACTGCAGCAATTACTCAGAGTCTAACATTATAAAACGGTACATGTCAAGATGATAAGTTTTCTAATTCACGCGCTTTCTTGCAGTAGGTTGTTAATAATTTGATAGTATAATCACGATACATGAGCTTCTGTTCATCCTATCTCAAAAATGAATGGATTTCAAGAAATTCGTTTAATCTGCACAAAGTTCAGAATGCTGCGCGGCAAATGCGATTTCAAAATAAAATAACTGCACTAGAATTGGACAAACGATTAGATTTCTGTGTGAACAGAGAGAGACAGTAACGCTCCTACTCATACTTGTGATAAATTTGTAGATTACTCATGTGTATATATAAAGAAATGCTTATGCACCAGGCTGAAGTATCCCAGTAAATAGAGGGAGTATCACTTTCGTGCGTTAGAAATTACGCCACTGTTGGCGAAGGTAAGTTTTTTAATGATGGTAAGATTTATTGATCAAGCTCGTTCATATTACAAGGAAGAGACTGTTGGGACAGAACATTTCCCACTATGCTGCAGATTGAAACAAGCGAATCCGGAGCGCAGTAGAATTAGGGAAAGGACAACTGAACCCATACGAAGCGTAAAACGAGGATTTCAGACAGTTCGTTCTCTTGATAAATTTGAATAAAGCATTGTGAAGATACAATTCATGCGATATTTTCCGGAGTAACATTTCGTACATTTTGGTCACTCGTTGACAATTAACTGAATTTAAACGAGCCAAAATTTCACAGGGCGGAAGTCATGCCTTAAGGGATACAAAAAGTGGAAATCCAAATTGTGGGAAAGCCGATTATCAGGGTAGTCGCAGTGTCATCACAAACTACCCACAAACACAGGGGGAGACTGTGACGTTCGATAGCCAGAGCCTCAGCAAACTGGAGCATGCATTTTCGGCTGCTTCAAAAATTATCGAGAATTCATGAGGAACTTTGACTCTATGTCCAATTTGGATGATTCTGGGTCCGTCGGCATCTACACAGGCGCCTGGCATTTCTAACTGAGGTTTCAACTACCTGGGAGCATGCTTCCTGAGACAAGTAGCTAGTTATCGGCTTATCCTCCCTGTATAGCTCATACCGCAGCTACAAAGATATTTGTATAAACAGTGGAATTTGACAGGCGTAGTGTTTATTTGTAGCCAGGGAGACTGGCAGAGTACTGGTTTGTTGTGATATATACAGTTTTACAGCATTATAAGTCCTTTATACAGTAGATGTTAGACGCTTCTTTGTTGTTGTTGATCAGCTATCTCTTAGAAACTGGAGTTCTAAACAGATTGGGTACTTGAATACCGTCGTCCTTTCCATTGCCAAGATAATGGCTCTGATACTAATAATATTAATGATAAGTTGCGAGGTTTCCGTTGACAAGCAGAGTATCGATCAGTAAGCTCAACTGTGGCTGCAGGTTATCTTTTGTGTCAATCCTCCGTTTTCTGTATAAAAAAAACGTTCCAGTTAGACATTTTTTATGCTATACCTGACATGAGCTTTCTAAATACATATATAGTGTCCTGTCCAAATAGGCTTCCTGGTGATGGATCATCTTACCGTGCCATTTGGTCTTCGGGTCACTAGAATGCTCAGGTACGAAAAACAGTCATTCACTTCGTTCCCTCTCATTAATTCTAAGTTTGGATAGGGTTGGCTTAATTTCAAGAATAACCTATTTAAATCATTTGAGTTCTCAAAAATGGCTAGAATATAATTTACGTAGCGTCTGTACAACACCAGTTTTGACAGGCTTTCGCATGATCTGGATTATACTTTAGCCATGAGAAAATTGACTAGCAGTAAACCCAGCGGATTGTTCATTGTTATCTCAACAAATAGCTGAAAACCGTGCCCCTAGAAATTGAATCTCACAATATGTGTACACAGAAGTAATAATCATTTCACTTCGACCACCGAAGTGAGAAAGGGAGCATCGCTCTTTACAGTGCATTTATGAATTATATCAACTGTTTCACAAAACGGAACCTTAATAAACCGGGACGTCACACTAGGTGAATACACCAGTTTATCACGGGCATTCATGATATCTACACAATTGGCAATTTCGACACTATCCCTCAAAATATACTGAATTGTTTTCTGATCGTTTTATGCAGATCTGCTAGCCAGCGGACTAATTTATGCTGCGGCGTATTACACATGGACACTGCGCTTGTGAGTTTTGGACAATCTTTACATATGCGACGTGAATGTGCCCATTGGCTTCATCAGCTTTCACTGATCGACAGAGATTATGCCATTTATCCTCAACTTTTTCAACTTGCGGCATATTTCTTTTTCCACCTCTTGGACGTTGTCAGGATTATCATCCGGTAGAAATTTTGGAGTGTCAATAAGTACTTCACACATTGTATCCGGGTATTTCGTTCTGTCCATCAATACAACTCCTGAGCCTTTGTCCGGACCCAACATCATCAGATTCTCGTTTTGTCTTATTTCTCCCAAACTTTGAAAGTGTGTCGGTGTTGGTAGGTTGTGACGGTTTTGCTTGTAATTCAAATGCTGGTAGGCGACATCTACTGGGTTTGCTTTGACAGCGTCCATCATTTTGTATGTTAAGTGCTGGATTTGGGGTGGAGTTTATTAGTTTAAATACTTCACATATATTTCTTTCGCGGTAATTAGTTGCTATGACGTTGCACACATTAACTAAACGTCAGCGCCTGATTTTCTACCAAACATACTGATATTTGCCTAATTAAACCTGCTGAGTATTAGCAACCATTGAGGTCTGCCACCTTATTCGTCTCAAAGAACTGTGCACAGATTAACCGTTTGTGTGCCCACAAGAACGGTTAGTTTCCTACATATGAAAAATTGGATATATTCGTTAAAATTTCCATCCCATCCATGGATATCAGAAAAAAATATTGGCAATCACGCAACACATGCTACCTGTTTTTCCATGAATACGTTGAGAACCACAGGACCGTTCGGTTATACTGCTGTCATCTAACTAAACAGTTAACTAGTGTTCGCTTAATTGTGTGGTTGTACCCTTGTTTCTTTTCTATATCAAAGCATATTAAAGTTACATGGACAGCCACCGGTATTAAGTGAGAGATTGTGTGGTGCATTTGCGTCAAAGTGTTCTGTTTTGACCTGAAATTTAAGACATTTTATCATTAACCAACAACTGGCATAGGTCGTACGGCCTACAGTGGATAAAAAAAGACCTCAAGATTAGCTTTCAGATCGCAGGCTACTAGTTTTAAATTATGACATGTCCTAACGAATCAAACAAGAGAAAACACACGACCTTGCACGTGAACACTTAGTAACCAACGGACTGACGTGCATTCAATTAAAAACATATCAGTAAACATAACCACAGTTATTTTTATTTGGTTCATTTTTTATTCCACGGTCATTTATGTTCTTTACCTTTAGCAAATTAAAAAAGTGAATCATTGCACATCTAGTTTAGTATACATTCCAGTAAGTTACTAGTTTTCTGTTAGCGTCAACTAATCACTTGTAATGTTCCGTGTATAAACTTCAATTTAAACTTCAAGCCGAAATCTGTAGCCAACAATTTCACTATATTTACATTTTATATGTTTTGCAGCATATCGCTCGCTGGTGACACAATCTAAGATCAACTGAAGGACATCTAAGTCTAACTCGTTGTCTTTGTAATAAACCATATTAAGTGGTGGATCTACGCAGATGGTATAATTTTCAATCAGTCACGTCGTTGATTTTAATCACAGCAACAGCTTTGTAATCATGAAGCTATCGTGGACTGCTTCTTTAACTTTCGTTCATCAAGAGTTATTACCAACTAAATTTGTTCCAACTTCTTGGATTCATTTTCCTCCGTTCTTACGTAAATGTTAATGTATATATCTGGTTTGCACAAACTCTGGCAAGAGGATAAGAGTTCATAGGATCCAGAAACCATGATGAACCCATCGAAGTGGTAAAATGCTGTCAGAACCTCGAGGCCCGCGTCTTAATCCGATTATGAATTTCCGATGCCTAGTAGACGGACTACAGTAATTGAAGCCAACAACTAAACGAATGATAACAAAAATAAGTCATGTTAAAATTCTCAGAATAATTAGATATCATATACCATTCTATCCTGCAGCAATTATTTGATGGTGCAACCAAACAGTCATATTTAATCCAATTTTAATATTGACTGTCAACTGTAAGTCTGTTTAAGCAAACCCAATTTTCGGCACATTACTTTGCTCTTCGAGGTAATATGCGAACCATTGAATTGATGGGTAAAAACTTGTGGAAAACTTAGTCAGGACCCGATTAACATAACATTCATGGAACTGATTGTACAACAAGAAAAGATGGCGGTCTACTTCTTCAACAACGTTGTCTTAGTTTTCCGAAGAAAATAGAACACATCTTGAAGTCTGACCGATTCCGTTCATTTTGTTTTGCACGTCAGGTGTCTAGCATTCAACAGATTTAAAAACCAGAGACAAAAATATGTATTTCTATCTTCAGTCATTTGATTATCTTCTGACCCGCAAGTGGTTGCCACATTGTGGGACTTACGAAATGAGGTAAAATACAGAAGATCTTAGCACGTAAGTAAATAATCAATACGGATTAACAGTAGAAAATTTTGGCCTACTAATCTCTAACACTGCACACATCTAGGTAGACCTTTTGGTCAGCTTATTCGGCGTAAAAGCATTAGGCTCAAATTTTACTACTGCTGTTGTCCAACACTTGTACGCATTTTTGCCGCGATGAAGGACTGAACCCTGAACACGTTCTTCTTGGACAACCTTGTTGACCATCATACTCTATGGTGATTTGCAAACACTCAACCGCGTTCGCTTGTGGGTGCTGTTTACGAGGTTCGCTCACGTGATCTTCTCGATAGGGGTTGCAGAACCTCTCTTGTTACCATCGGTCAATTACGTCATAGCCAAAACTGTAAAATCGTGAAGTGGTGCGTTTGCAACGCTCCCGGATGCTCAACCTCAAATCGACACTCCGTGATCGGTTTCCACCATGTTTAGATCCATCAGGTAGAGATAATCCGAATGGGTGATCGAACCTTCGTGTCACGAGACAGTGTCACTCTCCGCCCGGCCACTCCTTCCACGGGCGTCTCTGTGATAGGGAAGTTGTATTCAGACTATCTCCACCTGATGAGTCCAAAAATGGATCAAACCAGTGGTGCAGTGCCCGTCTGACGGGAAAAATCACGAAGCAGTAAAAATAACATCTAGTGCCCTTGCAGCCGCAACCAGTGCGGCCTGGTAATTCGAGGCAGACTATGTCTATCTATACTGATTGAGTGAACACACGCCACAACTCAACTACGCACAAACTCCCCCATCACAATCGATACTAATATGACTGATGGCCGAGCGGATGAGAATATCGTCTCGTTACGCAAAGGGTAGCCAGTTTGATCTTCCACTCAGACTACCTATATCTGAAGGAAGAAACCAATTATTGCAAACTGGTAATCTGAGGCGGAATATGTCTACCAAACTAACGGGGTGAAAACAGACTATAGCATAATTACCTAAACCGGAGTGTTTCCGTTTATACCTTGAAGATTCTTGTTACTGATGAATAATCACAGATATTTGAATGCAGAGAATGGTACACTACTCACTTAATCACAGTTATGAGCTTTTAAAAATAACACGCTAGATGATAAATGGATTGAGAATAACACAACGTTATGAGCAAGTTGTAATACTCTACGTTTCAACCACCTCGGGTGGCCTTCCTCAGGAGTGTTGTAATCGAAATCACCACGTGATTTCGATTACAACACTCCTGAGGAAGGCCACCCGAGGTGGTTGAAACGTAGAGTATTACAACTTGCTCATAACGTTGTGTTATTCTCAATCCATTCATCAATAACATGTTAAACACGACGCTCAAACTGTTTGACTTCATTCGTACTAAATTTGGTGCGGATATCTTACAACACGCTAGATGGTTCGCTGCAATGCTAAAAGTGAGATCTAATATGATTGGTGTTGAATTTGTAATTGGTACTTCACAATCGAGTACGCCCACGTTGGACTGGTGTAGTAGCAACCGCAGATAAATGTTTAAGTTTACTGTGAACGAAGAAATAGCTAACATCTTGAAAAAGTAAATTACCACAGTTCTATATATGAAATGAGTAAGAATGCAAGTAGATTTTGATCAGTTTTACTGCTATTCGTTTTCCCTTCTCCATCAGCTAATCAAAATGTGGAATGCATAACGTCTGGCTACCCATACATAGACAGGGAAATGTCAATTATGTATAGTTAAAAAAACTGCTCAAGCGTGACTGGTGATCAGTAAGTGCACTATCAAGCTGACAAACAATGCTTCAGAAATGACAATCAACGTAATGAACTATACATTATGTTAATTCTATAATGGTCAGTGTCCGCACGACTATTTGGTGGGCGGTTCAGTAAATGGACATAAAATTAGTAACTGGCCTCAGAAATTTTCTGTGAAAAGCATCCTTGAGGATGTAACAACCGTATCACAGAAATTGTTTGCATATCTTGCATAAGAAATTGAGATATCTTTTGGCACCGCAGAGGCAGCAAGATTGTAGAATAAGTCTACAAGATCCGGATGCACCCTCCATGGACAAAAACCAACGCAAACTGACACATTTACCGTATAATTCCACGCGGAGTAAACAAATCTTGAGCGATTTGTACGAAAAATAAGACAACGAATATATTTTTACTAGTCATAGGAAGTTAGTATTATAGACGGTAGTGGCAGATCACCTCTCACAGAAAGCAGTTTTTTCTATCTCCGCCCATAAGATTATGGCCGTGTGAAATGAGGGATGAATTGATGCTGATAATAGCGCAACTGAGCTCCAAACTTTTTCACTAAATGTTTTTCGATTTTGAAGATCACTATGTAATATGCTGGGATCGCTTATTGTTTATGAACTACTTATCGCTTCCCGCCATCAAAATCCTGAGGGTATGGATGGGAAGTTACTAAAACGTCACCAAAAATAATTCGTGAATAGCGAATGAATCAATCTCTGAAAGATTGACTTATTACGACAGAATAAGAGAAGCTGTCAGTGGCTTATGACAATCAAAATATTTGCTTTGATGAACACTGCAATTATGTACCTTGTACTCCGTGCAACAAAATGAACAAAAAATGTCGGTTTCCTGGTAAATTAACGCGTCGGTCGAAACAGTGCAGTCGTTTTTCGTTACATGACATCGACTTAGTTGCCAGCAAATCTAGGTATGAGATTACTTAAAGCCTTTGGCCTCTGCTTGAAACTTTGTTATCCTATCGACCGTTTGTTCACTGTTTTTATCTGCCAGATTCAAACCTCGAAAGAAATTGACCTCAGGTGAACGAGTGGAGTGCGGTTCACTATGTGTGTTTGTAGGTATGTACGTTGCATGCTAACGGGTACTGCAAACTCAGCTGGAGCCCGTGACCGGTATTGAGGGTATCTATCAACAATTAGACTTGCCTGTCAGTTTTCATTACCCCAACGACTATCTACAAAAGACATTGGCCGCCACTGATAATCTGAAAAGCGTGCGCAACTCGTTGTGAATCGATGCGGCAAGAACAGTCCCCGCTCCCTGAAAATCTCCGCGCTATGTGATAGTAGCGCTGAAGTTGATTACCGGTGCCTGCCCGATTGGTGCCAGTTGAACATAATGCTCTTGTTGTTTAACAGATTTGTCTGCGCGTTACTGCCGTGTCTGATTATCGTTCACTATGATGAGCTGTTAAAGATGGAATATATAAAAGAAGACCTCACTAATAATGCAGTTTGACGTCCGCATTTAAGTAAACCCATGAAGGCTTTAAAATTTCACAGTGACCGGGACTGGTAAGATAACGTCAACGCTGCATACGGATTTCCTAATTTCTTATAAAAATTTGCCGGGCTAAATATCTGTTCTGTCGATCAGTGTTCCATGAAGCAAAATGAAACAAGACTGCCAATTCAATTGTAACAAACTGTAACAACACTAATTCACAATACACCCTCCGAATAACCCACCGCGCTTTCATCAAAGGTTCCCTATCTTGCAACAACTGAAAGTAACAAGTTTGAGAGTTACTAAACTGACACATCCTGGCAGATGTATAAATCTGAGCTTTTCTCGTAAAAATTGGAGCTTTCCTAATTTTAGGTGGTTTATTTGTATTATTATGAATCTGGTTTGGTTACTTTTCAAGGAAAAAAAACTCAATCTTAGAGCGGCATAAGAACAGCTAAAAAAACCGTTTACACTTTTACAATTGTTTGGTCACTACCATGATGACACAGCAGTAAATTGAGAAATAGGTTTCCTGAGTAATATGAACAGAAAGTGATAATAACTGCAAAGAGAGAATAAATAAGTTGAAAATAATATGTAATTGTTACCTAGTAACTCCAAAACGGAACGCCAAGGGCAAATATAGCCATTTGTATTTTCCACCTGCTTCCTAGTTAATATCGCACACAGATGCGTCTGGCATTCTCAGTGGTATATTTTCCACCTGTTAAAGGTTTTTGTATCAAAAATGATTGTCGGCATGTAGCTTATTGATTGAATTTCACTTCCTCCGCTTTTTATTGTGTATTATGTTTTATCTAGTTACGAGTTGTTATTTGTGCATACTGACGAAATGTTGATGGCATCTGGTTTGAAACCCCCGAACATGAAAGTTGGCACGCCAACTATTACACCATTGAATTCATTTCTGTTTAGGTAATAAACTGAACTGCAAGACTCATCGTTTGCACCTACTGACATATGCTACTCACATATTTTGAAGAAAATCTCGTTAGATTATCAGGATAAATCTTGGTATTTTCCAGAAATATCAAACTGTCAATTAACATCATTGTTCAAGTGAATCAACATATCCAGTAGGATAGACGGCCACTAACTATTTAGATAGTTTCAAGTTGAACATCACCCACAATTGATCGCAGCCATCGGATTCCCATAGACTTTCCAGTGGACCCCTTTCGAAAATAAGCACGAGGCTCGAGTTTCGCTCCCATCGGAGAATGCGACAGCCGCGATCAATTGTGAGTGATGTTCAGTCTGTGTGACAATTAAATCCCCCACCACTCAACAAGTCAATGATTTCTGTTATTTCAATTTGAAGAGAAGTCTTAGTCGAGGGGTCATCGATTGAAGTTAACAGACAATAACTGTCTCCTCTCGAGGCGATCAAGCAACCTGACCATTACTCACCAGCGAAAGTGGTTGAGTGTTCACATATGACAATTTGGCCGTGCCTAATGTGGGGTCAATGGCGCAGTGGTAAACACGGTTGCCTCATGAACAGCGTGGCAGGAGTTCTAGTCCCTACCGTGTCAAGGATATGTACTACTGACGAGCTTTAATGAGAGTGAGACTCGAGTCTAGTGCTTCTTCTCGAAAAGGGCCGTCTGGGAGGTCTGTGGGAATGTGACAGCTGCGATCGGTTGTGGGTGATGTTCAACGTGAAATTAACCAAATCTCTGACTACTCATCAGTAACCTTTGGATAGTATTCAGTTAGTAGCGTTACGTCACTTGAGACGTTTTAGTACGCTATAGATGACCAAATGCCTACCAAAATAGGTTGGGCAAATCAGAACAAAATGAAAAGGTACTACTGGAAAAACCGATTTCATTTATCGTAAACTATTCTGATACAATTCGCTACTAACGAGACAAAGTATGTCCATATTTTGTCGATAGAACAAAATGTGGCAGTCATTGCATATAAAACACTACCTGGTATTGTGTGTGTAAAACTTTCCATCCGTAAAGTAACCGAACAGATTTTCAAACCATCGCCAGTGCATTTTCTGCTTCGTACTGTACGCAGTTTCACTGGCCTCTTACCTTATGCCTCTCCCAAAACTGGTGATATGCAAATTTCCGGAAATGATTTGTACCATTTTAGTCTGTTCAAATGTGCATAAGGGAATTGGTAGTCTAAATATTCGCCATAAATTGTAATTTAACGTGCAAATATCGGTTGGAATCTTGCTGATAGTACATATGTGTTGGTTTAAACTTTGCCAGTTGCTAATATGACTTTTTCTTTCAAATTTAAATTAGCCGCGATAAAACCGACTGACTTACTAGCATACTGAAGAATTTGGATAAACTTTTACAAAAATGACCAGAACTGTTCTGCTTATTCCTGGTCAAGAATACGCAGTAAAATGTAAGTTATAACATTTCCAATTTGGTAGACCCTGGTTGAAATATGTAGTAAGTGCTTTCATACAACACGCGTACACGCTTAAAATACAATAGATATCCACTTGTTCGAAATAATCTGTGTAAACTATTGATTTAGAATAATAAGTACATGATAGCTTTTCTTCTAACCAAATAATTTGTGTCTACTCTGTTTGGTGGTAAACTCGAACTTTTCATACCGTCCCATGGTTAGTTCGCAATAAGTTACGTGGACCCCAACCAAAATGTTTTAGTTCAAACGTGGAATAACTACTCGCTTTCAATCGAACCAAGCTGTTAAGGAGATCCGCTGGAAAATACTACACAAACGACAAACAGTTTAACAGAAAACTCATCTGGAATCTGGGCATTATGTATCAAACTGTATAGACTGTAATTTAACATACCCACATATTGCCGAATTCCTATCACAGCGATAAATACAATGAGCAATCCTCCAGTGAACTGATAGTTTAATTGGTCGACAAAATCCACACCTTCTCCTCCGTACGGCGTATAGAAAACTTTGCCTATACGTAGCACGGAATCCGGATTCATAATTTGCTTGCTGTTAGGAGATTAGATGTACAAAGGGTAGGTGGACCAACAATTTCCAGGTTACGGGGCTTTCTTATTCGGACTAAAACCAGATTACTAATGTGAGCGCGTCGTTTGATACAAATGAACTTGTGGATTCCATTCGATTTTGTCATCCTCGTCGGTCATCTTATTGCGTCTCGGTTAGCAGGTATGGTTTTTGGAGAACTGGACAGGTGCATACTTCAAATGGTCGATTAGACTGACTGTTTACTTGTACAAGAAGAGGGGTTCAAATTCAGCTGGAACTGAACAGGTGCAGTATCAAAGCTCATGATAAAAGGGCGTACACTGAGTAAGAAGTCAGTTATTTTCAGTGAAATGAATTTCCTCCTTCTAAGTTGCACAGTACGCGTTTAGCTCATGATACAGTTGCCCGGATGAGTGATGCTTTTAACGAACTTTAAACTCTAGTTGTCTATGTATTTTAGCCGCATGATCGTGGCACAGACACACTACCCTGGGATTGCAATAATCGTCCTGTTGGGAATATGACGACGACACTGACACATCAGTGCACACACCGACAAACACACGCCCGCGTAAGCAAACGCAGGCGAGCGCATGATGTCCACACACACACTGACAGACAGCAACTAACTGCAAGGTGATGCGGCTGGGGATCTGACCGACAATGACGTTGATTTGGTTGTGCTATCTTTATTGTGTGTTGATGCGGGCAATGGTAGCCAATTTGTATGAGCTGACTAATCCCAAGGTATATGTGAACAAGGTCAGCGGGCTACGTAGTGAGCAACATCAAAGGAACTGTGCCGTCTAATGGGTAGATAGAAAAGTTTGTCAGGAACCCTGGTGAATACACCCCAGGTTTGAGTTAATTATGGTCCATACCTTGAAATAAAACCAGCACTTAGCATCTGTTTGCTGATGGAATTTACTACTTAATACAGTAGTGACACTGTTGACATTAGAACAATATTCCCGCAAAAATATAGGTTTTAGATCAGTTTGTCTTCAGTTTACCCATCAGTTCAAAATAATGTTAATGTATGTGACCGCAATAATATTGTAGATGGTGTTATACGACAGAAGTGATTTGTATTTTTAAATGACCTTGTCCACTCATCTTCATACCTGATGCCAAATACATCTGAAACAAGTGCAATGTGCATAGTACTAGTTCCCAAAGGTGACCTTTCCACCAGGTGTTTTATTCCCAAGGTATAATAGATATTCGTCAGGCTGTTCTCAGTCCATCAGTGTTTTATTCAGTAGCAAATTAGAGATCGCTAATTTATCAGAGACGTAGATTTTAAGCAGAATTTAGATTTCGAAAACATCCGGAGAACTAATGCACTAAATCATCATTCTGTGAAAATATTACGAACACTTTCATCATTTTAGAGCAAAGAGCGTTCACATAAGTAATAGTATAACCTGCGATAATGTTACAATGACTCAGAAATATTCTTGCTTGGGATATGGTTAAGTGATCCTCAGGTTGATGGAACTTGTGTTTCTTTTCATGCCCTACCAGTTCGGCCACGTTTTACGGGCAGCATTTTTGTCTGCAAACAGACCAATTGCGAAATCGCTTTCGATTGAGCGTCCTTTGGTCAAACAATATGCGGAAAGTAATGCGATATATTAAATGGTTTTAATCTTCATGTAACTATATTTCCTTGTATCTAGCTTCATCCGGAAAACTTGTTTCACATAGTACGGCAGCCAACCATTGAAAACGTAGGTAAACTGACGATTGATAAGTGAGCTGAGCGCCCGCATGAATGTTTTAATTTGCTTCCCCGTCCCTACCAAACCTAATGTAAGCGCTCAATCTAACGAACATAAGAAGTTGATTTCCCATGTATAGACCTATAACGGAAAACAAGAATAAAGTGAATGTTCTATTATCAGCAAACCAATATGAAAGTATCATTTTGCAACAGTTAATCACTTCCGCAAGGATTGCTTCCCTGCCTAAGTTTGACGTGAAAGCACACGTTCAGCTCATTTTATTCCATCGAACGAAATCAACGTTATGTCTGATCGGTCGCCGACGGTGAACGTGCAATCATATTAGTACTGTTATGTAGCCGCTTTGGGTTTACCAGCGTCTAATTTTAGACAAACTGAATAGAATAGAAATATGGTATTTCACCAGAATGACCATTACACGTTAATGCGCTGATTTCAGTGGATATCTGAACAGCTTTGTGATGACGGTTTAATCAACTCATCGTGCGGCCTTGAATCAAGCATTAAGCTTCAAGGGTAAATGCTCATGGTGTAGTTGTAAGCATTTGTTTTAAGCGATGCTCTTGTTAACAAGGACTTCGAACAACGTAAGCGTGTTGATGTTTCCAACATTCGAAAATTGATCCGTCGGGATTTCCTCGTTCAAACATTATCCCTCAATGTAGTCAAATAGTTGCAAGCTGTGTCCAAACTACCAAACTTTGTTACAGTAATTTGAAGCATCTAACTCGCTGCATTGCCATCAGCTGCATTCTTTTTGATAGACGAGATGATTTATTCAATGCCACACAAATCCTGAAGTGTACAATCAAATCTCATTCCTCATTCTATTCCAAAACTAAGGCCGTACGTCCGTGCTATTAATTCTATATGCTGTATCTATTACTAGCTTTGTTTCGTAATGCGTCCCTACTAAGTGTTGCCTTTTATTGCAGCGGAGCAAAAAATCGAAAACAAAGAGATTTCGACGACTGGCTTAACAAGGCTTAGATAAGCCGGTTGTATTATAATGTTCCAGTAAGAACTATACAGTTTACTTTTAATAGAAAAAATTTACACACTAGCTACGCAATTGCAAGCACCGATGAGTGACTTATACAACTCGAAGTCGTCAAATTACTTTTTACAATCCTAATGTCTATTATTAAATCAACTGTGTTCCAGTGTTCATAAAAATCTGTTGGTTTATGAAATTCCGAATTAATTGGCCAGTCCGTTATAAATCGAAATGTAATCAAAAGTAATATAAGCTAATAAACTTTGTTTTCTCCATGCTGGTTGCACGTAGCGGCTCTACTCGTTCATAATAGTAATAGCCATACATTTCGCCATTGAACCCAGTTATTGTTACCTAAAGCAATTGATTTAGTGAACAATATGCTCAGAGTTGCGATTTTCTTATGCAAAAAAGATTCGGCCACATACATCTGGAGCCGAAAGACAATGGTGGATTGTTATTGACACTCTTTTTTCCTGTGTAGTTTCAAAACTGACGACGTACCGGACAGTACTTTAGTTATTCACAAAATTGGGCGCATAACCACTCTTGATGGTATTGTAAACCAATTAATGAGATATCACGGCCAGGTTGCGCGCTTATTTCACTTGGTAGACTGCTCCAAATGGAAATTCTTGATGCAACTACGTCGATCAGACCGAAGAGGGGAAGTTAGATGTTAACTGCGTTGTACGTCACGTTACTGGCTCCATCAAACCGTGTGTGCAATAAGGTGAGGTCCCACAAGCATATGGATGAGTTTTATATTTACCATAGTGATCTCCTCAGAACCCAGAAAACTTAATCACGAGCAGTCATTTCTCTTGCCAACAATATGCAGCGACCACCAATTCAACTTGCAATTGGTTGTAGAAATTCCAGCAATATTCAGAGACTTGAAACAGTTACAGAGAAAATTAATGCTGACACTAGTAGCGGGACTCAGTTACTCTCATTTGGTCTACTAGTTATTTGAGCTAAGTTAGCCTCCTTTCCATAAGAGCCAAACTCTTAAGTCAGATGTCCTGAATAAGATCACAAACAGTCTATACCTTGTTACTGCGTTGGTCACGCTGTTGGGTTAAAGATTGCGGACAAGCAAACGTCTTCCGTAGTAAAAATTTTGCCCAAAAACATCTAAACTTAGCGTTTCTTCAACAGATCCGTCTACTTAGTTCCACCACACTTCACGTCGATTTTCTCTTCTCATATCCAACAGAGCTAACCATCATTGGCAAGTTGTCGAAAAACTTTACCAGTCAGCTGTTCCAGTGAACATTGCTTTGAGTAGTGAATTGCTTATTCGCTTTACCTTCAAAGCTACCACATATTATTCTAGTGTTTCTACTCATTTCTATATACTCCTGAATAATGTTACTGCTACATACCTTTTGTGGATCATCTGCTAATATTTAAGACATATCTAATGGACACGCAGTAATTGTTGTAGCTGAGTAGTTAAGTTTCTCATTCTAACCAGTATACCAGAAAAGAAAAGCCGGACGAAACCGAATTACGAACGAAAACTGACCACACTGTTGCCAATGGTGGGTAGTACAACTCCGCCACTGTAGTACATTTTGGCATACTCATCTGACGAGTAGTTGGATATATAGTTGATTTCAAATTGAGCAACAGTCACACCTGGTCGTAGTTCTTGTATCCAGACAGAGTTTTTAGCAAGCCTCTTTCGAAAAGAATCAATATAGTCGAGTTTCGCTTCTGTTGAAGGTCGTCAGTATTGCACATCTTTGCCATTTCCCGGGGTGGCGCTGCGTCCACGATTTCATCAAGAAGCTGAATTGACTACTGCGCGATTGACTTCACGCTAAGCAGGACAGAATCACCGTAACTGAACGCTCAACCAACTTTGCTTTGAGACGACTATCAATGTTGTCCAGTAGAAGTTTCATTTACCACCTGTTAACTCGAGTGCGTAACACAACAACAACGATTCCGTGTCAGGTGGCAAGGTCATGCACTATTGACGAACTTTAGTGCGGGCGAAACCTTAGTCCATTGCTTCTTTTTGAAACAGTCCTACTGGAAAATCTATCCAAAAGGAGAAAGTTACGGTCACAAGTGATTGATGTTCATATCAGTCCAGCTTTACCACCAGATTCTACTTGTTGCGTCCCAGAAATTAATCGCTCAACGTTGAGTAGTCGTAATCAGTAAGTTTAACCTAAAGAATACCAATCGTTTGCCAAGTAGCATCGGCAAGCACACTGCCAGGATCAAAAAAGTTACGTACCCCACACTATCATTGCGAAAGATTTTTAACAGCAACGCGAGTTACTCGGGACGTCACTTCTAAAGGACCAATGTAACCAACTTATTACTTCCTACTGGTTCAATGGACGAAACTTAGGTACAAATGTCCATCAGTTCTCTCAAACATTATAAGATTGAAAAGGAAAGATTGAAGTAACGTTTTTCAGAGGTTAATTTAGTGCTTTTTCAAATTTTGATGGCAGTGTGTAGCCGAAAAGTTTTGACAAGACTCCAAATGTATGACCCAGTTAACATATTGGTGACCTGTTACAATGATTTTATGTGGTCTCAAAAGTAAGTTAACTCAGATTTCAGCAGCTTATTCAGCCTTAGACGTTGAAGGCGGTGTTCGATTGAGACAATCCCAGCCGATGTAGCCACGATGCCTGGAATAGTATTACTCAACCAAATTTTTTGTCTAGGCCTTCGTTCTTAAGTACTTTTCAAAAATACTGTATGAGTTTGCCGCATAAGCAAACTCTATTCATTCGTCTCTTTTGTGAAAGCAAACAAATGTCTTGTGTTCAGTGCATATCGGTAGTTTTCACATTCCCAGTAATACTTCAGTATACCTCAGTAATAATTTCACAAATCTACTATCTGTTACGTAATATGTGTTCATTAATTTTGTATTACAGGAGCTTCTAAAAAAGTAGAAACTAGACACACAAATAACAGACACATTTCCAACATGACTGTACTATGACCTTACCAGCAGCAGCTTGACATCAGTATTCCTATGACTAATCAAGATTGAAGGCTAATTTCGCCTTGAATATATGTTAAGTTCTATACCCTGCTTCTAGCGTAGCTCACTATCCACCGAAGTCACTGACAGACACAAGGTAAGATCATGGTGGTTAGTGAAAGTCACAGTTACTCCCGTGTGCAAATTTTGGATGTACCATTTACTAGGCTGGGAACAGCGTTAGCAACTACATGGGCGTTTGCAAACATTTTCGTATACTGGTGTATGTGGCAATCGACAGCTCGCGTGCCACTCAGAGATTGTTAACGGTTCACTGGTATTTTGCAATTCCTCACCTATATTTTTTACACTTATTTTGATCGTCAAAACTTGTAACAGGCAAATTCGTGGGAACAATGCGATTGAAAGTTTATCGTAGTCATCTGATTTGTGGTTAAACCGAAGGGTTATTTTAACTGTACAGCTCCGTTTATAGTTCAAAGCTTCCTGGAATGGTAGGATTCCGAACTCTGAAATCAGCAGACAAACTCAGAGAATAATGACATCACAAGCCGAAGTATTCATCGGGACGTTTCAGAGTTAAAATACATGTATGAATCGTGGATAAAAGGGATATAATACTTCGAACATTTCCGGCGTGCACATGTGAGTTTGAATTCGGATTGCTAGTGTAATATATTGATGAAAGATAATTCCAATCAAAACTTGCAGGTAGCCTTTGCTACTTGTACATTCACACACACACGGATAAAGCGTTGCAAATGTTTCTACTAACGTTATTAAGGGACACAACTCTGGATTTCCGTAAACCAAGGGAGAGCAAAAACAATAAAAATGGTCTTAGCTGGGCTTTATAGCAGACACTGAGTTCAACTGTGGAATACATTAACTCCTGGCATAATTTCCGAATTTAGTTGAATAAGCAGATGCCGACTACTGGTAAACTGTGCGTTTGGCTGGTTCGAACACTACCGAAGTCCACATTTCTCATAAATGAATCCCTACTAAATAAACAAATTTACGATATTAGTTATCATCGGCATACCCATTCATTCTTTGTCCTAGACGTTGATCCGTCCTACCGATGCTAACGTCATTGCAATTGCAAGTGAACTGACAGACTGTTAATAGTGAGCAGATCGAGAAACGTGTTGTCTTAACCAGCGGCAAAATTTTATTGCGTTTTGTACAGGTAAGCTGGTGGATAAGAAGCGCTCAATCTTGAATACAGACGGCTAAATTACTAAAGGCAGTCATTCTGAATGTGGCATTTACGCTGCTTTCATTTTTCATGCTGTAACCTAAAGTGATTTTTTTAAAAAAAATATATCAACCGTTTAGTTTTGAAACTGCGCACAATATGTATCCAGCTGCGTAACAACGTTTCAATTCAATCAGACGCCCCATTGCTTCGTCACAAATGTCTGTTATGTCGTGGACTACCTATTCAACGATTTCCAAAGTTATCGCTAAAAGACAAACGTTGTACTACAGGTATGTTTAATTATAATTAAAAAGCAACTACACAAGTAATCATTCATGCTGTGCTACGATGAATGCCCTACTATATGGACCAAATTGCTTCAGTTACTTTGTTTCATGCAGTTCAAGCTTAAAATGCATACCAAAATAAATATGTGAACATAATGGGCAATGGAACTTCGAAATTATAGCTGATTACTTCTCTGGTTATATAAACTTGGCCTCAGAACTCGTAAAAATGGTGAATTTTGGTGAACTAGCATGCGATTTAAACCCCTCACAGCAACAATGATAAATGTTTCGGTTGGTGTACGTTCGTTTCTAATTTACCGAATTTAAAATAATCGTGTACATGTTTTTAAAAAAACGTGGGATTCAATAATATTCATTCCATCGTATGAAACAACCAACTATCCAGTCAGGCAGTCTTACACCCGACCTAAAAAGAGTTTAACCGCTGATTGCGACGCAGCAAGACCACGCAGAAAGTTTGATGGTGCACTTTGTTTTACGGTGCACGTACACTGACTTGAGGTTTACCTGTCAATAACGATACACAATCACTCATAAGGGTTTCGTTTGCAACCATACTCAACAAAGGTGGTTCGCGATTTGCTGTTGTAAAACAAAAGAGATGTGCCTGACACGTATATCTGAATGGTTCACGATGTTTCAGGATAGTATCAACAAATCTCATATATGTTTACTACGCTGAACTAACAATTCAATCATAATGGACATACAGTAGATTCAACTTAAAAATCGATCATGGTAATTCTGAGTAAAACCACTGGTTTGAAAATGACTTTTGAGGATGTCCTTTTGTGCTATGAAGATGTTATGACCAGAGTAACGCCGTATATTCGGAATATCCTCTACATCGCTGTGGTCAACACTAAATAATTCAGCAGTAATTTCTTGGGTAAAAAACGGAAAGGCTGTCAAACTAGATGGGTTAGCCCTAACGGTTGTTAGGTTTCGCGCAGATAGGCCACTCCAACACTTAGGTAACATGATGCAGACTTCTTCAGAACTGCACAAAGTATTCCGGTTCTTGGAGGGAGTTGTTTCAAACTGCACTCAGTAGTACTTACCTCCACAAAATTCAACAATATTTAGAAAAATTCATTTCAATGTCACTGCCCAACTCCTATTAACGATCCCTAACAGCACACACGTTGCCGTTCAAGGGCAGCATTATATGATGTTGTCTGTCATATAAGTCTTTCCTATCGTCCTGTTAGAACCAGGCGGAAACTTTCAGACCATTTGCATACTCAATTGGCCACAGTTATTGTTTCAGCTACGTAAACCGCGATGCCCTCGGTCAATTGTCGGAAAGTTACGAAAGTTTGTCGAGCTTAACTTCACTAACAAGTGATTAACTAACCAAAAGTAGAAGGTGCACATAGATTAATCACTTCCGGTGTAGCCGGCGAGGTCCTCCTGTAGCATTAATAACATCAGCTTAAATGGTGATGACGTCACTGTCAGCTACTTACAAATCGGTCAGTCGAAAGGTACATTATGTCACAACATGCGCTGGTTACATCTTATCGTAAGACTCGAAGAACAGAAGGAACTCATAAAACAAATGCGTACACATTAAGTCGAAGAAATTTCAAAAATGATGGTGAGAAATCTTTTCCGAATTCTAAACACATTAATGCACAGATCAACAGCGACTGTCAAAATGAGCTACCGACTAGAGAAATATCAGACATGATGCAAAAATACCTTGGTCAAAAAAGGAGAATTAAACATAGGAATACAACAATAATGAACAGAAATTATCAGATGGATCCAAAATTTACCTACATAGTTATACAAGTATGATGAAAAATGTCGAGCCAAACTAAAAGCGCGACAATATTTGACAAAATATAAATATGAATTTTACACAAGTTTATGAAGGCTTGGTAAAGGAAGTAAAATTCGTTCAATAAACGTATAGAACGACAGAAAGTCTAAGGATGGGTCATGGACAGGCAAAATGGATCAATCAATCGATTGAAAGCTCATTCCTCTTAAGAAATAAATCAGTGATCAGGATGTTCACTGACTGTCATCAATACTTCAGCCTTGATTATTTGACTTTTGTGCTATGACGGCTTGAACATCTTAGCTTTGCTCGTGTGATTCCCTTATTTTGCGTCCGCCATTGAGTTTTGATTTAAATTTTCCGGTAATCACTCAATGTTATAAAATAGCAACTGCGGAAACGATGACTTCTTTATTCACAAAATACTACACAGTATGGCGGTAAAAAGGTTTTTTAACTAAATAGTTTGTTCACGTAATATTCCATTAACGATGTAACGGCAAACAAAATTCCAGAACAGGAGGTCATCCACCTTATGTAACAGTATTCCGAGGATAGACATATACTTTTTCTATATAGTTCCACCAGATTAGACGTTCCTGCCGAAAATCTTTACCGTCTTGAATATTAGCAAATATTGTATTTAGCACTGTGAATCTTTTGGCTCCTTGTGTGTACAACTTTGAATTCCAAACCTTTGAATCTCGCTTTCTTCCAAATATCAAACCTGATTAGTTAATATTGCTCTTACTATTGCTGGAAATAGAATGACCTTAATGACTGAAACTCCACATCTTTGGGCATATAGAACAGTTTTTTCACATTAACTGCATACATTAGACGCTTACTGATGAGTCAGCACAGCCTTATGGTTATGCCGCATTTGTAAAAAGATGTACTACTGGATGTCCTGCAAGTAAAATGCATTATAATTTCAGAATAAACGTAGAACTAAAATTTTCGTTAAATCTTCTGAGATATACATGAGGTATTTGATCGTCACGCAACAATTTATTACCCAGAAAGACGCGTATTTCAGCAGGGGATTCTTATGACAATCCTCTTCGTCATTCATGGCCCACAGTTTCAGTGAGTAACGCATCGTTTTAAAGGTCTCAATGCGAAATAAATAAACGAAGCGATTGTAGATAATTTTTCACCAGTGAAAGAGCATGCCTCTGGTGTCAGATTGGCGTATTTATTTGCACTTTAAAGTTATTTCACTCCAACGTGAAGTTCCAAACACGTTTGTGGTTCTAACAGGAACTGTTAACAAGTTCGGGTTATTATCTGGATCCGTGTTTCAGTTGTCTTCGTCGTGTCTCTGAAGTAAACCTATAATCAGTCATGCTTGTGTCGACTTTATACGAAACCTGTCCCGTTCATTACAATCAAGCCTTTACCGATAGTCTAGTTTGAGCAATGTCTACGTTGCTATTGAGCTTGGCGACTGTCGTAAGTTATAAAAACACGGCCATCGTAGTTTGAATAATTCTGAGCAAGAAACCCGGTGAATGCTGTCTTTGTTTGTCACTAGGAAAACAGTGTTAGATTACATTACCATCAATCCTGTTACAGCATTCTGAACATGATAATAATTAAACTTGTTGTGTGCTTTGTGATCTGGCCTAAATATCAAATGATCGTGGTTAATCTAACAGACAATCCTCGAATTTCATCAGAAATTGAAAAGTAGTTTTAAACTAAACTATTCCTTAATTAGCTATCGTTGAGTTAGCTTGGTATTTTCATACACTCAAAAAACCTCGAATTATTGGTGCTGCACATTGTCAAGTTGTATTGGCATTTTTCTGATAACGGTATAAATATCGAACTGGCCAGCTCAAAACAGATTATTTCCGGTTTTTATTTAACGTCTGGTATCGCAAAAAATGCTGTTTTTTTACTCAATGAATTTGTGATATTCTTTGAACTTCCGCTTTCAATTTCGGCAAAAACAAAATTAGAGTGGATATTTATCGTTTTGTTTGCCATAGTGTAACCTGTATTTTCACAAGAAAGCCAATAAAGTTTTATTGAAAATAAGGCATGAATGTTGCCTAAATGAAGTGCATATATATAAAACAATTAGTTTTGGCTTAATTCGGTTGTTGAGTATTTTTACGTGTACCAGTTTTCCGCAGATTTGATGGTCTTTCAAATATAATAAGCTAATAGGGACTTACTCGAAAGTACAAAGTTGCTGGTTTGCATAAGTTGTTAACTTTACAAAAATGAAAACAGTTACTTCGTTTTTCCCTTGTCATGATGAATTATATTCGCTACCTCAAACCGTTTTCACTTCACTATAACGCGCAACGCTTTAAAATAAAATTTAGTTCTAATCAAAATATTGATGTATTTAATCATTCTCCTTTTGTAATATTGTTATAAATCAAACTGCGGAGGAATAGTTAAAAAATATGAAACACGTGAAATATTCTGTCTTCTTCTTTTGGCTCAAATGCAACACTGTTTCTTTTCGTTGGTACAAGCCGCAATACAAAACTCTGAAGCTATTCACTTACGAGCTCAGGGAGTAAATGTCGCGCAAGTGCAGTAATATTACTTATATCGCTTTTCGTTTTTCAATCTAATTTTTCAGTGGGTCGATTGCGTGGGACCAGAACATCTTTCGTATTTATTCGTTTACAGTCCCGAAGTTTTTAAAGCTTCCATCTCTGGATTAGAGGCCCTATCAACAAAATGACAAGTTCTTGCATTCCCAGTCAACTTATCGCCACATAAAATGAATCTGACACGCAAGCGGACTGATTATTGCATGTCAGTCAAACCAGTTTGAATGTCGCACATTGTGTTATCACCGAGTGGTCCAGTGAACCTGGATGTCTCTGATGTGACGTCAGTCGATGAGTTCATACTATACACGATGAAAAATAGTTATCCTGTATATTATTCGCAAAAGTGAACCATTACTTCCGTCTGAGGAGTTTGTAAGTCGGCACTAGGGATTCAGTCATCACGGAGAGATTGATATATCTGAGTTACGCCGGTTGAACTCAGGTCTACAGCTAAGAAATTATTCTCTGAACATCGGCAGAAGTCTGATTCTATCTGCTGGATCTTGCAGCCACTAATGTCTTAAATATATTTAAACAGACTTTATTCATAAACATCTAAGTTTATCAGTGGTCTGCTTTACAACGTAAACACTAGTTAACTTTCAGAACACCTTTGTATACCGTTGGAAAAATTGGATATCTGATTTCCTGAAATAAATACCCAGTACGAGTTTCTGTCTCGCTGTTGCTCACTGATTGGTTATCACATGAAATAACTATGCACTTACTGTCTTTACTCCAGATAACCGAGAGACGTGAACTTAACTAGAGAACAATACTAGATATATGGCTGTATAGGGCTATTCCATCAGTCGCAGGATGTAGATCAAATTGTAGCGATGAGGACGGTTTCCATCAAAACGAAACTTATGAAAACTGAATCATGACACATTGCCTCAAACAGAAAGGATGCCAAAGTGAAACAGCCACAGGATTCATGAACACGAAGGCTTCGACATGTTACAAAAAAAATCCTCCAACATTTCAACTGTATGCTATATGTTACGTCGAAGATTGCAGCTGGACGAAGACGTCCTGTATTTTGACGTACAGCTAAAATCTAGACATGATGAAAACTGCACACCGTTGCAAGGTTGGGAAGAACCTGGTGACATGTTTAGGGATATGACCAGTACACACACATTTTAGGGTACGAGTTAATTTCTGAAATAATTAAAACAAAAAACACATTTTATATCCCAGTTCGGCATTCACATATCTGATTACTATTAAAAAAACGTTTGACAGACTCGATTTACGGTGCTCTTCACTTGTTTGCGACATTTCAAAGATTCCCTCGTGATTTAATATTGTTTTAGAGGCAAATCCGAACGTAAGAAATCCCTCTATACTCTGCTTCACCTGACCATCCATACTGACCTTAATCTTTACGAAAATTGCAAAAGTACGCAATTAGATTTCTGGATTTCCCTCCTAGGAGACCTCAGATTGTCAAATATCTACGTGAAAGTGACTGCTTTGTGAACTCAGCCCGATAATTAGCAGGAACAACACTTTCCGATTCAATTCATTCGACTCCAGTTGAAGGTCGTCTTAGAAATATATGTGACAGTAATCGTGCCAACTAAAATTGCAGGTGTGATTTATGAAGTTGTTTAAATTACACAATAATATTTGTCTATATTAAAAAACGAAGCTGTTAAGTTTTAGATAATTGCTAGATTAGTTAATGTTTGGTTCGTTCTAGCTGGATTGACCAAAAACCAAACCAAATTGATGCATTGCTAGAACTGCCGTAACTACTGATAAACATTGTGCATTCCCTACGAGGAATGTTATTTACACTTTTACGAGTAAAGTGAAGAGTACTCATGTTCAATGTGTTTAGTTCACTCTCTTGGACAAACTGTGGTTGGTTCCAAATGTTTGATAATTTGCTGGACGCCATTTTACCCAGTAATGTCCGTGTTTAAACGAAGGAATCAATATCACATATGCTTTTAATTAATTGATACATTCAAACTGTAGATTTAGTCATATAGTCAATCTGTAAACAAGCTGACTGAATTACATCTCAGAAGGAAAGCTGGCCCAACATTGTTATTTTTGGAGTTCAGTCTACAAGAATGAAATAAACACTTTTTGCGAATATCTGTCCATGTAAAAAGCACAATCAGTTTGGTTGTGAAACAAACAACAGTAGTCTCTTCAACTTCAATGCACGAAAGGCCACAGATTACGCAGGAGCAACTGTCCAAACAATGTTACCACAAAACGTTTGATAACAACGAGTTTCAGCAATTCATTACTAATCACTGAAAGTATTGACGGGCTTCATAACGAATTGGTTCCACGCGTACAACTCAGGAGCTGACAAATATTCATTATGTCGAGCATAGATGCTGTGAGGTAGACAGTTAGGTGTGCTCACATTATGTCGCCATATCCACATTCCTGATAAGTTAAGGCGGAATAAAGAAAATCATTTTGATACATTTTGATTTTTCTCCACTGTTATTCACTTTCTGTTTCCTAACGTTCGTCCCCCTTGAGAATCGAGCAAACCATACCGTAGGTCGATGGCTTTTTCAAGTAGATCGATATACTTTTTCAATTGCGATGACCTCAGTGTACGCGTTAATTGAATTGTCTGTACAAGAGAGATGTTCTCGGCTGCTTAAGTCTTTCTAGTTGGCATTGTTTCCTTGGCCTGATAAAGGGAACGTCAACAGTTACATTTGTTGAACACAGTGCCCCAGAGCATGAAATTCACAAGATCAACTTGTTTTGTGTACTCAGTCCAACGCGAACATAGTACACTCAAAATGTAAGGCAAACCTGGAAGTATATTACATACAAGTAGGTGGTGAAATATTCATGTAGCTCTTTTGACTTTAATTATCAAGTTTAAGGCAGTTTTAGCGGAACTTTTAGGCATCTTGAGCCTACAGCGGAAATTTGGCAAGAATTATTATCGAAGCTTGTATAGGTTTCCTAATTGTTAGATTACTGCGCACCATAATTGCACGAAACATAAAAATTACTTCCGGTCTATTCGGTCTAAGTTACTCATCCTTTCTTAAGCACTTGCTACACATCCAAAGGGAACTAACAGCTACATTAATGTATCCCTGGTTTTTCTGACGAAAGTCAGACGAACTTTTGGAAACTACTGGTGGGTTAACGTCTTTATTGTGTTGCATTATCGAAATGATAATCTAAGTAAGATGAATTCATTTTGTGGACTTTGTGACCCATCCGCCTTATTTGAAAAGAATATAGAGGAAAACTGTTTTCTTTGGCTTAGGATGAATATTGAATCTCACAATGAATAACGGCACATTATACATGCAGTGGGATAAAGCGAACAATAAATGAACAAACGTTGTAAACTACACAGTTTTTCTTACATCTTAAGGCACCACAACGGAAAATCAAGGTGTTTGAACGAATGTATCGCCACAGGTTTGAAATTTCTTTGACGGAAGCAACATCAGCCATAATAACTTCCAATTATTGCAAGTATTGTTAATGGCCGAATATGATTTCTGAATTAATCATTGTGTGCTTTGCAGCGAGAACAAATTGCACAATGTATGCGTGTTTTGTTGAAGACGATTGTGTGTGAACGATTCAAAAACTCTGAGGACAGAGATTGCATGTATTTTTGATGGTGTACAACTATTTTATATAGGGCTGCTTAAGCATTCAGTCTGAGCGGAAGCATTAAAAATGCCTGTGCACAAAACGTTTCAACCAAATAATTTGCTCATCAATTTCATTCGTTCAGAACATTCCCGTTCATCTGTTATACTTATGATTTTCCTCTCCTTAAATCGAACTATGCATAACACTTTCGGCTGACTGTAAAATAACGACTTCATCAAGGTCAAACTACAGTCAATAAAACCACAAGGGAATTTGCACCCAGAGGACCTCAGTAAGTAGGCAAGTTGGAAAAGTTGGTCTGATTTTGTTTTTCATTAAGACAGTGTTTGCAACTTGTATTAGTTTAGGTTAATTGCTTATATTATTTTGGTTTCACATCCCTAAACTCTACGCTGAAATTCTGAACGTGTCTAACTTTGAACCTTCGGTTCTTTTTTGAATACAAGTTTCAACCTAAAATAATTATGTGTTTGTCTTAGTAAAGTGTTCTTTTGTAAAGTGTTTTAACTTACGTTTATTTTGATGTCTACTAGGGTTACTTAAGGTTTCTTCACATATGACTAACATGCACCGTGGAATTAACTTACAAATAATTAGGACTTTGCACAGCAAAATGTTATAGAAGAGACAATGCCTACAGTGTGTTTAGTTTATCATACTAATTCGTGCCGTTCATTTCAAATCATAAAATAGTAACTATGTGTTAAAATTTCACAGGTATTAGAAATCACTATCATACCTAACCTACACAGGTTTGTGTTCACTGACACTGGGTCCGGTTCATGAGTATTTCAAAGCATTTTCTATCCTAGACTTTATCTTCCACACCACGTGATGTTTTGTTTGTCTAAGAGACGCGATCATTTTAGGTCATTTGGAACTTCAAACGTGTTAAAAAGTATAACTATCATGTTTCAAACGTGCGGCTTTTTGACTTTATTGATGTGTCTCCTAACACTAAGGTGATAGGGGTGGCCGTTCTTTAAATAGGTTGTTTCCCGGTCTTACACAAACTACAAATAATAAGAGAGGAAAATTCCATAGTAGTAAAAACCATCGAATTATATACTTTCAGGTTAATAGGAAAATCAAAGGTTGTCTGATTTTAACATGTACCGAGACCAACTGCGATAAACACTGTCTGGATGAATCAGACAGACAAAGAAAAATACGCGGAACCCACCGGAATGCAACGGCTTAAAATACCGCTTGATTTTCTGGATTAGTAGACTTTGGCGTTCCAAACAAACGGAGTTGTTATAACAAATGAAATTAACCTAACAAAACTGATGTCCAGATTGCGTACTATTCGTTTAAGGCAATGGGTTACGAAGTTCAATAGAACGGCACTGAGTTTGGGCTGAGGCCTTCTGTAGCACACGGGCTAGTAAATGGGCGCGGATAAAAATGTTAAGTACTACTGGGATCTGTATAAACTTATGTATTATAGGGCAACCATAATATAGTTTCGTTCAAAGACAAAGGTTGGTAACCTTCGACAATATATTTAAAGGCATCGAAGTAAATGCTTCCGTTTTGATGGCATTTGCAGCCTGTCGGCTGTCGTGAGCTCTACTCCTATCATGTAAGACACTATGCCCGTCTTTTTTGTCGTTTTGTTTATTATGTAGACAGACAAAGTTCAAAAGACAGCTAACATTTTCCCGAGTAAGCTTTCTAGTTGGTCTAATAGACACTGACGCGGATTTGTTCTATCAAAGTGGGCTGACAGTGACTACACATAAGTAGAACCGCTGTATACGTACTAAATAGTTCCGAAATTTTTGAAGACAAAATACAAAATAACACTGGTGACCATTATTGCGATAAACTTCTAACATGCCGTGAAGTGTACATTCTACGTTGTTTAGTAGTTTAGGACGGATAAAACTAAAAATATTTTACGTTATACCGTATAACTTATTTACTGTTTGACCCCGGCAAAGTACCATTATAAATGTCGTCTATATAAAATTCGTATTCCGTAGAAGCCTTTGACAACTTAAGTAAGTGCGTAACTCGACTCGTTCGGTCTACAAATAAGCAGACCACCGGGATTGTGACTGTTATTTTGGGTTCTTTGAAGGGCGAAAATAGCCCTCACAATGTCAGAATACTCTTGTCCACCATTGTTTTAGTTGTACCGTTTGTTGAACAAACTAAAGCAATACTTGTTATTCAACATGTCCAGTTTAGTAAAATCTATTATGAATACACAGATCGTAATCAATCATCGAAAGCATTGTATGTTCAAAAGATAACAAAGTAGCGTTTAATTAAATTAAAACAAATTTTAAAATCGTCTTATTAAGTATAGCTTCATATTGACTGATTCTGAATAACGACCAAAGTTAAGTTCTCTATTCGCCACCAGATCAGTTAATGTCCTGTTTCATTTATCCGCACTGCTTGTTATAACAAACGACCATCTTTTTCCTTAGTGTCAATCATATAATACAGGAAGCTGTGGGGTTTTTGCAACCTTCACATTGTTCGGTAAGTTAGCCGATTGTTAATTCTCACCCAGAAGTGACTTGATTGACTTTAACAATTTTGCCTTATAGAAAACAAAACGCAAAACAATGCGTGTAAACTCATTCTGTAATGGTGAAGGCGTTGAGTATAAAGATGTCAATAGAACAATTTAATAAGGTGACTTTCAACCGCGCACATTACAGTAGACAAGAAAGTTGACAATTTAAAGAACAATCTGCCGGTTCGGAGTGAATATAATCAAAGGGAACCTATCAGTTTCTGGCTGAGCTACCAAATACTTCAAGAGTATTTCATAGGAAAATCAGGAAGTAATTTCTTACAAAGCATAATTGTAGAATTGCATGCACTGCTGCAACCGTTTGTATTTTTTTAGAACAAACCTTACGCAATGAGTGATGTTTAATTCGAACGTAACTTTTTATGTCTTACACTTTGAAGTAAACAACCCACAATCAGGTTCGTCCTCTTTGGAACACGACGGATACAGGAGACTTGAGTGGGTTTGAACCAGCAGCACGTTATGTTTCAAGTCAACATTCCGACGCAGTTGGTGACTGGCATAGTGTGCAACACTTTCAATAGGGACGAGTAATATACATATTGCGCAGCTCGTTCACAAGTTACCCAACGAGGTCCAGATTAAGTATGAACAACTGTGGATTTTGTTTACAAAAATCGCATCGGTTTTTAATTCCAGCAACGATTTACCATCAATAAGAATGAGTAAAACAAAGGCTAGTCCAGCTGACTTGTTTCAACTTTTTTCTGCTCAGCGTGTGGTAGTTCTACTATGCAGATGACAGGGTATGAACGATAATTATTCCATAATTATTTGACAAGTGAACACATTTGAAGAGATTGTGAAAAGAGCTTTTACGGAGAAAAAATATTGCTTTGAATGGACACTTGAAAATATCTGTTGGCCCAAGGTTGGATGACATTTTTACCATGTGACCGAACGTCAGTCAACTCAGTCATGAAACACACGTATCATGGGACCCCTTCAGAGTGAAGTGGAAGAGACGTGAAGTGAACATGAGGGGGTTAAAAAGAAAACACGAAAGGCGCCACTACTGTCATCCTCGTGACTATAGTCCATCTGATTTGTAGGTATCGCATTATTGACTAATGCTATTATATTCAATGCCAAACTGTACAGGATGATGCTCCCTGATCCGTCTAACCAAAAGTGGGGTCGGTTCCAGTCCGTTCTACTGATTATAATTTGTCTAAAAGCAAAATAATTTATTGTATAGTTCCCTAGTTTTAAAATCATCCTATCTAGCTACACTCTCTAATTTACACATACCAAACTGCATTCCGCATTTAGAATCAGCTATACGGGTTTTGTGTGAACATGTATATCTCTGAAAAGATCTGAGTACATAATGGAGTGACGTGGTGATCTGAGACCTCACAATACAGTCAGGTATTAACGTATAAACGTATCCTATTAAGGACTGAGGGCTTACTTCGGATTTTTAGGCAACTACTAATGAACTGATTTTCCTCTTTTGTGTACAGAAAGACTTTTATATGACACTCCGACTGCTACGGCAATAAACTGATCAGTAGGTGTGCTTCTTAACTAAACTGGTTCATGTCAAAATTGTGTCAGTCTGTTTTACATTACCCATACAACTCGTTACCATACGAATATGACCTTGCGCAATTAACAATTGATCAGTTGTAGCAGAATGATTATAACTGATATATCGTACAATGTAAAGTTTCCATATTCCGTCTCGAAATTCATCATAAAAAACGGATATTTTTACACTGATACTATTAAGCGTTTAAGTTAAAGACGCCTGTTTCCAGTTTGACGCTACAAAGTCGATAAACGGCTTAATTAAATGCGAGTAGCGGTCAGCCTGTGCAATTGCCAACTATTTAACTGCGCAACTAGAAGGAATGCGAAACGAATGGTCAACATACAGCACACACACCATCTTGTACTTCGCAAAAAAATGACGAGTGTTCACAGAAGGTGTTTTTTATCCATTTTTCACCTGTTTTGTACCAGAAAGCGAATCTTAATTTAAAGGCTGCCTCAGTTGACAGAAACGAAACATGATGTTTTACATAGCGCTTTTCTATGGAGTAACAAGGTTGCTTCCCAGGCAAACTCTTATAAGCGAGTTATTGATGGGCTAAGCCGAGTCGCAGAGGATTGAGTGCAAGCACTTATCGTCAGACACGAACCAGATGCGAAAATTTTATGTAGCGTTATATAAAAAGTAGTATGCATGTTCGCACTCAAACACACGTAGAATGTGGAAGTTGAAGTGTAATGCACTCTTTCAAATAAACAACGAACACTCCATCATTATGAACACGACAATACACACATACAAGAATGTTTGCATATATTTATCCTGTGCCGTGTCTTCTAAAATAACTATAAACGGCTCGCAAATAAAATGTGCAGTCTCTAATATTGGGGTACAAACACTGCACCACCTAATAGCTTATACTTTATCCGTGGAAAGTAGTTCATACATTTCAATACCTAACTGTCTTGTTATTTTTGGTTCTAGATAACATAACCCAAGTAGTGAAAGTACCAGTTAATAAACTAAAATTGAAGAATTTCGATCAGGTTGCATAAAGCAACACAAACTTTTGTCTCATCTTCTTGAAAATTGCCATGTTTCTCAAGCCTTTACTCACTAAGTATAATGATGATCGGCCGAACAGATAACCGCTCTGAAAGTGCATTTCCGTGAGGACATTTTTATTTCACCTACTTTACCATCACATTAGTTAATTATTAGGGATATCAGTGTCGTTAATACTAAGTTGTCTAGGCGATTACTTTGACTACATTCAGTATTTAAAGTCATGCGACGTTTTCCCTTGTATAGTTCTCAGTTGTGAACAAATCTTCCGGTAGGTTCATGCCAACTTTGCAACTAAATTTAGTTGTGGCTATTTTCATCTATTTAAATCCGGAATGGACAATTAATGAGAATGACTCTTATTTTACACTACTCTAAGCTAATCAGTATCATTTCATAGTAAGACGGCTGGGCAAACCGATGCCGGCAAGACACAGAACCACAGGCTATCTTAATTTTGGCAGCTCCATCTGTTGTGCACTTGTATCAGTGAATCAATAGATCGAAGCACGTAGATGCAATAGCTACATGATTCAAGCTGGAGGCGTAAGGGTGCCGTCCTGCAGCTTGCTCTCTGTACGCAATACTGCGGCAGTAATCTGTGTGTTTACTCGTTGTGCCCACGTACGATTTTGATTACGGGAGACTAAATTCCATTTAAAATATCAGCGACAGGATGACCTATGTAATGCAGTAAGCTCTTCTAAATGACGATTTAATCTTAGGTGGCTACCATAAAGAAACTGTAAGTAGCGTGTCAAATTAACCTTCGGGACAAACCGTGGTCATCGCTCCAACCTGTAGGAAGAACAATTTAGTTTAACAATGTTAGCTTACCTGTGGCACTTTATAACGTCTGATAATTATGGGCAAAAGCTATCAAAACAAAAGAATGACTGGTTCATGTAAGGAGTTAATGTGAATTCTCGTCATTTGCTTCCTCGAAATCGGATAATCTTTCTTGACTAACAAGACTGGGGAAATCTTACCATCAGACCGGCTAGGAGCGCAGCTAGCGCAATGTAAATCGCTGTCCCCGTCGTCTACTATGGATTAGTAGATGTGAACACTACGAAGCCTAGCCTCGAATTAGTTGACAAAATAAACGTGGTGTCGTTGACAGTGGGCCCGTTGTGTGTTGTTTGGTGTCCCTTCATACGGTGTACAAAGGTGATTCGCAAAGCTTCAGTCCATCCGACTGGATGTAAGGTGTACAGCCGATTCGGAAACGAATTGAGTGAACGATTTTGCACGTCAGTTAAATACCAAATACTAAACGAAGAAGCAATAATAGATGCTATCAGGTAATGGAAATAATTGTTACCATGTTGCTACAGTAAGCAGGCTAGTATGCAATTTTCTATTCATGTGATAAAACATTTGCTGAGTCCTGATGCTTGCAATCGGGGTGAAGAAGGATCGCTGCATAATGTATAACGTGTAAAACGCTTCTGCAGATGTGTTATGCTGTAATTAACTCAAAACTTCACTTAGTCGATCTGTCCCTCGTTGATTGCTGCTTGCGATAGATTGTGTCGCACCAGCTGATAACACTTACTGGAGGTCAGCGACCTGTGTTAAATAACTGATAAGGGAATAGTGCCAAGGGTTTGATTTGTTAAGAAACTCGGCTTTGCCTGCATTAATTTCATATGATACAAAGTCCACTTCCTGCACAAACATAGTTGAATTGAACCTAAAACACTTGACCACAACTTGCACATTCAGAAAATAAACATATCACCGACTGATTGTTTAACGTCTGATATTACTCAGAAATACGGTTGTACAAAACAAAAATGTTGTTTCATTGCCGTTTATCTCCGTTAAAAAGTTACAAGAGATTTGCCAGTGGAAACCAAATGTCTATCCGTTAATAACCGTACACATGTGAGTCAGCGCTACTGTGTCATATTCATCAGTTCGTCTAGATTCTCACTTTACATTCGGCGTCAAACCGTAATTTAGTACATTTTGTACTTGGCATAAGGCATGTGTTTTCTTCACGGTTTACTTGTGAAAACAACGAAATATTCCCGCTGTTATTGATGAACATTGATGTAAAAAGTGATCGAAATGACTACCTAACCAGTCTGATCATTAATATACTTGAAAAATAATACTACCAACTTACTATAGTAGTACTACTATTGTTTTGACCGCAATAGATGCTTGGCCTGCAAATTCGTTTATTGCAAGAACTCCCGTACAGGTTATGTTAAACATGGGACCACGAACAAGTACAGTCATTCGCACGGCTGACCTGCATTCCCAAACATTGGGTAGTATTGCGTTGTCATTCGCCCTGGTGGCACTTTTTCAATAGTGCGTACATACTATCCCGATAGTCTCTTCTGGTCCGTCGTCCTCCTGGCGTTGGGGCTCACCCTTTTGTTCCTGAAGTCGCTTGTGAGTGGTATACTACTCACAATCGCGTTCCTTTGTTTTACCAATCAGATAGTGTCATAGACTCCCAATGCATGGAACATTTCAAGGTTGGCATTGAAGGACAAACATGGTCGTCGTCTAGGCAGCAGAGACCACCTACCGCCAAGTTTAGTTAGGACTGGGTTCGAATGATCCGGCCTTAAAAATGACCCCATTTAGTCAACTTTGTCTCAGTTAGCAGTTCTTTTTGTGAAACCATATGATATTTCTGATGATGAAAAATGCGTCATGGTGGTTTTGCCCAACAGTTCCTAGTAGATTTCGAAGATGGCTCGTAGTGTTCATTAAAGGAAATAGGCTATGGCTGAACAAACGTGATACGCCTCTTAATTAAAATTTCACATTGATTCAAATTCAGAAAGTCACCTCAGGAGTTCGGGCGCCAAAATGCTTAAGACTGTATTCAGCTGCATAGAAGTGGTCGTTATTAGGCGCCTGGTAAAAGTTCAGACTATTAACTCTGCACACTATACAGAAACATACCCGTCAAATGTAATACTGGCCTCACCAGAGGTCTCCCCAAAACAAGACTGTACCTAAGGTCATTGCACCTCTACAACGTCCCTGAACTACATGTGGACTTTTTGGTGAAATTTCTGGTCGACTCGGAAGTTATTCTCGTTGAGTATGCAGCTAGTTTTCTTGATGTTGAGACTTGCTGTTCGTGGCAACTTCCAAAAATAAACAACGATCAGAAGAAAAAGCGATTTCATGTGAGAAAACTTAACATGTTCTGCAAGAAGTGCCAATTCAGTTGAATATTGCTCAGGAGGACCACATGATTCAGACAACTCCTTAAGTATCGCGTCACGCAAAAGTCACACAGTAAATTCATTCATTGTCTGAAAGCAGTAGCTGACTGCTCCTTATCGAAAAACAAGTGAGTTTTGAGTGACCACATATGGCTAAGCTATTGCACAGTTGAATCACAACATTGGCCAGAACTGTAGCAATGTTCAAAACCTCCGGTATAAACTTTATTGTGAGCCTTATAGTCTAATGTCACTCCATGACAACTGTGCAGCGCAATATTTATGTATTTTGGATATTGGTTGAGAACTTGCAGTTCAAAATTTGGAAAGTTGTTGTAGGACACCAGTCAGGTTTCATATTTGATACACTTATTAAGGAACTCAGCCTAAAAAGCTATCAAGCAGATAAAGTTATGTTCACCTCAAAATCTTTTGCGTTGTAATGATGAAGTTGAATAACATTAATCATTTTTACTAGGTTTCAAATTAATGCATAAGAATGCATTCCCTATTTTGAGAAAACCTACGACATGTTCTTTTTGCTTTGGTGACTATCTATTGTCTACAGTTACAAATCTAGTCTATACTTTTATAATTACCATAACTCCAAAGAACCAGTCAGCAGCACAATCAAATTCGCTTAGTACTTAGAGTGGGCCGTTTAATATCTCTCATGACAAGAGGTCCATATGAATCCCATCGAGATAAATCAAACTTAATGGGGCTGGGACTACATGCAGTGCACAATAAACTCAAACAAGCAGTTTAGGTGCTTTTTTTTCAAGGAAGATGAAGACTCAACAACTTGTGATTTTATTATTAAATAGGGATATGCATCAGTTTGCCGCTTGGAACTGGTTCAGAACTGTGTAGCATTCTTAGATCAAAACAAAAAGCATAAAATTGGCGTTTCTTATATTGGACTCTGAAGCGATTACTTACCAGTTGGAGGGATGTAAAGCTGCACAAAATCATTCTAAACATCCACCGTAATGTTTTGAACGCAGTAACTTGACAAAGACCCAGCCTTGCTCAGAAAACATTTCGTTTGTTCTTGTCATTTACGTGTAAGAAGTAATACCCCAACTGTACATTAACGGTAGTGTGAGCGAAGCACTGTCGGGTTTCCAACTAGCATCTACGACATGTGTGTGAGTGGATAATGATGTGTACGAAATAAGCAAAATGAACAGTAAGATAAGGGAGTAAACTGTGAAACCGCTGGCCATTGATTCAAATTTTACGTATGCATTAACCAGGCAACTGGTGGCAGGAACAGTCATTCAATGCCTGTTTGATTCATACTGCTATAGTAAAAT